>JARVGW010000001.1:35874387-35887964 GCA_031762495.1 Anablepsoides rubrolineatus | reverse complement strand
TGATTGGCTGATTAGAAATTAAGTGTTAACGAGCAGTTGGACAGCTGTACCTAATAAAGTGGCCAGTGAGTGTATATGGCAATAAATCGTCGATGCTAACGCTAAAGCTAACAGGCTATCCTGAGGTTATTCTTCCATGAAGCAGCTCTGTTGTCCTCGATCCACATTCTTCTCTCTGTCAGCGCTCTCTGGTTTCAATTTAAAAAGATGATTGTCAGATATTGTCCAAGATTAATCTTCAGGGTGGATATAGCTCGCAGCCTCGCCGATGACCTGTCAACGTCATCATTTACCCAGTATATGCTTTAAATAAATACAATGTAATGTAAATAAAATGACTCTGTCACAATATATTTTTAAAAAATGACTAAACTAAACAGCCTGCAGTAATTTTAGACTATATTTTGCAGGTAAAATATATGTTTATCAAATAAAGTCTAAAGCTACAAGTAATCATGGATCCCTTTAAATACAGATATTTTATCTTTACTTTTCAGCTGCAGGAAAATATTAAAGGATTTTTTTTTTCATGCTGTCTGCTAGTGAAATACAAAAAATACAAATCTGCATCATGAAGCTTTTTTTTTTTTTAGTTTTCTAACTCTCAGCTGAACAAACCACCTTTTAATAATGTGATGTAAGCGCTAAACAGTATGATCTAAATTTTTTATTACGCTATTTTCAACAATTATACTAGTATCACAAAATTTGATGGTATTTCTCTTTTCATCACAGCTCAGCGGATAATAAAATGTACAAACATTGCTTATTGATTAACAAACCTGAAGTTACTCTCTTTCTGCAACACAGAAACTATTTATTGACTTTTTTTTTTTTACTTTACCTCTGTGTGTGTTGCTGTTTCCCTCTACAGGTTGTTTTTTCCCTGCCTGGTTGCAGACAGTAGTCACGTGTACAATTGTGAAGGAGGAGGGCTGATCAAAGATCATTATTGGGTCTATTATTTTATGTTATTTAATAAAGGTTAAGGGACGATGCAGCCACTGTGCACCAGTCAACTAAACCTTGATACAAAACCACTTCTCCTGGATGTCCCCCAGGCTTTTCACAATACAAGCACAATAATGTCTCCATACATTGAGCAAATTTACATCAGATATGAAATCTATCTGTACACGTCACTGAAGAGGTGTATACTTTATTCAGCGATGGTGAAAACTGGAGAGGTTTTTTTTGACGTCAGTTAAAATAAACAGCGAAATCGCCACCTGCCGCTAATTATGGAGAAGATACTCCAACAATTAAATTAGCTTGTTAATGAACCGCCCAGCACCATAATACATGTCAAATTCATTTCATTCATTCATTCATTCATTCATTCATTCATTCATTCATTCATTCATTCATTCATTCAGGGTTGAAGTCATGTTCTGCTTGTTTGGGATAATTTTCCAGTAATAGTTTTCATTGTGTGGTATAAAAAAGTCAACTGTGTGGTATAACTGAGGTCTAATTTCAGACTGAGATATTCCTGTCAGGACCAGCTTTGAGGATGCAATAACATCTGTTGCTTCATGGAAAGTTTTGTCTAAAATGAGTCGTTTCTCCTGAGAGGGAAGGAAAAATGCAGGTTATCTTGGTGTAAGACGGATTTACTGCTGTCTAGAGCAGTTTGATATATTCGCTTTTATGTCAATTGACAGCTAAGCCTCTTGATTCAAGAGGCAGTTGCAGACTAAAGTACAAAGTGAAGGTTTTATTAAGGTCACAAAGTAACTTTATACTTCCTCTATTAGTGTAACACACGCTGGCTTATGGAGACACAAGGAGCAGATCGATGAGCAGCCAAGCTGTGCTGAGCAGAAGTAAGTGGAATTAGCTTTGATGTTTGTGATAAATCAGCTTATGGCAACTAGAGAGCTCACAACGATGGCAGCTAATGGCCCCCAGTGTGAAGATATGAACTTCTTGTGTTTGCTGAAATATTATTGGGATGACAGAAATGTCTGCACACTTTGGAAAAAAAAAACACAACAAGTGACTGTAAACTGACAGGAGGAAGAATTGTCAGAGTGAGATAATAGAACACCTGCATCGCTGAAAACTAACCTTTGGTTTTACTTTTTTATTTAGTTTACGTCACGTAAAGTTGCTTCTCCAGCAGTTTGAGTAACTAAGCTCACATTAAATTGTTGCAAACACTCAGAAAACTAAAGCTCCAGTGAAATCCTTAGATTATTATCCTGAACAAAAGCCTGGTGAATGTTTATTAAAGAAACTAAAAAGTCCTGATGTGTGGGTGTCCACACATAGATCCATGACGGCTCTCTTTGTCCTGATCAACAGAAGACTGACTCACAGAGCTCCTCTCACACACCACCATTTAAATATACTCTCCTCTCTGAACCATCAATAATTATGTTTACACACAGAAAGAGAAAAGAGGAGCAGCTTCACACAATGTTGCTCCTAAATGAGGCAGAGGTGTAGAAACATTCTGTCACATTGTCCTCTGAAATGGAGCCGAGCCCAGGACAGTGTGTAATAAACTGTTAGACTGTCAGCTGCACGGTGGCTGAGGCTTTTAAACTTTATGATTATTCAGATAAATATCGTAAAAACAGGAATCGTCTGAATCAGCAGTCTAAAGAAGCAATGATTCTACCGGACACAGCTGGCAGGGTGCAGCTTAGTGTCAACATCACTGTTTGTCTGCCAGCTTCCTCCAGCATGCTCCTAATGCTGCAGACTGAGAGGTCAGCTGGTCTGTGGGTACAGGACTAAGACCTGCTGCAGCCAGGACCACGTGTCCGACAGGTGTGTGTGTGGGTACAGGACTAAGACCTGCAGCAGCCAGGACCATGTGTCCCACAGGTGTGTGTGGGTACAGGACTAAGACCTGCAGCAGCCAGGACCACGTGTCCCACAGGTGTGTGTGGGTACAGGACTAAGACCTGCTGCAGCCAGGACCACGTGTCCAACAGGTGTGTGTGGGTACAGGACTAAGACCTGCAGCAGCCAGGACCACGTGTCCGACAGGTCAGTCCTTACAAACCTAAAGGAGCTGGAAGCTAAAAACATTCTTTTCACATCACATCACTTGAAATAATATTAACCTAACATTTTAAATAATTAGTATTATTTTTTCTCCTACAGACCAGAAACATGGATGTTTTGTTAGTTGGTAACTCAGTGTGAGTCATTGGCTATCTCATTTTGGATGTAAAATGATAATAAAATTAATAATGTTGTAGTTTAACATAAACAATATTTTCTTTGTATAAGAAAGAGTTCAGAATGATTTGAAGACTTGCGGAAGCAGCTGTAACTGTATTGTTACATCTAAAAAAACAGAAAACCAGCTAAATAAAATCTTTAAAAAGCAAGATGCTAGCTAGAAAAACTAAAGTAACAAAAGAATTGTTAAAATTGGCAGAAGGATAGCTCAAAGTAGAAAAGTTCTGTGGTTAGCACTGATGCCTCACAGCAAGAAGGTTGAGTTTGATCCCCAGTTCGGACCTGGGGTCTTTCTGTGTGTTTGTATGTTCTCCTCATGCTTGTGTGGGTTTTCTCAGGGTACTCCGGTTTCCCCCACCCCTAAAAACATGTACAGTAGATTGCATTCAGGTCCAGGCCGCCCTTCAAAAAGAGATCTGTTATGTCAATGGGATTTGCCTGGATAAATAACGATAATAAAAAAAACTAGCCAATAGTCAGATTTAACACAAAAGCTAGCTAAAAGCTTGACGTAACAGAATGTTAGCCTAAAGCTTAAAGTAAAAAAAGGTTTGCTTAAAAGTATTTGTTTCACATCATCAGGTTCTTCAGCCCTGCCTGGAGCAGAAACTAGAAACATATCATCATGAAGTCAGCTTAGTTATTAATTATTATTGATACAACAGAAGTTTTGTGTGGAAGTGGGGGAAGGGTTCTCACATTCTTTGTACAGAAAGTTGGTTAACGGGTCGTCTCCTGTCTCTGTCCCTTCAAGCCCAGCGGATTTTAAAAGTGTTTTCTCTTTCGTTTCTTTGGTGGGCCCAGTTTTCTCAACAGGATCAAGCTTTTTGTTTTTCTGATAAAACACATAAAAACCTGCAGAAACCAATCAACATCCAGCTCTTCACTTCAGCTGGAAGGTGTTCTATCAGCTTTGAGTCATGTCTCACAGTCCTCTGAGGCGATGGAGGCTTTAACACATCTGGCTTCATTTGAGCTGAAGCTGCTGACCTAACTTTCACAATTAGACCAAATGTAATATTAAAGCCTGAGGCTCTGACACTGACAGGAACATGTTAGACCCAAACAGAGACAAGACTGGTTATTTATTTTATGTAAGACTCAGTCCTGCTGCTTAATGAATGCACCTGATTATCTCAGAGAGCTGAGCTCGCCACAAACTGTCTGCAGGTCTGATGAAGCTGTCAGCATCGTCTCCTGCTCTGTACATTTCAGCTTTTTTTTTCATATTTCTTTTTCCCTTGTTTGGTCCTGTGTCAGGGTTAAAGTTGAACAACACAAAGTTCAGACACATCATTTATAGACAGGGACAAAATACAGACAAACAGGAGCCGTATAGATAAACAAAAAATGGACAAAATGCTATAGGCTGAAGGCAGAAATGAGACCATATGTGCGTGCGTGCGTGCACACACACACACACAGACACACAGGTGCTGGTTGTGTAAGCTGCCACAGGTGGTAACAATTAATCCATCAAAAAAGTAACAATCAGATGTGAAACATGAGGCAGAAAACAAGACTAATAAAGCTGAACCTGACAGCAGCTGTAAAGACTGAAATCAGTAAAATATTATTTGATCTAATTTTCCTTTAAACCTTAAATGATGTGTCATAATAAAAGTCATTTTCATTGTTCGCTGTTTCAGATGCTTGTTTCAGCAACAAACAAATGAAAAGTATTTATATCAACAAATCAGAAAAAAATCACATTTTAACGCTGATATTTAGTTTGACAGTTATGATACATGTAAATGCCTGAAGGGGTTGACATGCTTACATGCAAAGGCATAATGTGGTACAACAGCACCTCTACGGGCTGAACCACCGACACCTCAAAAGCTTTTCTGAGCTTGATGAGACATATTCAAAATATAATTGTCACTTAGTTTTATGTTTTTTAGTACTGCCTCTGGAAGCCATTGATTCTTTGCCATTTATTTATGAATAATAAATCAGATAACATGTATTAAAGCAGTGATTCTCAACCCTGGTCCTCAAGAACTCCTTTCCTGCATGTTTAGATGTTTCCCTGATTTGAATGAATGAGTGATTAACAATCTTCCGAAGACCTGCTGAATAGCAGGGAAACAAGTAAAACATGCTGGATAGGGGGACTGGAGGACCAGGGTTGGGAACCACTGCTGCAGACCACTGACATGGCTCTCTACAACATCACTATCACTATCATTATTAAACAGATACCATTCGACCAACCATTTCCCCTCCTCAAACAGAAACACAAATTGTAACAAGCAGGAAATGAATATCAGATGTTAATATACTACTATGCTAAAAAACAAACTACCAACATCGGCCAGTACTGATGTTAATGCAGATGTTTCGTGCATCTCTGCACACTTTGTTATTAGGGATTTGGACAAATATTTATTGATAGATTGAGTTTTATAACCACTCCTCACTTTCAGAAAATACGAAGTATTATACCAAACAGCATCTTGTCTTAAATAGTCTTTTTTTTTAACTCAAACTGATATATGTTCATGTTTTCTGTCAGATTCTTTTGATTTGTGTAGTTCCGTATAAAAATGGAGGGTGCGAGTCTGTCTCCTTGGTGCTGAGCAGCAGGCAGTTGTTGTGAAGTTGTGTCTGTGTGAGGAGGGGGGTCAAAAGGCCAGCGTGGGGTCAGACGGTCACTTCTGGACAGCTAATTAAAGAATAAAGAGCTGAGCCGAGTGGAAACAGGTCAGACAGTCTCTGGGTGCTGTTTGGATTCTGCATCTGTTCCAGTGGGTTTAATAGTACAGAACACAGGTTTCACTGACAACAACAGTGGCACACTTGATTCCAGAGAGAACAAATCCATATTTTAGCCTCCATACTCCTGCTGGATGTTGATTTTCACTGTTCTTTTACTTGGACCAAACTGACATTAAGTCTTAAACTGACTGCAGTCTGTTGGGGCATCTTTACTGGACTACTGCCCTAAATCATCTCTATGTTTTTCTTACCTGGATGAGCTGTTTGCTAAATGATAAAGCACAGCAGGTTTACAGGAGCTGCTGTAAAACGCCTGCAGCAGCATCAGAGGAAACTCGAAATGCTGCAGAGATATTGATGCAGGTCCAACAGGGACTAACTCGCCTTCCTTTAAGTCAAAAGACTTGTTTTCACCTTTATTCATTGTCTATAAAGGTGCTGCAGTCAAATATCTGTGAGCCCACTCTGCCTGCAGGAAGTGTTCCACTAGCTGTTCATCAGGGGTTATCAGGGGGGGAGTCAGGAAGAAAAGGAACGTCTCAGTGTTCAGTAATGTCACCATCATTGAGCCCAGCACTTCACAGGAAGCAGACATTAAAGTATTTAACCAATAACTGAGTCAGCAGCTTTAGACCATGGAAAAACTGGTGTAAAAACTGCAAGTTTTATTTAAAAACATCTTTAGCTTGAAGAAACTTTGTTATTTATTGCAGGTTGTCATCACTGTAAAGATGTGTAGTGGCAGAAGATCATTTAAGCAAAAACATTACTGATCTGCTAAAGGAAAAATATAAAACTACAAAGTTTATCACTAATTTGTTGCTTGTGGGAAATCCCTAAAGTCAGTGATTGCAATGTGGAGCCTTTTAAATCCATTTTATTATTTAGAAGTTTGTTTTTTTTATCCAAATTCTGTTTGTATTTTTATAAATTCCATGTTTTATTATTTAACCTTGTTTTTTTCTTTTATCTGGTGAATTATTAAAATGTTCTTGAAAGAAATGTCACTAATTTTAGCTAAAATACAACAACATATTTAGTATTTTGGTTCAAATTCATTTTTAAAATAAAATCTTTTTCATCTTTTTGTTAAATAAAGTTCTTCTTCACATGTGAGTAAAGAAACAAGTCTTTTTGTATTTTTTCCCACACAAACCTAACATTCTGCCTAATCTTTTATAAAACTACAGTGTGTCATAAATATACTTTATTTGATTCCCTGTATCCCTCTTATATCTGTTGTTTTGCACCATGTCTGACTGCCCCTGTGTGTCCCTCTAGCACCAGACTTAATGACTCTGAGGGATTTGGTGCATAAACCTGGAGGCCCTGTTGTCTGTATAAAGAGAGTGAGACAATCAGAGAGACCACCCTGACCCTCCACCACTCACCTGGATCAGCTCCTTCAATGAGCGTGTCCAACTCCTCCCAGGACTCGGGCTGTAGGTTACATTATGTGACGAGGTGAGACCGACTGTATTCAGCCAGTATTAAGATGAGATAATACAAGCTCTAATTTCTTCCTTGCCAGATGTTCCATTAGGGTTGGGCGATAAATCAATTTAATGGATTAATTCAAATTTGCTATTTATAAATATTTTATTTAGGTAAAAATCTGAATCCCCCCCAGTGCACTCTTTGGGGCTTCTGTAGTTCAGAGGTCACCCCACCTGCTCAAGATGCTTGGTAAACAACATGACAATATGGCAGCTAGCAAAGAGGATCTTCTTCACAAAAAAGGCACTGTTTCTTCAGTTTGCTATAACTGGTTAGGTTTTGTAACCTCAGACTTGGAGCAACAAACGTCTCACTGTAAAATCTGTTTGAAGTCTCTTGCTACAAAAAGCAGGAGTGCAACAAATACGTTTCAACACCTGAAACAGAGGCACTCCGTTAAGTGGGAAACAAATCAGAAAGCTGAGCAGAGCATACATTTCTACAGCAGTTAGGCTAAAGTTAAAGTAAATGGAACCACTTGGTCACTGATTGATGCCAGTTTCTGAACTTTAACACCTCATTTCCCATAAAACATCTCCAAACACGTATTATATACACATTACCTCTGGAACTGCAGTTTTTATTCTAAAACAGAAAATATAAATATAATATTAGTGTCTAATGGCTCATGTAGAACCAGTCAAACGGTGAATGTTGTTGTTCAATGACAGTACAAACAAACCTGTGCAGTGATATTTGCACCACATTAGCTGCTGAGTGCTCACGACTCTGCAAAGTGACATGCATCAGTGCTGCAGGGCTGCTCCTGCATACAACCACTGTAAGACTGCTGCAAGGCCCAGCAGAGCAGCTACAGTATGTGGAGCTGAACATGAGCTGAGAGGCTCTGATATTTTCCACTGACTGTCATATTGTCTAAACTGGTGTTCTCTGTGAAACAGATAAGTGTTGTCTCACACAGCTGCAGCATTACAAACATGACCACATTTTTAAACACAAATCATCCTCAGGGAAATAACATGGGTATTGTAGAAAAGGACTTGAGAACTGTTTTCCAAGTCATTAAAACAATTTTGTCCACATCATATGTGAGGATAGAGGTGGGCTTTCTTGAGACCCTCTCTAAAGTTGAGTGTCAACTGTCAAAAACTTCCTTCAAAAGAAACATGTTTTTTCTTCTTTCTGGTAGAAATGTGTACAACGTACAGTATGGTTCTTGTCAAGTTTCTCTTCCATCACAGAAGCTGAGATAGAAACAAACACTGCAGGTGTCACTCATACAGTATGTCTGCTGGGTGAACACCACGTGCCACCCTTTGCTCTACAGCAAATTATTCTGTTATTCACAATTATTAATTATTGATTTGTACATGGTGACTGAGTGGTTAGAGCGGTCTTCCTCTAATAAGAGAGTTGGAGGTTCAATTCCACCACTATTCAGTTCCATGTTGAAGTGTCCCCGAGCAAGTCATCTACAGCTCTGACTAGACTCTGTAAAGTTATTTATTCAGATCAGCTTTGTAGAGATGTAGTAGAGGTCCTACACTGTCAAGACCATTAGTTTTTATGCATACCAAAGACTCATCCTAATATGGTGGAACTACATTTTTGGGTTGGGGGTTAGGTTTAGGGTAAGGGGTCAGGTTAAGGCTGTAGAAACAACTTAAAATGAATGGAAGTGAATGAGGATATACACTTACCGGCCACTTTATTAGGTACACCTTGCTAGTACCAGGTTGGACCCCCTTTTGCCTTCAGAACTGCCTTAATCCTTCATGGCATAGATTCAACAAGGTGCTGGAAACATTCCTCAGAGAGTCTGGTCCATATTGACATGATAGCATCACACAGTTGCTGCAGATTTGTCAGCTGTACATCCATGATGTGAATCTCCTGTTTCACCACATCCCAAAGATGCTCTATTGGATTGAGATCTGGTGACTGTAGAGGCCATTAAAGTACAGTGAACTCATTGTCATGTTCAAGAAACCAGTCTGAGATGATTCACACTTTATGACATGGAGTGTTATCCTGCTGGAAGTAGTCATCAGAAGATGGTACACTGTGGTCATAAAGGGATGGACATGGTCAGAAACAATACTCAGGTAGGCCGTGGTGTTGACACGATGCTCAATTGGTACTAATGGATCCAAAGTGTGGCAGGAAAATATTCCCCACACCATGACACCACCACCACCAGCCTGAACCGTTGATACAAGGCAGGATGGATCCATGCTTTCATGTTGTTGATGCCAAATTCTGACCCTACCATCCGAATGTCGCAGCAGAAATCGAGACTCATCAGATCAGGCAATGTTTTTACAATCTTTTATTGTCCAGTTTTGGTGAGCCTGTGTGAAATGTAGCCACTAAGTTTCCTCTTCTTAGCTGACAGGAGTGACACCCAGTGAGGTCTTCTGCTGCTGTAGCCCACCCGCTTTAAGGTTCAATGTCCTGTGCATTCAGAGATACCTCGGTTGTAACCAGTGGTTATTTGAGTTACTGTTGCTGTTCCATCAGCTCCAACCAGTCTGACCATTCTCCTCTGACCTCTGGCATCAACAAGGCATTTGCTCCCACAGAACTGCCACTAACTGGATATTTTCTCTTTTTCAGACCATTCTCTGTAAACCCTAGAGATGGTTGTGGGTGAAAATCCCAGTAGATCAGCAGTTTCTGAAATACTCAAACCAGCCCATCTGGCACCAACAACCATGTCACGTTCAAAGTCAGTTAAATCTCCCTTCTTTCGTCTACATGCCTAAATGCATTGATTTGGTGTAATGTGATTGGCTGATTCCACATTTGTGGTAATGAGTTCAACAGGTGTACCTAATAGGGCTGGGTATCATGGCCAATTCTCTAAATCTATTTGATTTAAATTCATAAAGTTCGGAATCGATTAATCACGATTCGATGAAAATGTTTATTGATATTGTATTTTGCAACTGTGTGTCACAAGTTTAAAAGGTTTTAAAGTAAAAAGGAATTGCAGGTGACAGTGTTGTTGGATGCATTCATTTTTAAGTAATTAATATTTATTTTGATAAATAAGAAGTGATGGGAATAAGGTTGCAGGAGAAGAGGTGGGCTAATATTAATAATAATAATACTTCTGCCCACTCCTTTTGAGTGTATGAAAACTGTATATTTGTAATGTTTCTGTTAGCTTCTATTGTTATGTTCAATAAAAAATATTAAAACTTAAATAACTTATTGAAACAATATAACTACAAAATTTCATCACTGTGGATTTCATTAAGACATTTAAGTTTAAAAATAGTAATATTGGTAACAAAACTTAACGATTGTGTTAGAATGTCGTCTTTAAACACATTTAAACATGCTGCTGGAGAACAGTTTCGGTCAGATGTTTACATACCGTTGTTTAGTTTGAGTGCCTGAATGAGCTGCTCACCAAACCCTGCTTCGTTTTTGCTACCGAGTATGAGCGCAAATCTTTGCAAAAAAAGTCACCATGGTTTCTGTTATCTTTAAGTTCTGCGAAGCGTCGACTGGTAACGTTACTGATTCCTTAGTTTCTTTTGTTTTGCTTCAGACAACATGTTACCAAAAGATAATGTTAGCACTGAACATCAACCGGGTGTAAATATACGGCAGGCAAGGAGTGACAAAATATAGAAAACGGGCCTCAGACACGCGCACAGGACGCCATGGGGAAGAATTGATCTCATGCCCTGTGAATCAATTTTCCCAAATTTAAATGAAATCGATCCAAGATCGATTAAATCGATATTTTAACCCAGCCCTAGTACCTAATAAAGTGGCCGATGAGTGTAAATACAAACCTGTGTGTGTGTGTGAGTGTGTGTGGGTAAATGAGGGTACAGGCTGTGTTTTAAAGTGATGTAAGTATCCTGGTATGACAGAAAGGTCTGGTAAAAGTAAAATCTATTTCCATTTATAAATCCATTCAGAACACTTCATTTCTGCATTTTAACCCTCATCTCTTCTCTATATATAAAGTGTGCAATTGAAGAAAATTGAGATTTTAGTTTGAAAAGCTATCTGCTCAGGATGGATTTGGGGGGAAAAGAACTTCTCTTCGTAGTGGAATCGAATCGATCCATGCACGTCAGTATTTGTGCACGTGCCTCGCTGCCATCGTGTCCAGGGTTCACGTATTGGAGCAGGTGCTGAGGAATGGAGGTGAGAGGGAGAGACTGCCTGTAAATTAGGAGTGTGAGCGCGAGAACCAGAGTCAAGGTCAGAGAGTAATTAGGCCTTTTTCTGTCAGAGCAGAGAAACTGTCAGGCCTTGGGGATGAAAAGTGATTATATGGGGGGAGATGAGAGTAATTGAATTCTGTTGCCGAGCCAAGAGGAAAGGATTGGAGGGCACGGAAAGGAAAAGAGCTCAAACATGATATCACCATTAGCTACCAGTTGTCTTGCCATTATTTAGAAGTCAGACTCCTCCAAACGCTTCTTGGCAGTGTTGCCTCGGCCATTTTGTCCATTAAAACTCATTACTGCTGACAGAATTATGTTTTCTTCTCGGTCCAGAATTTGAGCTGCATACAAACGCTTCAGACAGATGTGTTTGTCGCAGCATATGCAGTTTGTTTTGGCTAATATGTTTAGCGTGACACATTTAATGGATGCAAAGTGAAGATAAAAGTGATGCAGAGTCAGAACATATTAACGCTCCTCAGTCAGGACCGCCACATAGTTTGTAAAGCAACAAGATCAAGAAGCCATAAATAAATAGAGGCTGTCTCCTCATCAAACACCCTGCAGTCTGCATGAGGACCAAATGTCTCCTAAAACTCAAGCTTTAATAGACGGATGCTTGATGGCTTCAGTTTTCTCTGCAGCAAGTTAACAGTATCATTTTATAAAACTGTAGTTATCACTTTAGTTTTAGTGAAGTTTCCTTAATGAATAAATAACCAGTATAACAAATAATTTACTCTCATTAAAACAAACAAAATAAAATCTATTAAAATGCACAGCTTGTTTACCACAAACATTTAATAACAGCTTTAGATTTACTGTAAGTGATAATTGTGCTGTGCTGCTAATAAAGACATGATCAAATGTAAAACTTTAACTCCACTAAATGATAAAAAAAAAAAACAAGACTCCACAGTTCAAACTGTCAGCGAGGTTTAAACTGTTCGGAACAAAAAAAAAGTGTTTGAAATTTGTGAAATTTTAATTGGTGCCACTTTTAATGGCATTTTTCTTCATTTATTCAAACAAATAGCAGCAGCAATAAACTGAGTTGTTGATGGAAAATAAAACATTTCATTAAAAGAATGAAAGAAAACATTTGTTAAATGGAACCTGAGCTAACAGTTTTTACTTCATGAAGGTTTTTAAAGCTTTGTTTCTAGTTTAAAGCAGTTTCTCTTTTATGATTCAGAATCAAAACTGAAAACAAACATCTATGCCATTTCCTCTGCCTAATATTAGCCTAATAATAGACTGTGAGCACATTTTCATTCATCTGTCCTGATCTAATTAATGTGTAGTCTGATGCTAACTGTTTGCAAATTGAGACAATTTAGCATTTAAATATTTATTTTTACCTTGGATCTAAAATATGACAGTGACTCTAAACTTACCAAACCACTCATCCATTTCTGGAAGAGTTCAGTGCCGAGGGATCTGGAGGTGGAGGACATGTTGGACAGCCAAGTTCAAAAGAAAATATGCCAGTTATGGGACAAAATGGGTAAAATTGTGTGTATTATTGCAACTTTCTTAAATATAAAGATGTTTTCTTTGACTTTTTATATTTGAAGAATAAACATGTCACAGGCACTTTAACGGACAACTCTGGTCTTCAGATCAGCTGTTTTTGGACCATGGGAAGAACTCAACCAGCTGTGTTTACTGTTTTGAACAACTAAAGCTGGAAACATACTCGCTCCGATGCCGACCGGTCGACGCGCGGTCACGTGGTTGTTCGGCAGTCGTTTTCACACAGACACACCATGCCGAGCTCCTGGGAAACCCCTCCCACTGCCGCATACGTCACTGCACAGAGTTTCTTCCCACTACGGTCGACAATACACAAAAAAAGTCAGAGACTCGTCACTCACCCAACGTTATGTATCCACAATCTGTCCTGGTTAAAGCTCCACAGGTTTTTATTAGTCAGATTCCTCCGTGCACAACGTCTGTTTTATCTCCATTCATGAGTTTTTTCACAGTTTGACTATCTTTATAAAA
>JARVGW010000001.1:35769539-35783705 GCA_031762495.1 Anablepsoides rubrolineatus | reverse complement strand
CCTTTGTTTTGCTGGTTGGAGCTGGTGTACTGTTCATTTAGACCTTTGTTTTGCTGGTTGGAGCAGGTTTAACTTTAAGACCTGAGTTTCAGCTTCTGATGCAAATTTTAGCAGTTTTTCAGGACCCAGCATTTATTTTTCTAGTTTTATTTCAGGTTTGTTCAGTTTGTTTATCACAAAAGTAATTACTCTCGCAAAGAATGGAGGCAGATTGAAAAAGCCCCAGAGAGCTGTTAGCTTAAGAACTGGTTGTTTGATGATTTTTATGGCTGTTTGGGTGCTGTAAACAAACACATTAGAAATTAAAAGCAGATAAGCACAAATCTCAAAACCACATTTAACTCAGCATAATGGCAAAGCTGCAGCATTGCATTAGTTTAGTATTAACTCCGTCTCTGTGAATAATGACTGTGGGAACTTAGATTTTTTTCTTCTTCTATGGTTTTCTTTTTTGTCCTTCATCTCAAACACTCATCTTAACAGATATGTATAACATCTATGCCTTTATTTCCCTAGAGTGTGTTGTTCAAACATTAATATGGTGCCTTCTTCTCTTGTGTTTTTCTACAGAGAGCAAAGCTGTGTACAAGAGACAGGTGCTGTCAATCACATCCATCGCCATGGCGATCAGCCTTCTGGGAACACTGTGCATGGCCCTCTACTGCCGCAACAAGTATGAGGATCAACAAACACACACACACACACAATCCAGAGCACTTTTAATGTAAATTGAAGAAGAGGTAGATTGGGACAGAGCTTTGACTGATCCTTTGGGCCTCACACAGCCAACAGTAGTTGAGCTTCCTTTTTTATTGGCTGTAATAACACTGTGCAGACCACAGTTATTGCTGAGATTCACAAATACATAAATTATGCTGCAACAGGGACGAGACTGTTAAAGTGGTTTTCAACCAATACAGAGACAACTGCCTGAAACCATGTTTGTTCTGATTTACATAAAAATACCGTTTTGTTTGTTTTTTAATGAAGAAACTTCTGAGTGTTATTAAACTTGTTCAACAAGAGATGTTGTCCTCAAACATATCAGTATCAGTACGACAGTTTCCTGCATTTTACTCTTATGTTAGTTTGAAACAGTGTGTCTCAAAGGTGATATTTTCACCTAAAGTCTAACAGTGGGTGTGTGGAGAAGGGAAATAAACATTATAGTAAATGACCTGACAACACAGACTGGCTGCTGGGATTTTAATAAGGTTTAAATGTATACAATCATTTTACAGAAATGTGCAAAGAAAACTAAAATATTCTATAAAATTATTTACTGCCTGTCCTTCATGGTAGCAGGTTATCGTGTGAGTTTGTATGTTTTCATTTGCAACAATGTATTGCCCTTAGCAAACACAAAAATAGATGTAACCCAGAAACTGGCTGAAATCTAGTGTGGTGGTAGCTGAGGGTAATTTATTTGCTGAAGACTCTGTATGAGGGCCAAAATTAAGACTATTTTGCAACCAGTGGTTGCTAAGTCCTTGTAGCAGGAGGCTATATCTATTCCTAAGCCAGTTATTGATCTGATTAATGATAGGCTGGCACCGCTAACTGAGCAGCTGAGCCCGGTAACTGAGAGGCCAGCGCTGGCAAATGAGGAGACTTGTGTTAGCATTGGAGAGGCTACCTACTAGCATGCTTAGACTGCTAACCTACTTTATTAGAAACAAATGTTTTTGAATAAAGAAAATTTTCTCTATAAATGAAACCTTATTTAAAATGCCCCAACTTGAAAGTTCTGGCTTTCCTTATAATTCAGCGAAAGAGGAAAAAAAAAAAAAACACAGCCACATATATGTTTTCTTTACAATAAAGAAAATATGTATTTTTCTAGTCAGTCAGTATGGACTGATTTTAATTTGTTATTTAAGCAGATTAAACATTTCTGAGGTATGTAACATTTCTGATCTGCTGTGTTTAATGTTCTGTGAGCCCTGAACACATTCAGAAACACAAACACATATAACCTCAGTCTGTGATGATGGATGGAGACAGAACTGCTAACCTGGTTCTGTTGGGTCTCTGGCTTCAGTCTGACCTCGGCTCCTTCATCACAGAAAATATCTGTTTATTTAACTCATTTGGCTGCATCTTGCACAAACCTTTTCCTTTTCCCCTCTTAATTTCTCTGCTCCATCCATCTCTTTCTCCTTTCTTTCTAAGATGTTTGTTAATTTTACATGCGCGGCTCACCTCTTCTCTTTCTCTTTTTTAATGTGGGAGATGGCACACACCGGGTCGCTCCACTGCAGACTGTTTACAGGTGGAGGGAAGGTTGGTGCAAAAATACAGACTGGATAATAACCTGGCATGTCCTTGTGTGTAACATCACCGGTTTTGGTTAAAACGTGGACTGGATTTATATCAATACATGCATTTTTATAATAAAAATGTGGACTGGAGTTGGGTTTTTGGCGTTTGTCAGTTCTCAGCATGAGAAATTGGGAGTTTGGCGTGAGAGCTGTGAAGACCCTCAGATGTGTGTGTCTCATGCCCAATGCATGAGACTTGAGAGCCCTGTCCATGCTAGTTGCTAGCCTCTTGAATGCTAACACAATTGAATAGTCTCCCTTTCATTTGCCAGTGCCTCCTGCTCAGGGGCGGTTCTAGGGGCGGGGTCACAGGGGCATTGTCTCCAGCTGAAATCTGATTGGCCACCTGAAGTGCCCTTGCACTGTCACTCATGTCCTTTGCCTGAGAGCAATGATGGTGGCTGCAGGTCTAAATGCTAAAAGCACTAATGAGTTAAACAGTCAAGTCCAGCATGAATCAATCTGACAGAAGTCTTATTCTTTTTTTAAAAAAGACTTGAACAATTTTACAATAAATATCTTTCAGCTTGCAAACAATGGCTTCATTTTCTCACATGCTTTGAGAATAATTTACCCATGTACTGTATAAATGCATGTAACATTGATAAGGAGAACTTAAGCTTTTTTAATAACATTACATTAAGTTACAAACTCTGGAACATATGTGATCTGTTAAATTTATACACCTTATCAAAACTGAGGATTTATGTGCAAGGATGTTGAACAAATACTTGGCCCCTCTATGAATATTGTGGCCCCTTGATCAGAAAAATCCTAGATCTGCCACGGCTCCTGCTACAAGGATGTAGCAACCGCTGGTTGTGCAATAGTCTTAATTTTGGCCCTCATACTGTGCCATAGCTGACAGATTTTTATGGCAGCTATATCTGGGTAAAAAGACCCCTCAACTTCAGTTTTAAGGAGACATTTCTGAGCTAAAATAAAATAGAATGTATAGAAGCCAGTAGTGTGTGACTGAGAGACACACTGAGTGCAAGAAGATAAAAAAAGATCTGTTTTGAGTTATAATCTGTACATGAATTGAAACTCTGGAAACTTTAGACCACACAAAAGTTTGTGTGTGACATCATCCTTACCTGTCAGCTAAATATTCTGGGAATAAAAATCATTCATCCTAAACTGATTGTGCAGAAACTGTAAAAGCAAAGCAAAAGGCCAGCTCAGTTCTGCAAAGAGCAGCTTCGTGTGGATTCAGATTGATGTTTATCCAGCGAAGTTTATCAAAGCTGAAGAGCTCGAATGAGGCCTGCATGGGCTTTCCTCAGTTATTACAGTGTCATTATCGAGCATGAGGACATTTTTCACAGCTTTTTGTGAAAGTGTTCAATGTCCAAAAAAGACCCTCATCTGACAAAAATGAATTTAAGACTACAGCCTCACATGTTAAGGTCTAACAACACTGTTTATTCAAAAACTGGTTCAAATTTACATCATTTCAATTTTGACATTTGTACGACATTATGTTATTATATAATGCGTTGAAGACTTTTATTACATTTTGTGTCAATTATTACATAATGTGGTTTTAGCACGAGTTTATTACCTGATTTTATTACATTATTACATAATGCATTGTTATTACAAAATGAGGTCTTACAGACGTTTAATCAGTAGACTGAACTTAAAAATGCTTTAAAAAAATAGCTGGTGGCTAACTAAAATCTAAATATTCCAACGGGCTAGCTGAAAGGTAAAAGTAGCAAAAGGAGAGCTAAACATAGAAAAACCATAGCTAAAATGTAAAAATAGGATTAAATAAGAGCAAGTATGCAGAACTAGAAATCTAAGAGAGAAATGTCTGTGTAGGAAATTACTTTATAAAAGTTAGAAAACACAAAAGTCATAGCAGTCATTTTGTAAATAAACTAACTGTTCTATTGAATGGCTAAAATAGCACAAAGTATTTAAAAGTAGTTAAATTGAAAAAACAACCTATAAAATCAGCGAGAACAATGTAAATGCTGAGTCAGCATACAGTGAACATGGAGAGTTTAGAACAGAGCTCCAACACTGAATCCAGCAGGAAAGAAGTGGAGGAATCTGAAGGACTCTGCTGGTGGTTTTGTCTTGATCTCCCTGAACCTGATAGAAAGTTGTTAATGAACTGTCACCCTCTGCCTCGTGTGGAACTAAACCTGCTGCTGTCACACAGGTAATCCGGATTGATTTGAGCTCAGTTTATCAAACTCAAAACATTTGCAATATGATTCAGACAACTTAAACACTGGTGTTTCATCAACTTAAACCATAATGATTAAGTTAAATAAGATGTTTTCACAGAAAAATCCATAATATAGCTGAAATCACATTGAGGGAGAAAAGCCTGTTCTCTTTTCTCCTGTTACTTGATAAACAATGTTTCATGATTATCAAAATGTGTCATAACTCTTAGTTAAGGTAAAAATAAATAAAATAAAAAAGAGGCTCAGCAGCACCAGCTGGACAGAAACTGTGATAGAAGTCAGTCTCCAAGCACAAGCAGCTACAGAAAAACCACCAGAAATAGAAGCTCGATCTGTCGCTAGTTGTTTTTAACAAAGAAAATGCCGCTAAGACGATTAGGAAAGTCTCCGGTTCAACTCAGAACAAAATGAAACTAAAACTGCTTCCACTGATGTTTTCACCAAAAGATCGCTGATTCGCTCATTCCGCTGTCAATCAAAAAGAGATTCAGCCTCTCACAGATCATCCAATCATCACGCAGAAGCTGAGCGCCCGGACCAGCCGAGGGCAGCCCACTGCCCCAGAGACACTAAGCATCCGATGGGCGGGACAAAGCCCAGCATTAACCAATGACTCGTCTCATTTTGCTGCACTTTTTTGCTTCACTTCGAACTCTGTGGACTCTCTGTTTAAAGCACTGTGAAGCTGCGGGAATGAATAAGAGGAAAGCGGAGAGGAGTGCATTGTAGCACATATTTAATCAATGCCATGTACACACAACAGTAGGTATTTGATCACTTTTTTAAAAAAAAAATTGACATTTTAGGGGAAGCTGAGCTTTCCTTGCAGTCTTAGAGCAATCACCACTGATAAGTGATTAAATAAAGAAACCAGGTAACGGTAGGTGCAGGAAGCAGCATCCAAAATACATCAAATACCCCAAAATGAGCAAATTCAATGAGATTCTATGTTTTATTCTGGATTCCATGTTTTGTCCCTACATATCTCAGTCCTATTTTTTATTTTTTTTTTACGCACCTGGGATATTTTTCCACAAACCTCCTGTAATATGCTCCCGTACCCTAAGAGATACACGTACCCCTGGTTGGGAATCACTGCAGTAGAGTGTTGTGTGAATGGCTAAATGAGGACACAGTAAAAAAAAACGTAAACTATCCTGGTTGGATAGAAAAGAGCTGCAGCTACGTCCAGCACCCTGTGTCCTGCTAACAGGACGTACTTCACTGCAGAAACAGAGGCTTTCTGCTTGTGTCGGGGAGGTTAAAAGATGGAGGACATGTGCCCTGAGAATTACACATCGGTCTTCCAGACTGGTGTGTTTCCAGAACCACAGGATGACATCGTGGTAGTCTGCTTCCCATGCGTTCCCTTGAGGACCACTAATTCAGCTGAAGGTTCTGAGCAGGACTTGATCACAGTCTCTTGACTTCACTCTCTCACTGATTTCAAGCTGAATATGAAAACCTACAAAACTGCAACGAATCATCCACTTCCTGACTTAGGTGCAGCTCCAGCTCTCCTCACACTGTTTTTATTCTGCTTTAGGACTAATTTAACATGTGTGAAGGGTAATTACTGCATGAATCGTCCGATGTATAGACTCTGCTGCAAGAATCTTAACAAGATGGGTCAGACATCTGGTGTTTAACAGCAGTCTGTCATTCAGAGTATATGGGCTGTGGAGCAGGCTGTGATAGATGGCACTGTAATTCCATAGGCTTTCCACTGTAATATAATGATGTGAGTGAGTGAGCAGCCTGACAACAAGATAATCGGATCAAGACATGATGGACAGGCGCTTTCAATGAATCCATAATTGAGTCAGGGAACTTGCTTGTTCAGTTGACAAGATGTGATGCAGATCTGGAGGAGGGAGGAAGTGGAAATGCAAATCTGAATGACCTGAATAACGATGGAGTCAAAGGTTTTCCTCACGCAGAGAGGGGAAAATTCAGACGCAAACTTGGCTGAATAAAAGACAAATGGTTCTTCAATTCATTCTGTCGTCACTGCACTTTCATTTGCACTCCGTGTATATTTAGAAACTGGCTAATTTCTGTCTTTTTGTACCTCTGCCAACTCACATACAATGAGTTGAATGCTCCCGCTGCTGTTTGCATCCGTCTCACTCATCTTTATAAAGTGCACCAATTTGTGTCCAAAGGATTTATAGTTTGTAAACAGTGAAAAAACAAACCCCACAATCAATCAGACAAATGTGCACTCTGACATGGAAATACAATAAAACTCCTCCGTGTATTTTCTTTCTTCTGTCATTTAGTTAGCAATTAGTTAGAGTACAACTGAGAGCTGCAACACATTTCTCTAACCTCCACACTGTAAGGAGGTTTTATATTACCGAATATATATATAAAACACACTACCCAGTCTGTACAGTTAGTGTTGAAGACTAGTTCTTGTTGAATATTCTTTTAGAGCAGGGGTTCACAAACGATTTGGGTCTGGGGACCCCTTACAAGGGCAAAATAAATTTCAGGGACCCCCTCATAAACCCCCTGCTGTTTTAACAGATAATTTACTGTCATTTCAACCCCTAAATGCCCTGGGAATATATTAAGTTTATTATGTTTGTTTTATTAGTTCATTGTTCTCCATGCATTTTTAAAAATAAAAACCAAAAAACTATTTAGTGACATTTTTGGAGGACCCCCAATATACGTCTCATGAACCCCTGGGGGTTCTGGGACCCCAGTTTTAGAGGACAACTCTTCTTCTGATCATTGTTCCAGATGTTATTAGACAATCAGGATTAGATTATACTCTCATAAAAGTCACCAATGTGATGACATGAAATTATTAAAATTGTTCAAAATTTAAACAGGAAATATAAGAAAAACATGTTAAAAATGTCATATATTGTGAATGAGGGTTCATTTGTTTGTCTGGTAGCAAAATATTTCAAGAACCTCTGAATGTTATTAAACCTCTCAGGTAAAGTAGTCCCAGTATGTACAGCCTCTGTTCTGAGGATGAGGCTCTACAATCAACCCAATACAAGATGGCTGCCAGCTGATCTAATAAAACACAAAACGTGATCAAACTATAGTTTACAGTTAGAGGTACAGTTTGGTGATCAGGGTGGTACACACCTCTCTTTCCACAGCTGCCCCTTCCAGCTCTTCTAGGAAGGAGGACTCCAGGGTGGTCACAGACCAGCCAGGAGACATAGTCTCTCCACTGTGCCCCAAGTCTTTCTCTGGGTCTTCTCTCAGTCATACATGTCTAAAGCATCTCCCTATGGAGGGGTCCTGGAGGCATCCTGACCAGATGAACCACCTCTGGATGTGGAGGAACAACAGCTCTACTCTGAGTCTCTTCCAAAGAACTGAACTTCTCACCCTGCCTCTAAAGGAGAGTCCAGCTACCCTGCAGAGAAAACCTATTTTAACTGCTTGTATTTGAGATCTTGTTGTTTTGGTCACTACCCAAATTTGTGACTATAGGTGAGGGTAGGAATGTAGACTGATCAGTAGACAGAGTTTTTCCTTACAGCTCATCTCCCTCTGAACCACAACAGACCAGTTCAGGGTCCACAATACTGCAGAAGCTGCACCGATCCATCTGTCAGTCTCATGCTCTGTTCTTCCCTCACTGTGAACAAAACTTCAAGATCCTTGAACTCCTCCACTTGAGGCAGAACTTCACCCCCAACCCAGAGAGAACAATCCACCCTTTTCTGACTGAGGACCATGGAGGTGCCGATCCTGATGACAGCAAGAGAACCACATCATCTACAAACAGCAGAGATGGAATCCTGAGACCACTGAACCGGACTCCCGGACTCCTCCAGGCTGCACCAAGAAATTCTGTCATGTAAGTTATGAACAGAATTGTTCAGTGTGTAGCCCTGGAGTCCAACTCTCACTCTGAAGGGGTCTGACTAACTACCGGCAATGTGATCCAAACTCTCACATCGCTTGTATAGGGACTGGATGACCCGTAACAACGGACCCTCAATCCCATACTCAAAGACCCCCCACAGTGTACCCCAAGGAACATGGATGAACACCTTCTAAGTCCACAAATCTCATGTAGACTGGATGTTAGGGCCGAAACCCAGTCATTGTTGAGTTTAACAGCATATTAGACAGTTCTCACACAAATACAGTCATTTAAACATATTTAAAAATAAACTTAGTTTAAACTCTTTGAATTATTCATCAAAGTTAAAGAAACAAGAACCCAAGATGGATATGAAATAGAATTCTCTTCAGCTTATTCTTTAATTATGGGAGACATTTTTATAAGCATATAGGAGTCTTTTCATAAAAACTCTGGTTGCCTGAGGATCTGCGCAGCATCTCTCCATCTCCTCTTTAACAGCGCTCTCTGATTAGATTAAATAGTGTGATAAGAAGCATAATTAACTCTACTTAACAAGTGGGATCAAATGATAGCTGTTTTCCATTTATTAGGGGCAACATGATGTGTGAAATTACATTTCTTACAAAGTACAAAATGACTTTAGTTCTGTTTTTTTACTGATTTCTTTGTTGGAGTGATGCTTGAAGCTGCAGGAGCTCTGATACTTTCAGAAAAGTTGCTTCAGGCCACTTTGTTTCAGTAAATCCAGCTTTCAGTTCCAGGTTGATCAGATTAATGGGACTGATCTGAACAGTGCTTTAAATAGTAATTTAAAAAGGTTATGTTGCACATTGACATCTCACTCTGACAGAAAGAGATGGTTGTTTGTTCTGTTTGTGGGTAAAAAAGTCAGACACTCAGATTAATCTCTGAGAATTTTGTTGACATCTGTTCAGTGCCCCTTTTCCACTAGTGCCACTTAGTGTAGTGTCAGTACAGTTTGGTACGGTTCCAAGCCATTTCCATTAGGCCAGATTCATGGAACCAGCCCTTTTTTTAGTACCTACTTCGTTGTGGTTCCAAGTGGTCTCAGTCGACACCAAAATGCGACATCGGAACACTTTTCGTCACTGATTGGCTATGGGGTGGAGTCACTGGCTAAGCTGCCTTTACAACAACGCGAGGCACCATTTCTTCCAATTGTAGCAGTGACATTAGTTGTGTTTCTATCCAATTTTAGTTCAAATTTTTAGTGAATTTTTAAAATTTCTGAACTTATTCAGAAAAGGTGTTTCCATCTCTCATTTTGCACATTAACTTTTTTTAGAAAAACTCAAAAACCACCTCCACCAACCGCCCAAAACACATCCACTGGAACTGGACTGGAATGTCAATGGAAAAGCACCCGAACTGACCCTTTCCGACACTGACTGTACCGACACTACACTAAGTGGCACTAGTGGAAAAGGGGCATAATAACTAATGAAACATTTAGTGGTAGCATGACCCCTGCACGTACGCAAAGCACCAATGCACCAGAACTCAGAAGTCACCAAAAGAGATTAATTGTTTTTGGGTGGGGGTCTGGAGGGGATATGAGGGGTGCTTATTGGTGGGCCTGATGGATAATCCTTTATCAGAGCTAAACAACAAAATAATCTGAAGCTTCAATGTTGAATAGTTTTTGAGTTATAAGCATTTTTGTATGCCCCCTCCTTAAATATGGGGTCCATGGTAAAACCCTTGGCTGGCGCAGTACAGGTCGGACACATGTATTTATAAAAGATAAATTTTTAAAAAACGGTATAAAATCAATATGACAAGACTTTTAGACATTTGTTTTATTCTGGTTGTCTTTGGACTATTTTAAGTTTGTGTTATTTTAATTCATTTTTTTTTATTTTATTTCGTCGCACTTCGCATGCAGGGGTCATAATAAAGACAGTTGTGTGATGAACATGGTCATGTGATGACTCACCAAACTGCAGCAGTCTCTGTATGACGGTTCAGTTGTAATCAGAATTTGGTGTTACGGCCATCTTTGATCTCCAAAAGTTAATCTTTTGCAAATGGACCCTGCAGATTAGTTTTTGAGAGGTACATAATAATTCTCTCATGGGTTTATAAGATATTATGCTAACAATTTACATCCATAGACATGTGCAGCAGGGGGCAGTCAAGAGTAAGAAACTGCTTTTAAAGACATCAAACTGACTTTTTTTTTACAAAGGGTTAAGAAAAATAATGACCTCCATTATTGTGTAAAAACTTTGTGGAAGTGTGTAGCTGTAGCCTCTTTCTTCTTCTGAAATCTAATTAATGTGGCACAGAGGTGCAGAGCTCAGGAGCTTACCATGAGGCTGTTTACAAACACTTCATTACACCGCTGTCACCAGCAGGAACTGTAAAGGCTTTATCTGCTGGATCTGATAATGAGCGTACCTCTGGCACAACATAATGAAGTCGTGATGCGAGGGTTCGCTGCATTTTCTTCCAGCACGCTCTAATTGCACAAGCTTGGCCGACTAGTCTGGTAATAATTAAGAGCATGTAACGTGCAGTGGTCAGAGCGGCAGAAGCAGAGGAGCGTTTTTCAGCAGAACAGGAGAAAACACATTACACCCTCCTGTGCCACCAGCTCTAATTATTCTGCTCCTTCTAACATGATTATCTTTTGACCTTTTTGATCACGAGGTCAGCTTTGTGTTTGTGTAAAATTAGGGTCAAACTAATCTGTTTGTCGGTCAGTAACGTTGGTGTGTTCCACTTAAATCCAACTGGTTGATTAATTTCAAATGGTCCTGACTCGCAGCATCCCTGCACAAATGATTAAATAGAGTCAAGTTGCATCGTGTTAACTTGATTATTCATTTTTAAATCTTTATTGATGCGTAGAGAGGAATGATTCATGAATGCTGTAATTAGTGGTGAATAGTAAAAGTTTAATTAAGTTGTTTTTTTCTTCAATTATCTGGTAACTTTTAGAACAATTCTCCTCAGACTCATTTATTATCAGAAAAAGTAAAAGAATGTTTTAATGTGTGCACCTGTGTTTGACTGTAGTGTTAACAAAATATTTTTTAAACTGCTTGGTTTTATTGAAGCTCTTCACTCTGCACTGTGTGTGCAGCACTGTGTGACACACTACAGACTGCTTCATATGGCTCTGCTCACAGCACAGCTTCACTGACAATGTCTCTGCTGCAGGTCAAAGTCAGTACTTCTGAATATACAGCAGCAAAGATACAAGATTTTTAGCAGTAAAGAAAAGAATCAATATTTAGCTTGATTTACGTTCATTACAACCTCATTCCAATGAAGTTGGTACATTGTATGAAACTTAAATAAAAACAGAATATGATGATTCCTAAATCCTTTTCAACCTATATTCAACTGAATCCACTGCAAAGACAAGATATTTATTGTTCAAACAGATAAGATTGTGTATTAACCAGCCTCTCTGATGGTATGGGGGTGTATTAACCAGCCTCTCTGATGGTATGGGCGTTGTCTCATTTTAATTATAATGTAATTGAAAACACAAAGAAACAGATTCTCAGAAAAAACTTGGAATTAAACATAAAGACCAGCAGTGTGACTTAGTCTAAAACTCTAGCATAAAGACTGAGCGATATGTTGTTGTTGTTGTTGTTTAATTATGACAGAGGGGACAGAATATCCCAGAATAAGCTTTGAAGACAGTAAAATAACAAAAAATCTGTAAAAAGACAATTAAAACAAGTTAATAAAACTCTATGATAAAATAACAATTATAATTTTTTATTATATTTAAAAAGAATAATAATATAAAGCACAATAATTATTATTACAAAACGAACAATATGTTAAAATGCAGAATGGATATAAAAATGCAGCGTCTCACTGATTATCCAGCAGCCATGATTTGAAGGTTTTACAGAATAATTTTAGAAACACATCTGTTCTTCTGTTTTCTAGTATTTTATTTCAGTCAGTAGAAGCTTTTTCTGAATCTACATGCCTTCGTATATAAAGTTAATCTTTATATTGTTGTGTTTGTCTGCTTCAGGAGGCGCAGGGAGAAGCTCCAGGCCCACCTGAAGGAGAGTCGCAGTTTGAAAAACTACACAGCAAACGCCAACAATCCCCTTGAAGCCAAGATGAGGATTCCCAACACCAACCTGCAAATGCATGAGGTGACTGCTGATGTGGGTTTTCTTCTTTTCTTTTAGTTTTCTTTGCTGTTTCATAGTCTCACACATTCTTAAAGGGCATAAATATAGTAGATAATTGCTCTAAAAATATATTTACCATTCCACCCTCACCTCTTCTAACAAACAACAGTCTGACCAAAACAGAGTGTCCACCTGGTTCTAACTAAGCTCTATGATGTGGGGCTGCTGCAGCTGCTCAGGTCCAGGTTTGTGCTTTCTGTCAGTTAAAGTTAAACTGGTACTGTATATAACTGCATCTTGATGTTTGATTGACTTATTCAGTTGAAGACAACCCTGTCAGTAAAATATCTCATGAACAAGTGAACACATTTGATATTCAGAAAGTAATGGTTAACTTTTGAAATAAATAAGAAATTGTTTTAGTGCACACAACTCAAGTTTCCTTATAAAAAAGGGACATGAAATCGTCAATTTATTTTCAAACAAACAAGTTGATGACATGTAGCTGAAATGAATCCTGTTTTCTGTTTTTAATAAAATCATGGTATTTTTTTGGAGTGCTGATTATCCCTTTTTTTTTTACTTTTGAAATCAACAGATTCAAGATGATCACTGTAGCTAACTGACATTAGCAAACACAAATCTGAACATAACCTGCAGAACCTGAGCCTCAGTTCACAGTGAGAGAACACCTTCAGTGCATGAATAAGAACAATAATATTTACTACTCTGTGTTGTGTTTAGATTACTGATAGCTCTGGTTTATTTAACTTTAGCTCAGATTGATGTATTAGAATCTAGGTTCATATCACAGTTTGACCCTCTGAAACACAAGAATTAAAACACAGTACTTATAGTTTATGTGGTTTTATTACAAAAGGGAATATTTATAAACTATTTACAAACAAAGGGATGAATTATGATCATGATGGTTCCAGTAATTTATGGTGATAAGAGTAAGTGATGAAATATTGTAAGGTCTAAAACACAGGTTTATATTGATGAAGAGGGGGGAAAACCTTAAACTGACTAACAAAGTAAATCAGGATTAAAAGTTTACTTGAATGATAAAACAAAATAAAAGTACTGTTGATTACCAGGTTTATCTGTTAATAACCCAGAACAAATGTTAAATAATTTTGACACCAACCCATAATGAGCAAGGATCTAGAGATTGGACCATCAGGAGGTTCTTCCCACTAACCCAGGCAGGAGGAACTGAAGACTGGATGTTCACAGGTTGGACTCCTGTGGATGCATAAAATACCTTGACTCAGCTTGAGGAGGGCATCGCCACTTGCAGGAACAGTGATCAGATCTTGGTACCTCAGAGCCCACGTCGGTCTGGCATCAGTTTCCCAGGAGTTTAAATGAGCAGTTTGGTGGAGGTGATTTCCTCTGGAGGAGAACATGCTGCGTGTTCTCGCTGAACAAGATGAAGACAGGTTCAGCTGTTTAGTTGCAGCAGAAAGGCAATCAAAAGGAACACAGATCATCTGCAGTATTTCTCAGATGAAGTAAAAATAAAAAGGATTAAAATATCAGTTTGATAAAACTAAATTCAGTCACTTTAAAAAGTTTCCTCTGCATCACTCTCCCATACAGCATCTCCTTGTGTAAAGAGCTGAATAGTTGAACGATGCACAGTGACTCCATCAGCA
>JARVGW010000001.1:35718028-35728365 GCA_031762495.1 Anablepsoides rubrolineatus | reverse complement strand
GTGATATATATCGTATCGTGAGCAGAAAATCGTGTACTGTATCGTATCGTGAAATTAGTGTATCGGCACAGCCCTAACAGTGAGTAGCAAAAGTATTCAGCCCCATTTTTCTGTTTTGTTGCCTTACCACCTGAAGTTTACTTGTATTTCAAAATGGTTATATAGTCAATAATTGTAGAAAAACACATCAGTTTAATTAAGGTAAATAAGAAAGTCACCACCTGGATTTAACTAAACAAATATGTAAGAGCCTCCCATTGGATAATTACTGCATGGGTGATCATGTTTCAGCTGACAAGTTATTTAACCCTGAACGATGCAAAGAGTAGCTTCTTAAACAATCATGTGGAAAGACTTTGTGACTTCCTCTTCATAAAAAAGTTAATTTAGCTCCATCAGTGTTAAAAAAGGCAATAGCGTTTGATTGCATGGTGTTGAACTGCATTTGAAGGAGTTGTTCCAAAAATAGAACTGGCAGCATCAGGAGACACAACAACCTCACTTACACATAGTAAAAATGACTTAAAAACATCTAGTCCAGAAGTTCTGCAATGATCTTCATCTCTAAAAAATGTGACTCCATAGTTGGATTGTGAGAGCAGTTTCTCTGAATATTGTAGTTAGTGTGAGAGTTTTAACTGAGTGAGATGTGTTTAATGCAGAGATGAGGTGTGTCTCAGACAGTTAGCTCACGCTTCATCAGAGATTGAAACCCCAGGTCTTCCTCCCAAACCTGCCTGGTTCTGTACCATGATGGTGGGTTGATGTCTTGTTTCAAGCTGTCTAAGAAGGATTGAATATCAATGATATTTGCAGTGCTTTGCAGTTTCTGAACGTCTGTGAAGTTTGTTTTAAAATAGTCATTTAGTTGGTGGATGTAAGGACATTAACTGTACTGTTTTCAGGTGTTGCTCTTAGTGTGGCTCTTTGTTTAAGTTGATGAGATAATAACTCCTCTGCTCTGCCGTCATGTTTGTTTCATTTTGAGCATAATTCGTTCAGTTTGCCTCGTTGACAGTTTGTCAGATTCTGTTTGTAATAATAATAATATATCGAAGTGAGACTTAAGTCAAATTTGGTCAAAATGGTCATCACATTTTCAGATTCCTGGCATTAAAAGCTACATTTTGATACGTAGATCATCCTGATAATAAGTGAATCCAGAGATATGACTTAATTTGTCTTGTTGGTTATGATGATACATTAATATTTGGTCTGAACCCTAATTTTATGTCATTTTAATGAGAAATTTTGGATGTAATTTTAAAGCGAAAACCTCAAATATTATTTGAATTTTGAAATTTCTTAACTGGAAAGAAAGAGAAACTTTGCCAGCTCACAGTGAAAATCTCAAAATTTGAAAGCATTCTTCCTCAATCAATTTTTTTTATTGCTAATCCTCAAAAACGTGCTTCAGAATTTTATTTTGGGGTTATATTTCAAACAGCTCATTCAAATGATACATTGATGAGTCATTTATTTGTTACATTTTGACAATGTAATTTTTGCAAACATTTTAATCAAAATATCTGCCTAATTCTCCACATCCCACTTTTAGACTTAATCCTCATTTTGATTTGATGGGTCACATATGTTCCTTGTAAAGTTCAGACATGGGTTAAAGGTCAACTGGTTGTTTGTATCTAATATTTGTTAGTTTAATTTGCTGAGATGTTTAGTTTGTTCCTTTTATCTGTAAGATACAAGATAATCTGACCCCTAAGATTTGCTTTTAGTGACCCCTGTACAGTATATGACATTCATGGGATGGAATTTATCTGAAAATAGGAGACTGTTTGGTCAGAAAATTTTTTAAATGAACTTTGCATGATTTGTAATGGATCAAGTTGCCATGTGCATTGGAGCGTAGGGCTGTTGAGGGATAACATTTAGGGCAATGGTCAGAAACTTATAGGCTACAGTATCTGATATCTGTTACAAAGGACATAGTTAGATAATTAGTTAGGAAAAATAAATTCTTGGCTATGAGGGGTGAATTGGGGTTGGGGGTGGGGACTATCTAGTGGACAGGTTGATGTCTCTCCAAGGATCATAAAACTCACGCAATATCTGCATAAAGAACAGAATTAATTCAGTTGATTTAGTCACACTCTGGTTTTGTTTAGGATTGGATTTACCTGAGGCTGGTTGTAGTGTGCATCTGAAGTCTCCTGCTATTATTAGATGTAAATTAAGGTCAGGAAGTTTTCCAATGAGGTCAGCGAAAAGTTGAGGATTGTCCCAGTTTGAGCCACCAAGTTACTGTTACTGTTATAAAATGACTCCTGTCATCTGGTGTGAAAGTAATTAATGTAAAAGGAACACCTTTCTATATTAAAACTACACCCCCTTCTAGATCTATCTCCATAAGATGAAATGTCGACCAATCCAAACATTTTTAAATTTAGAGTGTCCATAATATTGAATGTGAATCTCTTGCTGGTAAATAATGTCTAATTCAAGTGTCCAAAGACTCTTATAGAATTAATTGGCTGCTGGATCCTTTTAATGTTCCAACTGATGAATCTTATTAAACCTGTGTTCTGAGAGTTTGTCATTATACATTATATGGTACTAGCATCTTATATATGTGTCACCATAATACTAACTGAATCCATATATATCTCTAACATGAACTGAAAAATTAAAAGAGCATAAGAGCAAGTGAGTGTTTATTATTGAATAAAAACTACTATGAAATGAACTTGTTTAACATCTGTTTATCACTCTGTAGAGAGTAATGTTTACCATGCTAGGTTAACAAATGTTTCTTAATGATATTTTCAAATAGTAATCTTATTTATTTCACTCACTGAGTACTTGTGGCCTTCTGATAGGGGGTGTTCTTTGCAATGCAAACCTGTGCCTCTTCTGGTGTGGAAAAGATCTGTTCCTGTTTGTTGTGGCTGATCTCGAGGCAAGCAGGATTGAGGATATAGAACTGCACTTTTTTCAGCCCACAAAGTTGTTGTCTCACCAAGTTGTATGCAAGTTATATACAACTTGAATACATAACTAGTGATTAAAGTTCTTTGTCACCACAATGGATTTCGCTCATCTTTTAGATGAAGGAAATAAAGAATATGTTTCTTGTGCTCTTGCTAAAGCCATCCAATCTATTATGATACAGGGATGAAACTGATGCTACATTCAACACATAAAGTGAACCAGAACCACAGCTTTCTGTACATGTACCTCTCGTTTCCCTTTGCTGAAGCTGTTTGCAGCCAATGGTACTCCAGAGTTTTTTAAAAAAAAAAAGCTGATTTGACTGAAACTAGCAGCTCTTTAAGCTTCTGCCTGTTTAATATAGAGTGTAGATCTTGTCTTTATTGTTGTGGCTGTTAAACAATGTGTTCATGCTTCAAGATGGGACTGGTAATTACCTGTAGCTGACGTGTTTTCTGTTTAGTTGACTGTACCTGTTCAAAACTTCTGTACTGAACTGTCCCGATACAAACACCTGTCCCAGACCCAAACCTCTGGAAAACTCAAAAGACCTCCTCAACAAATTGTTTTACTCCATCTTTTCTTTAGGTTTGACCAGTTTTCCAGTCACTGCTAATGAAAAACATCCCCACAGCATGATGCTGCCACCACCATGCTTGACTGTAGGTGTTCTCAGCTTGATAAGGTTATAGATCTGCCTCAGGAAAGGTGGTGTTCTTGAAGTTTGGTCTCATTTGACCACAGAACCTTTTTCCACATGTTTGGGGATGAAATTCCTAATTGTCCAGTTATTTTCCTTTATTCAGTGTCTTTTTCCCTGTCCTGTCTTCCATGAAGCTCAGCCCTGTGCAGCTTTTAGTGGTCTGACAAACAGATCCTTTCATCGCTCTGCTTCATCCAGTTTATCTTCGGACTCCTGGATGTTTCTCTGATTAATGCCCTCATCACCTGCTCTGTAGGATTTTTGTGGACTACCCTTTCTTTGTTGGTTTGCTGTGGTTGCATCTTTTATTTTCTAGTAATGAGCTTATCAGAACTCTGTGGGATGTTTGTGTTTCTGGTATTTTTTTTATAACTCAATCCTAATCTGTACGTTGCTGCAGCTTTGTCAACTTAGTCTTCATGAAATCTCTTTCTTGGTGGTGGTCATTACCATTTCGTGGTGTTGAATGATGCTGTGGAGCATGCTCCACAAGTATGGGACTTTGGGTCTATTGTTATGGGCCATTCAGTTCCTATACAAGTTATGCAAGAATTCTGTTCACACAGCTGACAGTAAATCAGACCCCTTCAGGGTGAGAGTTGGACTCTGCCAGGGCTGCCTGTTGTCACCAATTCTGTTCATAACTTTTTTGGACAGAATTTCTCGGTGCAGCCAGGGGGTGGAGAGAATCTGGGATTCCATCTCAGCTATTTGCAGATGATGTGCTCTTATTAGAATTATTGTACCGGGATCTTAAGCTCTCACTGGAGTGGTTCACAGCCCAGTGTGAAGCAGCTGGGATGAGGATCAGCACCTCCAAATCTGAGTCCATGGTCCTCAGTCTGAAAAGGGTGGATTGCTCTTTCTGGGTTGGAGGTTCTGCCTCAAGTGGAAGAGTTCAAGTATCTTGGAGTCTTGTTTACGAGTGAAGGAAGAATAGAGCCTTGGATTAATAGATGGATCAGTATTGTGGACTCTGTTGTGGTAAGGAGGGAGCTGAGCTGTAAGGCAAAGCTTTGTTTACAGGTCAGTCTACATTTCTAATCTCACCTATGGCCTCAAACTTTGGATAGGATAGATGGATTGATGTTAACTCTGGGGGCGTGATACTACAAATCATTTAACACTTAAATCTCCCAAAAGTGGATTTTATTTAACTAGGTTTTTAAATGCTTTTCAGTTTATAATGTTTAGAAATACTCAAAGACATTTTTTCTGTATTTGACTTTATTGATGGTTTGTATTTTGTAGACTGGTTAGTTTGAATCAAATGTAAAAACTTGAATAATTCTAGGTTGTAAAGCAACAAAGTAGGAAGAAAACTAAGGAAGGTGAATACTTTTCAACCCATTGTGAGTCTGTCCTCCACTTTTATCTAGACTAGATGATCCCAGCTCATCTCATGTTGTTTCTTCTCTGACATAATATCAATTTAAATGGTTTTAACTGATGAAGTAAATGATGTCTTCCAGGTGTATAACATTTCACAGAATATACAAGAAGATGATCTTCAGCACCTACAGGTAAAAAAATCCTCTAATTTTTCTGTCAGTCAGATACACAGTTCAGTATTCTGATTATTATTATTATTATATTTTATAGCAGACTTATATAAATGTATAGTTTCAGATTAAACAAGATCAAGATTTACAGAAGTAAATAAATTTGTTTGTACACACAGAAAAAAAACACTAGTCACCGAGGTAACTTAAAACTGACAAAATACTAAAAAAGATAAATTAAAACTTGTCACTGCTGTTAAATGTTGGTTTAACACAATTTGACAAACAAACTGGCCTTGACCAAAATGATGGTTGTCCTGGAAAGGACAGAACCTAATGTGTCTACAGGGACATGTTAGACTCAGGTGTGTCCTCTAATTAGCATTTTGGGTATCTTCAGTCTGTAATCAGCCAGTCAGTCTGTTTAAAGGCTGACAGGTAGTCACAGGGCTGTTTGGTGTCATGGTGTGTACCACACTGAACATGGATCACAGAAATCTGTGCTAATCTGAGGACAGAGTGTCTCAATGATGGACATCATGTTAAACGTAAAGACTATATTCTAAGCAGGTTGGTGTCTCTGTTTCTATATATTCTCAGATTATTCAGAAGTTTAAGGTTCACAGTTTGAGATTATTGGACTTGTCCACAACTGGTGACAAACTGAAGAGACAGATAAAAGAAACTACAACCAAAGAGTACAAAATAACTTCCACTGAGAGTAGAGGTGACCCCCAAGGTCAAAGGTCCACACATCAGTCTGTTTAAGTCAAAATGAAATCTCAAGACTATCAAGGCATTCTGGAGCTTAATGTGCTGCTCGGTGTCAAGAAGTTTGGTCTCAGTCACAGGTCCAACAGGATAATGATCCAAAACACTAGGGAATGGATCAGAACCAAACATTGGACTGTTTTTATTTTTGTTTGTATTTATTTATTTATTTATTGATTGATTGATTAATTGATTGAGTGATTGATTGATTGTAATTTTTCCTTTTTATTTCTTTTGCCACTTTCATGTTATTTCAGTGACTTTTGTGTTTTTTTTTCTTTAACAAAAAGGTAGAAACACATTTGTCCATGTCAAAGTGTGATTCTTTAGATGAATCCTAATGTGATTGTTTTTATTTCAGCTTTTTACTGAGTATGGAAGACTAGCAATGGAAGAGACTTTTCTTAAACCCTTTCAGGTACTGGCTGGTGTTTTCTCTCAGTAACACTCTGATTGAAGCCAAATGTTCCTTTAAATGTTGGATATGTTGGATATTGTCTGTTGTGTATTTTGTACTTTAGTGTATACTCTGCTGCTGCTTAAATTAACTTGAAAGTGAACAGATATATAAAAAGGGATTTACTGTGGTTAGATTATGGTTCTCTTTCTTCTCTAGTCCATGATTTTCCTGGTTCGAGATTGGAGTTTTCCCTACGAGTTTCCCTATGGACAAGAAGGTGGCATGAAGTTCCTTGAAAAGAGACTGAAGGTCAGTCCTATGAGACTCTCAACTAGAACCAAACTAAACCAAACTGAGTCACGATACGATGTTACTCCAGTTTGATAAGTTCAAGGTTGGCCAACATGAATCACGTGAAGCTTGTTTGTTTTTGTGATCCAGATCTCAGAAAACCAACACGAAGAGCTGCAGAATGTACGTAAACACATCCACTCCTGCTTCACCAACATCTCCTGCTTCCTGATGCCCCACCCTGGACTTAAAGTGGCCACCAACCCAAACTTTGATGGAAGACTCAAAGGTTTGTTTTCTGTGTTAGCATCCGTCACAGCAGGAGAATGTAGAGCAGTTATGTTCTGCTAGTGTGTGTGTGTGTGTGTGTGTGTGTGTACATCTGGTTTTTGTTACCTTTTTAGGACCTTCTCTGGTACAAACACCTACCTTGTCAGGACAAGTAGTCTTTTTGGCAACCAAAGACTGGTTCTGATACGGTGGAACACCATTTTAGAGTTAGGGGTTAGGACTAAGGTATAAACTGAATTTAGGTTGAGGTTAGGGTAATAAAACCTGAGTGAAGCTTTGAGTCATTTCTCAAGCTTTGGTAATAATCCAATACATTTTTAGAACCACTACTTTTGCATGTTTTACTTTTATATAAAATTGTACAGTTTTTAAGGAAATTTTGTAACAGACTGAATGTCAGATCCAGTCTTGTATTTTATACTTTCTGATAATTTCAACCATAAGGTTAAAACAGAGTTTGTGTGTCTTATCATATGAGGACTTTCTGTCTTCATAACAAAGGTGGTTACATTCCAAGGTCTGATGTAAAGGTTCAGGGGTGTGACCAGGAGGTCAGATTCATATGTTGAAAAGTTGATTCATCATTGTTGTGAGTCAGAGTTTTTTTTATTGAGTTTGCAGTCTTGTCTTAGAGCAGCTGCTAGAGGACTGTTTTCCTGATGAGGCCAAAGTCGTTTTACTCTGAGGCCTGACTGCTGTGGAGCTGACTGGAGTCAGAGACGAGAATAACGTTTTTAGAAGACAATCAACTGGTTTTCAGCTATATTATTCAGACTACCAATTATTGATCACGTATGTCTTTACAGTTTATAGGATACAATGGGCCTCATGCAAGAACATGTTCTTATTCTTATCCTAAATTTCTCTTACTTTTGTTTGTATGAAGGGTTTGTACGAACATGTCACATCAGGTTCAACAACCTCTTCTATCTTCAGGAAAAGTGTGTAAATGAGGAGTGAATGCGTATCCAGGTGTTTGTGCACGGGGAGGGCAGATTTACATAATTTCCACCCCAAAAACGCCGTATAAGGATATACATGTCTTGCCTGACATACCGTGTCCATAAAGTACATCACAAAGTAAAAAAGAAGAACTTTACGAGTTCGGAGATTGAAGTTCTGCTCTCGGAGATTCAGAAAAAAAACTGTCATTTTTAGCAGCATCAGGATCTGCCTAAAGCCGAGGAATAAAATGTTAATGTTGTGTCTCCTGTGGGTCGTACAGTCACAGAAATAAAAACCTAAATCATAATCATCTCTCTCTTTCGTTCTGCTCCGGTTTTCCTTTAGTCAAATATTTTTAATTTAAGTGTAAACAACTGTTACATAGGTTTCACTTATTCAGAAGAGCAGTCGCCCACAGCTACCCACCCCGGCCGTCTCCCCCCTCCCAACCGTCGCACGTGTCAGATGTGTTTCTGAACAAAAAAACATTTTAAAATGTCTCAAAACTTCAATTAACTTCATATTAATACTGTAGTGTTATACAACAAAATTAATAGCCAATTTATTTTAATTTAACCAATTTATGTCGATAGTCTACATTATTACATTTAAAATGATAATTCTAATTCAAACAGAATAGCCTATTGTCAACATAATTATGAAGTGTGATTTATTTTCAACTCTAAATATCTTCAAACTACAGAAATATAAAGTTATTAGTGAAGAAAATCCGTCTGGATAACAGCAGACAGGTCTGGACCACATATGAATTTTTGAAATTTGAATATGAATTTTGTTTGTATCTGAAGAAAATCTTAAAATACGAAAAAATTGGTGAATGCCACAAATTCTCCTAAATCACTCGTACACACAACTTAAGAACAAATCTGTTTGTACGAACGGTTCTTGCATGAGGTCCAATGTTTGTCCTGGATTTAGTCTTTTTTTACACAAGTCATACATTTTGAACTTTATTTCAAACATTTATGAATTAAAACTTTCAGCTCATTCAGGAAAGGGCTGCTATGACGTTTGGTTGGTTTGGTGATATTTAGGTTTAAAACAAATTATTTTATTTACAAGTATTTTCCCTAAATAAATGTGTTTCTAAAGCATTGTTCTAATTCTGGCTACATTTTTGTCTTATATTACTTTTAGTCTTTAGTTAGCCTTTTGCAGTGGTGGGCACTAGCGCTAATTCCATCCATCCATCCATCCATCCATCCATCCATCCCTTATCCATTATCCAAAGCGTTCCCAGGCCAGCCGAGAGACTTAGTCTCTCCAGTGTGTCCTGGGTCTTCCTCTGGGTCTCCTCCCAGCTGGACATGCCTGAAGTACCTCCCTAGAGAGGCGTCCAGGAGGCATCCTACTAGATGCACAAACCACCTCAACTGGCTCCTCTCGATGTGGAGGAGCAGCGGCTCTACTCTGAGTCTCTCCAGGATAACTGAACTTCTTACCCTATCTCTAAGGGAGAGTCCAGCTACCCTGCGGAGAAAACTCATTTTGACCGCTTGTATCCTCAATCTTGTTCTTTCGGTCACCACCCAAAATTCGTGACCATAGGTGAGGGTAGGAACGTAGACTGATCGGTAAACAGAGAGCTTTGTCTTACAGCTCAGCTCCTTCTTCACTACAACAGACCAGTAATGACTCCGCAAAACTGCAGAAGCTGCATCTATCCATCGATCAATCTCACGCTCCATTCTCCCCTGGAGCCCTGCTGCTGTGGAGCCCCTTAACTACCTCAGCAACCTCGGCTCCAGTTATGGACAGACTAGCCCAAAAGTCCTTAGACTCTGCTTCCTCCATAAAAGACGTGCCAGTGGGGTTGAGAAGGTCTTATAAGTATTCCTTCCACCTCCTGATGGCATCACTGGTTGAGGTCAACAGCACCCCGCCTTTACTGAGCACAGTGTTAGTGAAGTGCTGCTTCCCTTGCCTCAGCCGCCGGATCAAGAGTCTTTGTCCAAGGCCTCACCGAACTCCTCCTACATCCGAGCTTTTGCCTCAGCAACAGCCAGGGCTGCAGCCTGCTTGGCCTGTTGATACTCCTCAGCTGCCTCTGGAGTCCTACCAGCCAACAAGGCCAGATAGGACTCCTTCTTCAGCTTGACAACCTCCCTTACCCGGGGTGTCCACCAACGAGCTCGAGGATGGCCACCGCGAGAAGCACCGACAATCTTGCAGCCACAGCTCAAGGCAGTCGCTTCAACAATTGAGGCGTGGAACATGACCCACTCAGACTCAATGTCCCCCGGCTGGGATGTGGGTGAAGTTCTCCCGGAGGTGTGAGTTGAAGATCTGTCTGACGGGTTCCTCTGCCAGGCATTCCCAGCAAACCTACACTACACCACCAGCGTAATTTACATGGGGGTTAGGGGTAGTTATGACACCCCACCCCTCCCAATAATTTGATCCAGTCAATATAACCCCCCCAATAAAATGACATCATTTGCTCAAACACAATAGAAATTAATTG
>JARVGW010000001.1:35554262-35566314 GCA_031762495.1 Anablepsoides rubrolineatus | reverse complement strand
CTATCTATCTATCTATCTATCTATCTATCTATCTATCTATCTATCTATCTATCTATCTATCTATCTATCTATCTTGTATAGATCAATTAAGAGTTATCAATTAATCTAACAATCATGTTTTGGTCTGTGGGAACCCACGCATGCACAGAGAGAACATGCAAACTCTACCCTCTTTGTTTGTTTGTTTGTTTGTTTGTTTGTTTGTTTGTTTGCTTGCTTGTTTTCAGTTTATCAACAGTCCAGCCCAGGTGGGGGCGGTACTGCACCACAGAACCGTCAGAAAACAAAAGAAGAAAAAGACCCGCCGGAACTCAATCACCCACACTGCATTTCGGGTCGACCCGTTGAGCGCTGCGACACTAGTTTCCGGTGCATGGTAGTTTTGGTGTCACAGCGCGCTGCGTCTTTTCAATTTGTTTTTTTGTTTATTAGTTTTAACGCTGAGTAGTTCAGGAATTGTTCAAAGAGTTAACTAAATTTACCTGAAGGAGAGGAAACCAACAGGCCGCCAACATGCCGCGAATTATGATAAAAGGAGGCGTTTGGCGCAACACTGAGGTACGTGTTTACATGGTTAGCATTATGCTAACTCCTGAGCTGTAAACCAATTGGCTCAGGGTAGCACGAAGCTAGCTGCCTATTTAACCCAAATCAGCTTGCAAGTGTAGTTTCTGTGGTTTTATTCATTTAGTTAGTGCTTGAATAGATTTGAGCTCTATTAATTCTCTGTTTATAGTGACTAGACCTACAAATTAAGAGCTAGCTAATCAACGTATAGGATATGAGCTCACAAGAAACATGCATGGTCATGTTTAACTTTCTTTGATTTTTAAAAAAAATATTTTTGCATTTCATAAAAAAAACTACTTATATTTAATATCTTTTACAAAGCATTGAATTAAATCTGCCTAAAGAGGCAAAACAAACATCTTGTCTCTTATAAACAAACTTTTAGTTTGCACTAGGGGTGTAAATCACCAGCTTTCTCACAATACGATATTACATCAATATGTTTGGATGACGATTCAATATTTCTCGATATCACAAAGTCTGTCACGATACGATCTCAATTCAGTTCAATTCACTGTCTGCGATCGATATAATGCATTATCATCTGCCCATCTAACATGACTGTGTTAGATGGGCAGACAATCACGATATAAATCGATATTTTCATTTTGCCTTGATATAACTGAATCATGAACCATTCAAATCGATATAGATTGATGTATTGTTACACCCCTAGTTTTCACACACTGAGGAGACAGTGGAGAATTTTATGTAGACCGAGACAAAAACTAACAAGTTGTCAGAAATGAGCTGGAAGGAGTGTTTTTCAGCCATGGATTGTTTCTTCGTGGTGTGAAAAAGTTTGCTAAATGTTTGTTTACTTCTTTGTTACTTATACAGGATGAGATCCTCAAAGCAGCAGTAATGAAATATGGGAAAAACCAATGGTCTCGTATCGCTTCGCTGCTGCACCGCAAGTCTGCCAAACAGTGCAAAGCCAGATGGTGAGTTGTTGGGTTTTTAGTACATTCTCTACTACTTGTTTTGATCAGGCTTTAGGATTTTTGGAGAGGGTGCCCGCACAGTCAGTTTAATAATAATAATGTTTTGGTGTGAAAAGAAAGCACTGATATTTCACAACTGTTTACAAGATGCAGTGGTTTTGGTTAAAACATGTTTTATTCAAGCCAGATAAATGCAGAGAATTGTTGAGAGTACAATGTACTGGACTTTTATTTTTATTTTATTGTAAACAAACTATTCTGCAGGTAGAAGTTGGCGGGTTTTCAATCATTACAGCACTGAGTTCCACTGCTTTTTAGTTGTTTTTTTATTTTATTTTTTAACAATAATTGCCTGTACCAACTAGTAAAGCTACAGTCTGACTTTACAAACGCTACAGATTTTACATTCTTATTAAAATGTTTAAAAAATACAGCTATAAATAGTCCAAATATGACCATCCTGTGCTTGTCCCCTCCTTGTCCGCATCATGTTTACGTTGGTGTAAACTGATTTCCTTTGATTTCTGGAGCTTTTTTCTTATATTTCTGATAAAAATCTCTTTTCCTCCCGCTACTTTCTTTTGCATGCTGCATTTCCTACCCCGATCTTACATGTGTCTCAGTTGTGGGTCGGCTCAGGTCTGGACCGGTTCATCCAAGAGTTCACAGAAGCATGTGCAGAAAATGCACGCAATAAATCCAGTGATAAATGTGGAAGTCAAAACAAACTAATTGATTCTGTGGTAGATGGAGTAAACACAGTTGAAACTGCATCGAAGTTGTGTTTGTGAAACGTTTGATTTCAAAATAAAATCCATGTGTATCATGTGAGTATTCGTATGTTTCGCACTGCATGTTTCCATCAGCTTTCCAAACAGAACAATACATTTTGACAGCATTATGTATAAATATTTACATATATTTATAAATATAGCAACTGTTTTGACAAAACTGGCGGGGTTTTGGTTCATTTTGGTGAAAATAAGGAAGTTGTGCTCGTTCCTGTTGGTGAGGCGTGATCTTTGTAGCTTGACTCCCGAGCAGCTCCGACGTCGGGCAAAATTAATGGACTTGCGCAGCCTTGCGTATTTATATAGGTGCATCCAGGAGGCATCGTGATGCAGCCACAGGGCGTCACATATTGGATCAGGGAGTCAAAAAGACGCCCCGATGCCCCTCTAGCTAAATGCCTGGTTTTGATCTGCTTTAACATGATTGCATGATTTTAAAAACCTTCTAACTCGTATCTGGATGACGTAGTTTGAATTCAATAATGATGAAATCTATTCACTCTGTTTCTGTGTGCAGGTATGAGTGGTTGGACCCAAGTATCAAAAAAACAGAGTGGTCCAGAGAGGAGGAGGAGAAGCTGCTTCACTTGGCCAAGCTGATGCCCACTCAGTGGAGGACCATCGCTCCGATCATTGGACGCACTGCTGCCCAGTGCCTGGAGCACTATGAATACCTGCTGTATGTGTTTGTTTTTAGATGAACATGTTCTCTACATACTCTCAGTCTGATGAATGATGATGTGTACTGCAGACAGATTTGAGTCTTTTGTTAATAATTATAAATTTTGTGTTTATTCAGAGATAAAGCAGCCCAGAGAGACAACGAGGAAGAGGTGGGAGATGACCCCAGAAAGTTAAAACCAGGAGAAATTGACCCAAACCCAGAGACGAAACCTGCCAGGCCGGACCCTGTGGACATGGATGAAGGTGAAGTAACACACCTAACATTGTTTTAGATGAGTGTTTTGTTGAAGCACATCTGATCAGTAGGGCTGGGTTTAATAAATTGATTTAATCGATCTGGATTGAATTACATTCAAATTTGATTCATAAGTCATGAGATAGATTTTATTTCCCCCATGGGTGTTGTGTGCGATGAAGCTGCGCGTTTCCATGTTGTGTGTCACTCCTGGCTTGCCGTAGGTTTACATCTGGTTGTGTCCAGTCAGTGCTAATGTTAGCTGCCAACAACAAGTTGTCTGGAGCAAAACAGAAGAAACACAGGAATCACTAACATTACAACTGATTCTCAGCTGAACTTAAAGATAACAGAGGCCATGACAACTTTTGTTTGGTGGTTTTATGGGTCCACCAGCGCGTCTTGTGAAATAATTTTATAGTAAAAAATAAACAAAAACCGTGAACTATTCATCCTCCATGGACATAAGTAAGTTAATCTGATTTAACGGCCATTCACAATAAAAATGTGTCATGTAAACACTTTATCTGATTGCTCATGTCTTCTGACTTTCATCCACCGGTTTCTGCTCTTTTATAGACAGAGAGACAGCAGCGCCATAGTTTTCAGAAGCACAGAACTTTTCCTACCATTCTCTCATCTGATAAACAAGGAAGACAAACAGATGCGTTGCTTCCCCCACCACCACACACACACACACACACACAAAGCGCACATCACTTGTAGCTCAACCAGTATTGTCTCCACCGTTATTAAAACCTGGCACAATGACTGCAGCTCTATATTAGCCTAGCATAAACTGAGCTCAGTAATTCACACACAGTCACCACAGATTAGGTTAAAACTGTCCTACCTTCTTGACAAAAAAAGTCCTGTTCTCTTTTATGTTCTTAGTTCTTGGTGTTCAATTTAAGCTGCTCTGTCTGCTCCAAATCCATTTTTAAACAGAATATCTCCTCCTCTGTTGGACACAAGTTTTGCTGAGTGATATTTCTGCATTTTATGAGCTCACGTTAGGTTTACTGTTTGTATCAATGTGCTAAAAGCAGCAGAAAGTGTCCATAGGGCAGGATTTTTACTGCCCCAATGAGACTCTAATCAGAGGAGTTGGTAATACTGATTATTACCAGCAGGGGGAGTATACATTAACATGATAGGAAGGTAGAGCATCAGACTGTACCGCCCTATGACTGTAAATAAGTAAAAACCTGAGCTTTAATCACTGAAAACATTTCAAATTCAATTTAAAATTGTCAAAACAATTGAAAAGCACACAGAACAAAACAATACATGGCAGGCTGCATGAATAAGTATTTTACATTGTTTATTAAGAGGAACTACTTTGTGGGGTGAATTACGGCCTGGTGAATTTGAGGCTTTGCTGCTGACACTCCAGCTGGGTTTATTTGGATTTGGTTTGAATGTTTATTAGCAGGTCAAAGTTAAACTTCAGTTATCTAAAATAAAATGAAAGTATCTTCTAAAATCTCTGCAGCTGATGTGTCCAGTTGCCTAACCCCGATGATCCTGTTAGTTATCTGTTTGTTTGTTTTTCTGCCTCTTTGTCTATAGACGAGCTGGAGATGCTGTCAGAAGCCAGAGCTCGTCTGGCCAACACTCAGGGCAAAAAAGCCAAAAGGAAGGCCAGAGAGAAACAGCTGGAGGAGGCCAGGTTTGACTCATTCCATGCCTTCACACATTTAAACATATTCAGACAGGCTCGGTTGAACTTAAAAACAGGAATTGATGACCGTTGAACTCACTTGTATTTTGATGCAGACGACTGGCAGCTCTGCAGAAACGCAGGGAGCTGAGAGCTGCAGGAATTGCTGTTCAGAAGAAGAGGAAGAAGAAGAGAGGAGTGAACTACAACGCTGAAATCCCCTTTGAAAAGAAACCTGCTCCGGTACCCACCAACACTCCTTCAGACTGCTGTGCAGGATTTACTGATGTTTGAAGTCTGAGTGAACCTGTGCTCTTTGTCTCAGGGTTTCTATGATACCAGCATGGAGCAGTACGATGCTCTGGAGCCCAACTTTAAACGCCTCAGACAGCAACATCTGGATGGAGAGCTGCGCAAGTCAGTAACACCATTTATACTTTGTATTATCAGTATATGTGCTGTACAACATGATGAACACATAAAGGTTTATTAACCTCATGAATACTAGAGTTTGTGGTTCTCACTGATAAAACTTGTTTCCCTGTAGTGAAAGTGAGGAGAGGGACAGGAAGAAGGATAAACAGAAGATAAAGAAGAAGAAAGAGAGTGATCTGCCCTCTGCCATCCTGCAGACCAGTGGAGTGGCAGAGTTCACAAAGAAACGGTCCAAACTGGTCTTACCTGCACCACAGGTAACCAACACTGTGCTGCTGTTAGCGTTGAGACCCCCCACTGAACACAGTCCTAGTGTTGAGCAGGTTTACATATAAACTCAGCTGATGGGTTTTTATTCTACATGATTGTCTCTAACTCACAGGGTCCAGACCTGATTCATGGGGACAAAATTAAAACCATGTTTACATTTGTTTTTCACATTTCTTATATCAGTAGAGTTTATTATTCAGTGTGGACAGATTTAATCTCATATCAGTCAGAACAAATCTTTAACAGGATTGATTTTTGAAAATAAAACTTTCCATTTATACATTTTTACAGATTTTTAATTAAAACATGTTACTACAAACATGTCACATTAAAGTTAGAGGAGAAAAAACAAGAAGAGAATCTGGATCAAATAAAGTCAGACACTTGTAGTTTAAATGTCCAGATCCAGATATTTTGGCTCCTGATGTGGTCCGATTTATAAAATATTTTCAAAGCATTAAAAAATGTGTCCAGTTTTACTTAATAATTTTTATTTTGCTTTATAACATGATCAACTATATTGTTTGGCTTTTGTAACAAACTTACTGTCTGAAACGTAAAAATAAACAACCTACAGATAGAGAAGAAAAATAATCACGTAGCTGTCTGAGCTTAACATTTAATATAAAAATAAAACAACATTGAAGGTGGGAACAACAAAAACAGTCTCCTCTGATAGGGATGGACCATATGGACTAAAAACTATCACGATAAGTTCTAGGTTTTATCTCAGTAATAAGTGATGATAAAAAAATATATATATATATCAGCCTGATCTTTTGTATTATAAATCACTACATTCTGTCTTAAGAGCCCTAAAATAATACAAGAAGCCACTAAACTACATGAAGTTCAGGTAGCACACCTGTGTTGCATCAAACAAGTCTGAAATATGAGAACAAATTTGACATTTATTTAAATGGTGTAAACAACAATAATAATTTGGCTTATAAAAATCACAAAGTAGTACAACTGTAATTACAACCTGATTAAAAAAATAATAATAATTTCAATAAATTCCAACAAACATGTGAAAACTGAAACCTTTTTTTGTGCAAGAATGCAGAAATAAGGCCAGCAGGAACATCTGTATATGTTTAACACCTTCAGATTGTTGGTCATAAAGACCAGCATGTTAACTGCAGGATTTTATTGGTTTTATCACCATCACTCCTACTCTTTATTTGTTAGCACAGCGTGATGTGATGATGCGGGCTCTCCCTGCGAGCGGACTGCTTGTGTCAGAACTCATCTTGTTTTGATGTTTCAGATCAGCGATGCTGAGCTGGAGGAAGTGGTGAAAATGGGTGTGGCCAGCGAGGTTGCTCGTCAGGCTGCTGAGGAGAGCGAAGGTGGAAACTCAGCTTCCTCCACCCTCTTGTCTGAGTACAGCGTCACCAACAACATGAGCGCTGGACTGCGCACCCCGCGTACCCCTGCTGCCCAGGACAGGATACTGCAGGTAGCATCATGTTCACTCTAACAAACAATCTCTTGTCCTTATTATTTTTATGTTTACAGTTACATTGTGCTTTTTTAACCATGTAAACGTTCAGTGTTAACTGTTATACTTTGTGAAATATTTCACTTCTTTACTAATAAATGATCATAGATATATACATACTATTTCCAAAATGTTTTCTGAAATCTACTTTTGTCGTCCTATGCGCCTTTTATCTACTGTTTTTATCTTGTATTCTCCTTGTTTTTAACAATTCACTTAACATTTTACTTTTTAATAAGTTTCAGTCATGCAGTGTTTCTCTAGTTTGAGTTCAAATTGTCATAAAATCACTAGAAAGCATTTAGTTTTTTAGAAAACAGATAATTTCCTTCTTATTTAAATGCATCAAATGCCAAATCACCCAAAAGTTTTAACCTGACCACCTCAGAATTTCATGAAAATTGGCGTATTTGTCAACAAACACAACGCAGAATCTCAAATTTGAGGTCTATCAGACCAGTGGTTCCAGAGAGATGGACCCAAGATTTCAGATTTTCTGCAAAAGTGTGTCTGCCTGTTTTCAACACCAATTATCTCAGGAACTGTTGGGTCAAACTATCATTGGAAAAGGAATTTGATAAGGATTCCAAATCTGCCTTTACATTTTTGATTTGAGCATGTTAGGGTTCATTAAAGCATTTTAAATGTACATATCTACATGAATATGTAGTGTATCTCTTAGGATCAACTCTTATTGGATGTAGATCAACCTGATTTGTTAAAAGAAAAAAACATTTGACACAGAATGACCCTACTGCTGGTTAAACTAACATTTTTTTGTGCATGTTTTTGTTCAGGAAGCCCAGAACCTGATGGCTCTGACCAACATCGACACCCCTCTGAAAGGAGGCCTCAACACTCCGCTGCATGAGAGCGACTTCAGTGGAGTCACTCCTCAGAGGCAGCAGGTTCAGACCCCTAATACTGTTCTCAGCACACCTTTCAGGTAACATACCAGGGCTGTACTTAACCAATATTTACAGAGGTTTATAGTAACTAAGTTCATTTACTTCATTACAGTACTTAAGTAGTTTTTTTGAGGATTTGTAATTTTAGCAACAATTATTTTTTAAATATTTACTTTTACGTTCGTTACAAATTCGTTACATTTTAAAGCTAGAAATTATACTTTTACTCTTTTACTTTAAAATGTAACACCTAGTAACTCGTTACAAAGTTAAATATGTTTGAACTCTAGTAATAAAGAAAGCAGCCTCAGAAAATAGAAGCGATTCTGCCCCCAGCAGTTCATGTATTTCATTGCAGATTCAAATGAATATTTACATGGGTAAAAAATACAATTATTTATAATAAAATTTCATGTTGATTATTTTTCAACATTATCAATTATTTCAAATAATCTGTGCAGCACTATAAAATACAGTCACACACGGATGAGTTCTGTCATTCTCACTGTGGCCAGGATGGATTTGTGTCACCTGTAAAAATGAGGCGGGGGACTCGGGTTGTTTTTTTTGTTACAGTCTCATTAAAGCCATCCAACCTACAGGGTTCATGCAGGGTCTTAAAAAGTCTAAAGTCTAAAATTTGAAAATCCAGATTTTAGACCTAAAAACCCCCCACATATAGCAGCTTGTTCACCTGCTCAAAAAACAAAGAAGTTCAGTCATGTCCACTGCTTGTGGTTTAAACATGGGAAAGTGTGTTTTTAATGAGACTTAGCTTGATATCAGTGATTTTTGCACAGTACACAGCAGTCAATGTGAAGGTCTCATAGATACAACTGTTTCATTAAAATAATTTAGTGTTCTTAAAATTAAATATTCTTTAATAGCTAAATTGATAGCTGTAAAAGGTTTCTATGTTAAGATTTCTGGGACCATTTGAATGTTTCTGTTAATGCATCGGTTCGGTCCTAAATGTCATACCAGATGGTCTTAAAAGGTCTTAAATTTTACTTACTGAAACCTGCATGAACCCTGAACCTAATTCTACAGGATTAAACTGATGCTGCTTTCAAGAAATCAAATGAACCCTAATAGTTTTATCCAATCAGAGCAGAGCAGGACAGGTCTTTGTGATGTACGGTGAGGTCAGATGCAGCAGAGAGAGACGGTCTGCAGGTGAAACTCCAAACTCCTCCCTCCTTGTGAGAGGGCACGTGTGCAGCCTGTTGGAGGTTAAACTTAATTAAATGGAACAGATGAACATTTATTTGCTCCATTTTATAGTAAAGATGAGTCCCGTTTAACATTTAACTGTGTGACGATACTCAAAGAATCAGTCGCCTAAATTGAACAGAAAATGTCAAAAATATTGGAATGAAGGAGGTAATGGAGCTCATTAGAGAAGAAGTCATTATTTCTAATAGAGTGGTTTCCTGCAGAACTCCTGGACCCGGTCAGGGCTCAGAAGGGATGACCCCTATAGCTGGAGGGGGGATGACCCCACGTGGTACTCCAGGTTTGACCCCGGGTCGCACACCTCTGAGGGACAAGCTGAACATCAACAGTGAGGAGCAACTGGCCGATCCTGCATTTGCCAAACATCTGGTAAACACAGCTGCATGGCTCTGCTGATTCTACAACAAGACTTAAAGCATTTTAAATCCAGAGCAGCACATTTACTGACTTTATGTGATGCTTGTCTTCTAACAGCAAAAGGAGAGCCTGCAGCAGCTGAGACAGGGCCTGTTGTCACTTCCTGTCCCCAAGAACGACTTTGAGATCGTTCTTCCTGAAAACGCAGAGAAAGAACTGGAAGAAACAGAAATGGAGACAGGATTTATTGAAGATTCTGCAGATATTGAGGCGCGAAAGCAGGTGTGGCACACTTCCTTCCATATTGATCAGATGCTGCTGCTGACTGATCCATGATGTCATGTAAATGTAACATTTTCTACATATAGATCAAATTAATCACTGCAATAAAATAACTTTGTTTTTATCACTTTTACGGTGGATTGCATCAACTCTGTTACATTACAGAAGCTAAACTTCACCAAAGTGAAACATAAATCTGTGGATCTGTGTTTGATTACTCTGGCTGGCTTTCTCAAGGACCAGGATGTGTGACACACAAATCTGAGTTATGGAACTGAAAGTGAAAGTAGTCAAACTGAATTTTTAATTAACCAAAATACAGTTTCAAAGCAAATTAATTCAGATACAAAACTTTGAATTCAGTTTAAGTTGAGTAAAATTCATTTTCAAACCAATGCATTCAGATTCACTCTGAATAATTCAAGTTAAATTCCTGCTGGCACAGGATTTATCCCATAGTTGTCCAGCTGTTGTAGTTTGAAATAGTTCCTGACCGGCGTGTGCTGATGTGTTCTGTCAGGCTCAGCGTGATGCAGAGAGGGAGAAAGAGTTGAAGCTGAGACACACGGCTGTGCAGAGGAGTCTCCCCCGACCCACTGAGGTAACTAGCTCTGATATTCAGTCCCCTCTGATGGAGGGTCATCAGGACCACCTGAGCCTTTATTGACATGTGCACGATGATGTCTCTGCAGGTAAACGAGTCCGTTCTTCGGCCCGCCTCTATGGATCCCCTCGCTGACCTCCAGGTGGCCGAGGAGCTCATTAAACAGGAAATGATCACCATGCTGCACCACGACTGCCTGCACCACCCATCAGCCAACGCAGCCAATCAGCTTCAGCGTGGCAAAACCAAAGGCCCCGCCTCCACGTCCAACAACGCCTCACACATCTCCTACCTGGAAACACATTCCTACAAGCCAATCAGCACAGAGGACATGGAGCAGGTCAGAACCACGTCTAAAACAGTCTCTGTTTCAGGTGTCATCTGTACAGGTGTGACAGTGATGGTACAGGTGTGCAGGAGTTTATGATGATGATATGTCTGTGGCGTGTTGACAAACAGGCGAAGGCGATCCTGGCAGCAGAGATGGAAGTGGTGAAGACAGGAATGGGTCATGGTGATCTCAGCTTGGAGGCCTACACTCAGGTGTGGGAGGAATGTTACGGACAGGTGAGCATCAGCCCAAAAATAAACGAGAAGGTGTCGTTTTTGAGCACAATGAAATTACATTTCAGAACACCCATTCAGAAGAAGACAGACATTAAACTTGGAATCTCTGTGACATTAAGTGTTTAAGATTTTGGATATTGCTCTGTTATCAGTCAGGAGATTTCAGCCGTGAATTCTTGCTGTAATGTCCTTTAAAGTAAAATGTGGAGCTATATTTTAGTAATTGTTTCAGGCTGGTCAGTGCTCAATTGTCTGAAAATTGCACATTAGAATAAAAACATCCAGATCAAAGACAAAATGGTTAAACACAAATTTCAGCCAAAGTGACTGAAATAAACAAGGAGTTCAGAGCTGCAGCCCATCGATAATCAGGATAAGCAAACAACAAAATCAAACAATTTATTGATTAATTGTAAATTTATAGTCTATAGTTTAAATATGGTAATTTTATTTTATGTAAAAAAAGATATTAATCTGATTAGTATATAAATAAAAACAGAATATGTAGTACTAGATAAAATAAATCTTTAATTTTTATTTATTAATTTACTGTAAATAAATTCTGTGTGGCAGCACTTCACTCAGTCTACACCAGACAAGGCTCAGTTAATAAATGTTTCTTTTTAGTTTAAATTGAGACTTGTGTAACATTTGTTATTATTTTTATCATGTTAATGGAGGAAGAAAAACAGTATCAGCTTCCAAGAATCTGCCAAATAAAATCGGCTGCACGTATCGACGCATCGGTTAGACTGATGTCAAAATAATCTGTATCAGTATCGGCCAAAAAAAACCTGTATCGGTCGATCTCTAGTTCCATGTTGTACTTTTTGTACTGCAACTTTCCTGTGAAAGAAAAAGTGCATGTTGTTCAACTGTAGCATTTCATTATACCAAATCATTTTATTTTTGTTCTAACTTATTTTTAGGGGTGTCCCGATACAACTTTTTCACTTCCGATATTATTCCGATATTGCAACTTTGAGAAATGGCCGATACCGA
>JARVGW010000001.1:35525967-35539466 GCA_031762495.1 Anablepsoides rubrolineatus | reverse complement strand
GCTTTCTTTACACCTGGTAGCGTCTGGCACCAGGCTTTCTTTACACCTGGTAGCGTCTGGCACCAGGCTGTTCTTAAATATTTGATTTTACTTGAACTTGAAGTTTGTAAACATAACAGGAGACGTGAGCTGCTGGAGCATCCTCTGCAGGGACAGCTGCACGTTTTGTATTTTGGACAGGAGCTGGATCTGAAGACCTGGATCAACCTAAAGACCCCCCACACTAAAAACTACATGGATCTGTTGGCTTGTTTTCATGGGGGTGGGCTGTGAGAGCACTCAGATAATAAACGTGAGGATTATTTTTACAAGAAATCCTGAAGAAATGTTTTGTTTTTACTAAATGTTTTAATATTTATTCAGATGTTTCACCTGCAGGTCGTCAGCAGAGGAAATTCTCTGGGGGGGGGATGTTAACATTTAAAATCTAAAGGTAAGAATATTTTTAATAGAAATGATAATAATCTGTAAAATATTAACAAAATGAATTCATATTTATTATTTCTTTTTATCTGCAGGTCCCAGTGGGGGGGATAAGAACCTTTTTAAACAAATGTTGAATAAGTTCTGTTTTTACAAATGATCTGGATATTAATGTTTCTGTTTGTGTTTATTTTCAGGGAGGGGGGCTAACACCTGGAAAACAAAGATAAGAGACTTTTTAACAGAAATGATAATAATCTGTAAAATATTAACAAAATGAATTCATATTTATTATTTCTTTTTATCTGCAGGTCTCAGTGGGGGGGGGGACACCTCCCTAAGATAAGAACCTTATTAAACAAATGTTGAATAAGTTCTGTTTTTACAAATGTTCTGGATAATAATGTGTCTGTTTTTGTGTTTATTTTCAGGGGGGGGGGGGCTAACACCTGGAAAACAAAGATAAGAGACTTTTTAATAGAAACATTTCAAAGCTTTTTTGTGTTCAGCAAAGTTTGAATATTTCTTCTGGTTTTATTGCAGGTCATCAACGAGGAAAAACAACCGTAAGAAAAAAACCTTTTGTTTTCAATCTTAAATCTTTGTAATGCAAAACTTTCTCATTTGGATCATTTCTCTTCTAATATTTAGTTTTACAGCCAGAAAAAGAGCCGGAACAAAAGATAAGTATCATTTTAAAGAAATATAATGAAAATCTAAATATATTTACACAGTTTAAATATAATAAAAGTATCTTCTGCTGTTTTTTTTCTAGCTCACTAACTGCTGGAACAAGAAGAGAAAAGATAAGTAGAATTTGAAAGATATATTTAATTAAATGATGTTTCTACATTTTGTGAGTCTTAATATTTACTTTGTTTTGTTGTTTACTAACAGCTGGAAACAATCAAAGGTAAATAACTTGGTTAAAGAAACCTCTAGACTAGAGAAGCTTGTGTACTTCTATGTTTTAATATTTCTCTCTTTTCTTGTCTTTAGGTTTTGTAGGAGCGAACAGTACGTGATGGACCACCTACCTGTCCAGGGTCTACCTGTCTGCTGTGGACCACCAGGTCTCTGTGACCCTGCAGGACCAGGTGGGTCCAGAACCTGGTCTGATGGTTTCTAACAACTAGAATAAAAACAGAAGCTTTAAAAAATGTCGACAGAATCCTGTTTCTTTATTGAACCAGACTGGGATGGACTGCTGACCCGTCCAGGGGGTCCCTGCCTCCGGCCTGGTCTCAGCTGGACTCAGACTCCAGGCTGACCTGAGAGGGTCTCCTCAGTCCTCTCTGCTTCTGTTCCATTCATCCAGAGGGTCCAGTCAGACCCCCTCCATCTGTCCCTGCTCCTGTCCTCACAGGACTCCAGTCCAGAGAAGTCCACCAGGATGTCCTCCTGAACTCTGGGTCCTGGGATGGAGGTTGTTAAACCCTGGAAATTTATTTCAGGTTTATTCATTAAAAATAATAAATTCATTATTTTACAATAAAAAAAAATAGAAATCACAAATGAAATGAAAAAGCAGAAGAAAGAAGAAAAAACTTCTATCTGATGCATTGATCTGACATTTTTAACATTTCTCTCCAGATTATTCTATAATCTTATTCCTTGGATTAAAGTACACCGCTCCTTCAAACTGGTTCTAAACTTAGGTTTAACAAACATCTCGATCCTTTAAGATTATAACAACTTTCTATCTTAATAAATTTTAATTGGATGTTTAGAAGTAACATGTATGACCCCCACAATAATTTGATCTAATTGATATAAAACCCCATTTGTTCTAACACAACAAAAATGAACTGGTTAAGTACACAGCTGATTTCAATCAGGTCAGTTAAACATTTATACTTAAACATACATATTATGTATGTTTAAGTATAATTGCATGAAAACAACATGCAGGTTTTTACTTTGCTTTTGTTTTTTTTATGGCTGGATTGTGTTGTCAGTTTTCCTAGACAAATTGTAGTGCACCAGGTACTTTTGGAAATTTTAGAAATGTAGGTATGTTGTATAAAACATTCTAAAAATGTCAATTATTTGTTTCTGTTGGGGAGAATTAAGTCTTTTTTAATTGTTGAACTGATGTGGAACAGAAAAGGTGCAGAGTAAATACAAAAAATATTAAAAAAAAACAGAAAAGTTAAGTAAATCACAGCAAAAGCATTACAATGTATTTAAACCCCCAAATGTCTTGAGTTGTTTTACAAAAGTAAACAACTCAATAAATAAATGGTCAGAGAGCAGAACCCCCCAATGGTACATATATGCAGGTTCTGCTCAGCCCCCCTCTAGGAAGGTTTTCTCCAGGGTGTTGAAGGGAGGTTCTGATTGGATCTTGGATTTAGGAGGAGCAGCTTTGACTGGTCATGGATCAGAGAACCAGATCTGTCCTGCAGACTGTGGGGGTCCATACTACATGTGTTTTTTTACAGGTGATGTGGTTCTGTTGGCATCTTCAGACCTGGACCTGCAGGGTTAAATGGTAAATGGCTTGAACTTCTCTAGCTGAGGCTGTTGGCAGCAGAGTGTGCAGCAGCCAGGGTAAGAAGTATTTAGAAAGTCTCTCAGGATGAGTCAGGAGGCAGGCTGTGGTGACGGGCAGTCTAGATTAGCAGAGCAGAGTTGTACTAAAAGGTTTCAGAATAAAGACAAGTTAAACGAACAATTGTACTCAAGTAAATATTTTAATAACACAACAAGAATCAGAGCTGTCAGAGAGTCTCTGCCTCTAGCAGAGGACTTCAGGTGTTTGGGAGTGTTGGTCATGATTGACGGTAGGATTCAGCTGGAAACAAAGCCACATGCAGATGGCCCCAGCAGAAATCTATTTGGCCCCTGAAGTGCTCCTGTCCTGTCACTTATCTGTCCTTAGCGATGATGGTGGATGCAGTTCCATGTCCAAACACTAGTAGTGCTAATGAGTCAAATAGGAAAGTCCAGCATGAATCAAGCTGACAGAAATCTTCTCTTCTTAAGAAAATTTGAACAATTCTGAAGAATAAGTCTTTAAACTGACAAAAGGTGGCTGAATTTTCTCCCATGAGTGTTTTAGAGTATTTTATCAATACACAGTAAAAGTGCATGTAAAACTGTAAGGAGAATTTACTGTGCAAGATTTTTTTATTGCATTACTTTACAAGTGTTTGAACATGTGTGACTGGTTAAATGTATACACCTTAGTGTGTGTGTGTGTGTGTGTGTGTGTGTGTGTGTTCCAGACTTCAGGCTGAAGTGGACTACAAAGGATTTAAGACAAAATATTAAAAGGTTAAAGTTTGATTTATGTTTATTAATTTGTCTAATTACTTTTGGTCTGTTAAAAAGTGGGAGGTACATCTACATGTTTTAAGTTGTTTACTGTTCACCTGATTTGGATATAAAAACCTTCAATTAAAGCTGAAAGTCTGCAGTGATTTCACATCTTGTTGGTTTCATTGCAACTCCATCAGGGTGCTGTTTAAAGCTAAAAAGATGAGATTTGTGTCCCAATATTTATGGACCTGACTGCAAGTGACTTTTAAAAAAAATAGTTACGTTCTAAAACACGTCACGGTCCGGGGGGTCACTCCTTCCTACACACTACAGCTGAATTCTCTCTGTCTGCATTCAGACGCTTTGATTCAAATAGTTGTCTCATTTCAATGACAGTTTTTTCATTGTAATGAAATATAACTCAACAATAACTTTAGATCATCTGACTGTGCTGCACTTTTGTATGTCCAAACCAAGAGAACAAGGGGTATGTAGAGGTCCATAGAGGGATCTGAATAATTCATTTTTGTGAGGAGGATTTTCCTGGAGTGGAATTGAACAGAAAATTCATGTTTTGGTGCAAGAGAAATAGGTTTATGTTAAACTGTATAAAAACAGCAGCATGCAGATAGATGGAACAAGGATATTTTATTTACCACCAGGTGCAATGGTGGAGCCAGAGGGTGACCACTGGTGGCCTTGCCCACCATAGGTTAATTTCCCCCCAACATGCCACCCCAATCATTTGAGGAAACTATATTTTTAAGCAATATAAAAATAGAAAGCCTTTCTCCGGCCAGTTTAAATAAGGTGGTAGCCATCTTGGAGTTTGACGTGGCAACCCAATTTTTTAGGGACCTTTCTCATGCCTTGATGCAAACACACACCAAAATGGAAGTCACTTATTGTTCAAGTTATCCAGCTCCCAAGACAGATAGATGGAGGGTGTTTCCAAGAACCTTCTTGTTGCTCTGTGACAAAACTCCAACACAATCCCACAACAGCCAAAACAGAAATGCCAAAGGCACAACCAGCAGATCATCGAGCCAAAATGAAACAGGCAACACTACAAACCAAAAGACAAACCCACAAAAAAACCAAACTCAATAACGTCAAATTATGATTGGCAGGAGATTCAGACAGCCACGCATACAACTGTACCAAAAGGAGCCACAGGAACAAAAAGAGCCTAAATACCTATAAAATATCTGAAAATCCAGAACAGCACAGAAGCCAGAGTGTGACCTGATCAACCACCAGCTGAACAGGAGAAAAAAACCCAAACACAAACTGTCAAAGTGTAAAACTGACACACAAAGTCCACACCCCTACAGTCAACACAGTCCCAGACATTCCCAATGTGAAACCCACTGAGCCCTGAAGAGGACCAGGTCCCACACAGCCCACCATCAACCCCTGCCTAAAGTGTTGCATTAAAAACGTTTTAACACATTCAGTCATCAATAAGGTCTCCAAACTGGCTCCTCCCCCCTCATGGTAAGACACGCCCCTTCAATGTAATTGGTCAGGGCTGTAATGACGTTGCGGTCCTCCCCTGCGGTTTGGAGAGCTTGGTTCGACCCGTAGTAGAAGCTGGGGGGCTGAAAGGGGCCACTGTGGCTCAGCGGAGGTGGGACAGGAGGAGACGACAGGTAGGAGGAGCTATAGGAAGGAGGTTGGCTGGAGTAAGGCGGGAGGTGGTGCATTCTGGGAGTCGGAGCAAAGGTGGACGTCAAAGATGTCATCTGACCAAGAAATGATGCGTCACCGCTCCACAAAGACGAGGAGAAGGATCTGCTGTCTGAGGAGAAACAACAGTGAGCTTCAGACAGTTGTCCTCATTGTTTTTACAAAAATAAGAAGCAGTTCTGGATATTTTCATCCAACATCTGATCAGCTCAGTAAAAAGATATTTTACTGATACTGTCTGAGTGAGGATCATTACCTGACACTGATATAGAGTGGTGGGCACAGCTAACCAGAATATTAGCTTTACTGTCACTTAAACAGCTACACAAATTCCTTTAGTTCTGCTAATGATAAAAAGCTAAATCAAAATAAATTTAGAGGAAGTTAAAGTGTTAACATTTATCATATTAAAATCCAGTCCAGTATATGACAGCATACAACAGCACTAAGAGATGGAGTACAGCACCTCAGAGTTTGTGCACAAGGTCCCGCCTCAGGTTCTGCCCTCTATACGCCCACACTCAACAATAAACAGTCAATGTAAAGTACCTCATGAATGTTAAGGTGTATTTAAATCAATCAGCTGATCAATGTAAAAAAAAGCGATTGATTGGTTCAGACACGCTCCGTTGTGCGTCTGGAGGATGACAGGTGCTGACAGCTGCTCACGTGAACAGATTGTAATTTACACAGATTTTTCCTCATTTTGCAGGTTTACAGACATTTAGAGCACTCTCATGATTTTTTCAAAAACTCAGCTTCAGTTTTATTTTCTCTCAGAGCCTGCAGGATGATAAAAACAATGAATAAAATTAAATAAGTCAGATAAAGTTAGAAATAAATTCACCACTCTTCTCCTCTGTCCTCCCCCTCCTGTTATCTGCGGCTGATCGTCTCCTCACCCCCTCACACATCCCCACAGCCCCGCACGTGTGTGAGAAATAAGGACTTTAAAAAGAGAACCTTTAATAACATCCACACGGGCGAGGGTGCACACCCAAAGCATGACTATAACTGAGCCTTTTGCTGTTGTGCTGCTGAAATGTCTCCTGTCAGGGAGGAGTCTGTGGGGCTGTGGGTCAGGGTCGTCTGAGGAGGAAGGAGAGATGCGTGAACTTTTATGTAAGATTTAAGTTTTTTATTTCAAAGATCCTTAAGTCTCAGCAGCAGGAGCATAAATTATACTGTTATGAAAACTAAAGTTGATCTAAAATCTACATCTGATTATGAAGGTAAATTCTGACAGTGATCATTACAGTGTGGCTATAATTCCTCACTTCACCATCTGTGTCGCAGCTTCTATTCTCCAAAATGAGCGTACACATGGGTCAGAGCTGGCGTGAGGAACCTTTGCGTGAAAAGTGACGTACACAAGTTTCTGGGCTCGTTTTGTGCGTATGCAAGCTTTATAAATCTGGCCCCTGGGCTGTGTCCAAAATCAGAGGCTGGGTCCTCCAAAGGAACCGGCCTACCTGGTCGAGGTGGACCTGGTCCTTGGTGGACAGTGAAGACCGGACAAAAGTGTCAGTGAATTTGGACGTTCTGATCTGCTCTGTACTGGAAATCTGATCATCTGATTAAGGATGATGTCTGTGATTCTGGCCAGTGCATACTATGCTATGCTAATAGCATGCTAGTAAAGCATCATGTCACTGGTGCATGCAAAATCATTGAATTAAATATACGATGGTGAGAATTTTATGATTCTTAGCAGCAGGGAAATAACTGAAAGTATTGCAATAGGAGTAAAGTCTATTAACACATCACAACAGGGCTTTTCAACTGGCGGCCTGCGGGCCACATCCGGCCAGCAAGTGACCAAAGTTCAGCCCACCAATTGGTTCATTCAGCTCTTAAGCTCAAACCCCCAGTTTTCTAATTTAATTAACTCTAAGTATTTTTAGTTAAACATATACATGTTTGGTATCTACAGAAACATCTGAATCTTGGCTTCAAGCTGGTAAAAACATTTCTATGAACATCCAAGACAGTTAAAAATACAAGCAGTTGAAGACAAAACTATGAAAGTGAAAATAAAATGGGTTTAAAAACTTGGCAAGTCAGAGATGTCAAAATAATATTTGTGTTAAATAAGAGGCATAATGTGTTATTTTTGTTTTTGATATTGTTTAACTATTTATACTTTTATAGGGTTCTGTGTGTTGTATTCATGATTAGATGCAGCAAAAGAAACTATTTCAAAGGTAACAGATCTTTGTAATACTTGGTTTATTCACATAATGACTTTAATCACTGGATGTTCGGCCCCGTCCTGCATTAGTTAAGTTAAGACAAATGTTAAACCACTCAGACATGTCTTAGTTCTGCTGTTAGCAGATGTGCAGATGTGCCCACCACTGCTAATATGACTGAAGAACTGTTTTTGCTAATAAAGTTGTTTATAAGTGGAAGACATTAAAGTCACTAACTGGAATCTTTGCACCAAACTACTAAAAGTATTTCTTTAAAGACTCGTTCATCTTCTACCTGATGAAGCAGGGCTGCTGCTGATGCTGCTGGCAGCTCTGAATGCTCCAGCTTTCAGCTCCTTCTGTCTCTGTCCTGAAAGCAAGAAATCAAATCACAGCTCAGATAACCCTGCATTACTGTGTGTCTGCTGAGTCAGCATTCAACAATATGTTTGTCAAGCTTTTGTTAAATATAGTCTTTCACGACATTAAGCTCTGGGTTAGCCTTTGTTTCTTTTATAAACCTTTTGGTGTTTCAGGTACATTTATGCTGTTTGTAGCTTTTAGTCAGTTTTTTTGTTGCATTTTGCAACTTTTTGCTTTATTTAATGCCTTGCATCTTTTATATTTTAGCTCTAGTTTTGATTATTTTAGTTTTAACAACTCAATTTAAACATCTTTACTGGTTCAGTCCTCAGTATTCACTTTCTGTTTGTACAGAAAACATCATTTCTCCATGACTTGATGACTTACGTCTTGGAAGCCGAGGTCCATCTACTGTAATCTTTATAGCTCTGTGAAGGGTGGCGACCTGAGGAGGTGAGGTCAGCACATTTATGGACAGGGTGAAACTCTTACCTGAAAAATGAGAATTAAAAACAAACACAGATGTAATTTAAATACATTTTCTGTGACGAGGTTCAGGTTTTCTATAATGTTCATGTTTATTTTATTTATTCAATTTTATAAAAAAAAAACAGAAATTTTATATACAATAAAAATACAAATCATAAATGAAAGGTTGAAAGGTAGCAGAAGAAGAAAAAAAAAATCTCTTTTCTCGAAAAAATTAATTCAAACTAAATGGTCTTAAATAACAAAACCAAAAAGAAGAAAATAAATAAAGGTTCAGAGTTGTAAAGTAACTAAGTACAAATACTTTGTTACTGTACTTAAGTAGGATTTTTAGGTATCTGTACTTTACTTGAGTCATTATTTTTCAGACTACTTTATACCTATTACATTTTTAATAAAGACAAGAAGTAGAAAGGCGTTACTTTTATTTTATTTTTTTCTTGTTTTCATTCCAGCTTGTTATTGTAAAAATAAATAATCATTAAAATAAAAGGACTGTACTTAAGAAGTATTTGTATTTCATGAAATATATTATTGTATTTGGCCTCAGCCCTCAGATAGATTTTCATTTTGGGGAAAAGCTTTGTGCAGCCTTGATATATGTGTATAAACTGAAACAGCTGGACTAGTGCATCCTAAATTTAACATCAATTATTTATTTTAATACAACAGTAATTTCTGCATTTTTTGGGGGAGGTCAGGTTACCTGAAGGTAATGTGTTTTATGAGCTTTATACATAACTGATAAAATACTATAATCAACCAAATCATTGAACTTCAATAACTTCAACTAGTGGAACAATGTATTAGATGCGTGATTATAATGCATTCTTGTAATAATTCTTACTGCTCTTTTCTGCAAAACAAAATAAATAAATAAATAAATGTGAAAAGCAAAAGTTGCCTGTTTTTAAGCACATGTTGGACAACCTGACGTTGCAGTGACTCAGTTAAACATTGATGCAACAACCAGAGTTGATTTACATGCAGACATTTAAAGTATTCTTCCCTCCAGTCTAAAGGGTACCTCTGCCACTGCGCCCGATGAAGCGCAGGTCATTAAACTGGGCGTAGCCCTGCTTCATGGTGGTTGTGGCGTTGCGTAGCTCGGCGCTGCAGTTGTCGTCATTTCCGGCCATCACTGTAACGACCACGCCGTCAGGCACATCATGGCCCAGAGCAACCACCTGGAGGATGTAAAGACACGAGGACTGCTCTTTGAGGGCTTTATAACCTTTGATTCACATAAAAACTCATTTTAACCCTTTAAAGCCCGACCCTTTAAAATTTGTCATAGAGGTCATAGGAATCCTGTGTAGCAAATATGATACAAATTGTGATATAGGGTTAAAGATGAACTCAGGAACAGATTCTCCTAAAACACATGATGACTTTTGACCTCAAAATGAAGCCAAAACACAGAAGCATAGAAAAAATACATTATCTGCAGCTGAATGTTTCAAATTGAGCTGATGAAGCTAAAAGAAGCAGAGAAATAGCTTAAAGTTAAAAAGAGTGAACCACTGGCTAAAAGATAAATGTAGCTAAAGGCTGGCTAAAACCTAAATATAACAAAAAGCTAGATAAAATTAAAAGTTGCTAAATGATGGCTAAAAGCAACAAAACATTATCTAAAATAACAGGTAAGTAACTAAAATAGTAAAAAGCTCAAATCATCAAAACATGATTAGAGCTAGAAACAGCAAAAGACAGCCTAATAGCTACGAAGGAAAACAATAGCTAAAAGCTCATGGCAAAACTACTTAAAAAATTATTAGCAAAAGGCTAGCTAAACATATCGAAACACTAAGTGCTAAAAGTGGCAAAAGTCTGAAGCAAATGTTTGTTTGATGAAATCAAACAGTTTTTCCACTGGATTTAACATATCACATTTGCATAAAAGTCTTTGTTTTGCACAGGATGTCCTTCCTGACTCAACCTGGGCTCAGACCTCAGGATATGGTACCACAACACTGACCACTGACCTACCACAGCCCAGGAAAATTATCTGTGAATAAAAGTGAAAATCTCACAAAAAACTGCAGTCATAGCCCCCAGCTGAACATTTGATTTGTAAATAGCATAATGTGCAGAGTAGCAGCACGGTGGTGTTGCCTCTCAGTTAGGTCACAGGTTCAAATCCCAGCCTGGGTCTTTCTGTTTGAAGGTCTCTCTGGTACTTCCACAAACAAAAAACATTCATGTTAGGTTAGTAGCTCCTAGCTGAGAGTGAGAACGATTGTTGGTCTCTGTGATGGACTGAGGACCTTCTGCTGTGAGCACCAGAGCAGAAAGCATGTAGAGAGAATGAATATGTTGCTCACAGTGAACGCTCTCGGCAGGGTCTTGTTGCACCTCCAGTGCTGTGGTAAGCTACTGCAGAGGATGTTTGGACTGTCAGTCTGTACCAGGCCTCTGTGGGATGCTCTGCTCCGCTGCAGAGCTGGAGCTCTCAGGTCATGCTCATCTACTTGGCCTTTAGTAGGTGAGGGCACCTGCAGAGATTTACCTATGGGGTCTGAAACAAACAAAACAAAGAAGAAAAGTTCTGTAGTTGAATAGAAGCTAACAATCACAATAATCCCTCCCACCTAATACCTTCTTTTTCTTGGATTTTATTGGCAGTTTGCAAAAAACTTTAGGTTTGCATTACAGCCACCAATTGGAATGGGGTGTGGACTGAAACGACTCTCTTACTAACAACATAAAAAAACGATTAAATAATCGAGCCAATCTCAGATAATTGATCAAAGCTTGGGAAATATCAGATACTGAGTTTTGTTGTAAAATTTCAATTGGATTTAACCTAATTTTCCTTTCAGTAAGCCTATTAATCAATTGAGCTCTTTCATTTTTGTACTTCTGACAGTTTAACAGAATATGTTCTACCTTTTCATCTTCTCCATAATCACATTTACATTTCACATTTCCCTATTAAGAAGAGAGTGCTATTTAATCCTGTATGTCCAAATCTAAGACATGATATAACTCTCTTCCCTTGTGTTATTTTCAGCACTTCTCATCTCTCCTACCTTCCTCTGAATCCTATAAAACCACATTTTCTTTCTTCTTCCCATTGTTTTTGCCACTTTTCTCTCATTTTCCTTTTTATGATGCTTTTTACTTCTATTCGACTAACTTTGATATCTATCTCAACTAAAACATGTCTAGTAGCCTCCTTTGCAACTTTGTCTGCCCTCTCATTTCCTCTATACCAACATGAGCTGGAATCCATGCAAATATGACAAATAACCCCATCTTTTTGATTCTAAATAATGTTTGTATTATTTCTATCAAAATGTCTGGTCTACTTTCTGAAAAAATATTTTTAATACTAATTTGATGAGCTAGAATCTGAACACACTATCTTAATGGCTGATTATTTTCAATCCACTGAATAGCCAATATTATTGCTGCCATTTACCCTGTATATACTGATACATTATCACTTATTCTACTCCCTACTTCCACACCAAACTCAAGAATAATGTAGGATACACCAATTTGATCCTCTATATTCATCTGTATATCTGTATGATTACCTTATTATCTTGACCTTTAATAACGTTATAAAAATAATTTTTCTAACAGATTTTTTAACTTTATTTCTGTATAAAGATTACAAATTATTTTTCTCATATAAAATAAAATAAAAATCGATTGTTTAGCTTGTTATGTTGCTGGCACGTTGTCTTGTGAAAGATAAATGAGGAAAAACTACAACTACCGTGACACAACAGTCGCTGGGTCTTACGTCATCACTCTGCGTCGAAAACGAAGCTGAAAACAACATCTTTCTTATCGTTCGGTGAGAATTGTCACTTTTCCAACATTATTCTCTGTGTTTTGAGCTTCCCTTCCTTCCCCTCCTGAACTCTTTGTGTTTTTATTGTTGTCTTGGTTCAGTTTAACTCACCGCAGTGTTTGAATAGGAGGGAACTTGGCTGTATTATTATTCAGATGTTGCTACCGGGCGGAGGGGAAGTCAGTGCGGTCAAACCACCTGTGTCCATCCGCTTCTATTCTCCTCACAGCTTTTCTGCTATATTGTTTTTTTAAGCTTTGTCTCAGCTGTTGCTCTTTACCCTCCGGAATTTAATTGTTCAGCCTGACAAACTGAGTGAAATATTGGGTTCATTTAGCAGAATTCAATAGCACATAAAACCACAACAAAAACGGTCAAACTCATTTGTTCCTTTTATTTGACACATATTTTTTAAATGGTCCACTCATTGTGATTCTTCACTAATTTATTTTGCCAATAAAGAATTTGTTGACACAAACATCACAATGTTAAAACCAACAAACTAAGGTTGTTTCTGAGATTACAGCACTTTTTTTTTATTTACTCCTGTAAATGTTTCCTTCAGATTAAAAGTCTTGTTTTCATGAAAGACCTGACTTGCTTTAGGTTTTAGTTTTATTCAAATTTTTTTATAAAATAAAAAGTTGTGAAATCATTTGGTCAGAAAACATGTTAAGAAAGTAAGGCCTATACAGCCACTTTTATAGAATTAAATATAATAAAATACAATTAGAGGACCTATGAAAACTTAAAAAAAGTAACAAAGTTTTTTTTTTTAATTCATAAATGTTAAAACAACAAAACTGTGATTAAATGCACATTCTGTGATGATCTGGATCAGGGGGGTCCAGTTCTGGTCCTGGAGGACCACCATCCTGCAGGTTTTACTTGTTTCTCTGCTCTAAAACACCTGAGTCAGTGACTGAATGACCTCTTCATGTTCTGCAGAAACCTGTTAATCACTTATTCATTCAGACTAGGTGTGTTGGTCAGAGAAAACTCTAAAGCCTGCACGTTAGAAGCCCTCCAGGACCAGAACCAGACCCCCGTGATCTAGAAGGACCCCTATCAAATTTTGTTTTTGTCTTTTTGTTTTCTTGTCAGCCTGATGGCAGGACCTGCCTCCTCCATTACTAAAGACCGTCCAGCTTCCAGGACCAGCTTCATTCCAGAGCTGCAAAGCATGATGTAAGACACACACACACACACACACATGTTTGTTTCTTGACCCCGTGGGGACCTTCCATTGACTTCCATTCATGTTTTTTAGACTT
>JARVGW010000001.1:35510473-35525867 GCA_031762495.1 Anablepsoides rubrolineatus | reverse complement strand
AAAATTACAAATCCTCAAAAAAATTACTTAAGTACTGTAACAAAGTAAATGTACTTAGTTACTATAAACCTCTGCAGAAAACTATATACTACTATAGTCCCCAGTAAGGTTCAACTGTATTTGAACCATGTTTTGGTCCCTATAAGAACTCCTGGTCCTGGCTTGGTGGGCTATTGTACCAGAAAAAGTTTTAAAACAGTAAAAAAAAAACTACATTTCTCTATCCTTGTGGGGACTTTCCATTGACTTCCATTCTTTTACTTTTTTTTTTATTTATAGCCTAACTCTGACCATTTACCCTAAGGCTAACCTCACAGGTACCTATCTGACACTAAACTAACCTAAACTCAATTCACACCTTGGTCCTAAACCCCCCACCCCCACCCAAGATCAGCTTCTGAAGTTGAGGGGACCAGGCTTTGGTCCCCACAAGGCTGCATTTTCCTAAAAAATCGTCCCCACCATATAGCAAAAACAAGGCCCCACACACATACACACAGGAGGCATGCTCAGACTATTTGTTAGCTCATCAGTGCAGTTTGTGTGTGTGTGTGTGTGTGTGTATGGGTGTGTCTGTTTGTGTGTTTCCAGCAGCCATCTTGTTTTCCTTCCCCAGAGACAGACAGACTGGGAGTGTGGGAACTGGGAAGGAAGCTAAACTCAGACGTGGGCACTGACATTTTTTATGAACAGGGTCGAGGTTCTTGGTGGAGATGGAGTCAGTGGGGTCGAGATAATAGAAATACACACATACACAATATACACACACAACACACAGAGTTTGTTAAAGGTGTGTGTGTTTCAGCTGTTACATTTTAATAATGTGACGGAAAGAAACCATCCAGGCAAAGATAAAAACTTTGGAACAAAAATCTTTGTTCTGAAAACTATTTTTTTAGTCCAGACAGATCACTTTTTTAAACATATACATACATTTAATAAACTTCCTTCTTTTTTTGGGGGGTGGGATCATATTAGTTTCAAATGGTCTGCAAACAACATTATAGTTTATCGCAATGATTTCTATTTACCAATCAGTCTACGTTCCTACTCTCATCTATGGTCACAAACAGATACAAGCAGTCAAAATGAGTTTTCTCTGCAGGGTGTCTGGATTCTCACTTAGAGAGTGAGAAGCTCAGTTCTCCAGGAGAGACTCTGAGTAGAGCCGCTGCTCCTCCACATCCAGAGGAGCCAGTAGGGTTGGGCAAAATTATATTGTGTGCAATTAGTCATCAGAAAAATTTTAATCGATTATTTTTTGGTACTTGACAATAAATTTGATTATTGCTGCCTGGCAGACTGACTGGAGATTTCCCCGGTCAGTCCGCTCGAGGCTCCTCTCCACTTCAAATATGACAAACATTTCTTTAAAAAGTTGTGTAGTTTATTTGTCATAACTGCGGTTTTACTTAACTTATCAACAAATTAAAAAATAGCCTAAGTCTGTACTTCTGACACAATTTGTAACTGATTTTTACGGGGAGCAAATGTTTTGGTCATGTGACATGTAGGCATCCAAAGAGGATTAATCGTCATATTAATCGTTATCAAATAAATACCACAATTAATCATAAATGATGTTTTTGCCAATATCGCCCAACCCTAGGAGCCAGTTGAGGTGTCTCGGGTATCTGGTAAGCAAAATGTGGTAGGTGCATGTTTATTTCACCTTACTAGCTCATTTGATTTCTGACAAGAATAATAAAAATATGTCTATACAAATGACAAAAGCATTAACAACACATCTGCTTGAAACTTTTCATTGTTATACCACCAGGTTTTGATTTAAAACTGTACTCCGGTCGGCCCGCAATGCATTATGTACAGCAAAATCCAAAGTGTTAATTTAACTCACAGAGTGTTAAATTTAATGCTTTTTCTGAGTTTATATATTTCTCACAGATTCTGAGTTAACGTTACACTTTGAAAAGTGTTAATATTTAACTTTTGTAGTGTTAATTAGAGATGTGACGTTCGCGAACAATCCGAATCTTTTGAACAGCTTTTTACAATGAACAATAGGAGCCGAATCGCGGGTAGTAACGAGCCATTTGTAGTTTTATTTATTTTATTCCTCATATAATCTTTATATTTTCATACTTAAATCGCTCCCGCTTTGCTTTTTCACGGAAAACAGGCGGAGTTGTGGAGTGCAGAATCTCACGGTGAAAGGGGGAGGGGGGTTTCCGCTTGACAAACACGTGGTTCCAGCCACGTGGCAGGATGACGTCATCACATACGGCTAAGTGATGACGTATTTCCCTACGTGATGACGTAGGCTAATATGTTCAAAAACGACTCTTTTGAACGGTTCTATGACACAAACGGCTCCACAAGATCCCTTTAAAGGGCCATTTTTACCAACTTTTAACACTTTTTTTTGCTGTGTGGGATACGGTGGGCCGAGAAGGATCTATCGGGCCCGTCCCTCAAATTGGTGAAAAAGGAGGATGCATTTGTCGGCCACATCGGAGGAGTTGTTGAAGTTAGACAACCTCCGGTGCAGCGCTGTGACATAAGAGGCCAACAAATTGGGCCTTCAGAGGACCCAGCCTCTGAATGTGGACACAGCCTTTGTTTGGACTTTTAGGTGTTCCCATCTAGAAGGGACATTCTGCGTTGAAGTATACTTAGCACAAAAAGTAAGGAAGTGTGTGTTTGGTAGATTATTTCTTTGTTGTAACAATGCTTCTTGGCAATAAATCTTATACTGAGCTCCTGATTGGCAGCACCTGAAGCTCAAAACAAGAAGAATAACCTGCTTAACCCACACACTGATGTCAGCTCTGATCTACACATGCTAACATGTAGCATACATATTTCATATTGAACAGTGTCTTCAGGGCCGTTTACACAGGAGTCTGCTTTAAATTATGTAAAAAAAAATCAGATCTTGCACTGCAGTATGAATATAGGTTCAACTCTGCTATAAAATCACTTGTTAAAAAGGCTGCTGGTCATTATTTTCTTCAGTCTTCTTACTAAAAGCTCCAAAGTTTTGTGAAATTTGTTGTGAAATAAACAATTTCATCTGAGACAAAAACATAAAGGACTCACCTGGTTTGTCTGTGGGTTCTGTTGGACCGGCTCTAATTTGAGATCAATGTGGGTTTTGCTTAATGTTTCTTGTTCTTATCTTGTTTTTGTATTTTGTTCCTTTTTTTCCATTCGTCCGGCTCATTGCTTCCTGTGCTGACCAGCTTCTTTCTTAATTGTTACTCCCTTATTTTATCTTTAGGTTTGATTTAAAAGAGTCTTCACAAATATTTAATTCTGATTCCAGGACAGAAAATTAGATAATTATGTTACTAAAGTTGTTTTATTTCCTCAAGCAAAGTTGATAGTTTTACAGTAAAACAGTGAGCAGTTAGAGAACAGAGACAGAGTCCTCAGTGTCTCTGATCATTTGAGTCTCAAACAGAAGAAAAAGCTTCTGTTTCTCTTTAAAGTACATTTACTGATTTTAGAGCCACTTTTTAAAGAAACAAATGGCCCATCTTTTCCTGTTTTTTAAGACAAGCTCTGTGTGTGTGTGTGTGTGTGTGTGTGTGTGTACTGGTCTGTGGTGACATATGAGGACAATTTTAAGACAAAACACCGACATATGGGGACAACCTGGGGACCTAATTCGAGTCCCCGTTTGGTTTAAAAGCCATTGGTGGGATGGGGGTTGGGTTTAGGACTAAGGTGTGAATTGAGTTTAGGTTAGTTTTAGGGTCAGGTAGGTACCTGTGAGGTTAGACTTAGGGTTGGTGGTCAGGGTTAGGCTGTAGAAATTGAATGGAAGTCAATGTAATGTCCTCTGATGTATAGGTGGACACGTTTGTGTTTGTGTGTGTGTTTGTGTGTGTGTGTGTGTGTGTGTGTGTTCATGTTTTTCATAAGTGCTCCAAGCATCATTAATAACAATATTACTTCCTGGTATAGACTTTTACCTGACCTTTGCTTGAGTGTGTGTTCATTACACAGCACTATGTATTGTTCTACATCCTATCCCAAACACACCCACCATCCACACACAAACACACATTTCCACGCACACACACGGCCCATTCTTTGTTTTGCTGATTTGCAATAAAAAAATGATAAACCTTTAAAGGCATCACTCAGACCTGAGGATGTTTTTATTTTGATAAAAACCTATTTATAACCTAAACAATTAGTATTCCACCCTTTTACACACACACCATCTTTGCATTGACTTCCATTCATTTAAATGGTAAATGGACTGTACTTATATAGCGCCTTTCTATCCATCCAGGATACTCAAAGCGCTTTACACTACAATCTGTGTCCTCATTTACCCATTCACACAGCACTCTATCATGTCTCTACAAAGCTAACATCTATTGAGACTAATCAGTGCCAATCACGTTCATACACTGATGACACATAAGAGGCATTAGGGGTGAAGTGCCTTGCCCAAGGACACAACAACTGAGACAGCTGGACGGGGGATCGAACCGGTGACCTTCTGGTTCCAGGACAACTCACCTAACCACTCTGCCACAGCCGCCCATTTACCGCTCATTTTGACCCCTGACCCTAAACATATCCTAAAATTCCCACATTAGTCCTATCCCTAACCCACCAACAGTATTTCTCCCAATGGGGATCGGGCTTTTGTCCTTATAAGGAACCGGTCCTCACCAGGCTGTGTGTACCAAGAAAATGGTCAAAAATCAGGTAACAAAAACATGTATACACACACACATTTGTTTTTATATTCCTGTGGAGACCATGGATTGACTTCCATTCAAATTTTTGGAAATTTTATAGCCTAAATCTGACCATTTACCCTAAAACTAACCTAAACAAAGGTAGCGCAACACCTGCTGGTTGCCACATGACCCGATCACCTGTTCCCCCATGTGAATGGGTGTTTTAAATGTAATTTCATTGTGTTTTTTACATTGACAATAAAGGCATCATCAATCACTCAAACTCAATTCACACCTTGCTCCTAAACCTAATCCCCCACCCAAAATTAGCATCTGTCCCCTGTCTGCCATGGTCCCCATGAGGCTGCCTTTTTCTGGAAACTGTTTCCCACGATGTAGCAAAAATGTGCCCACACACACACAGTCAGCTTTTTATTCCAAATTTGGACCTGTAACTTGATTAAACCTATATAAACTTAACACAAAAGTAAGTAAATTTGTGTTTGGTATATTATTTTTTTTTTTTTGTTGTAACAATGCTTCTTGGAAGTGTTGGAAAACCTGTTACTTTCCTGTTTAAATGGTGCCACATATGGAACATGCATTTGTGGGATGAGCAGTGGAGCTGAGTATGTGGGTTACACATGAAAAATTAGTCAAATCTTGTCTGCCAAACATGTTATTCTGCTGTTGTTAATGAAACTTGTTTTGAGTTTCTGCTAATCAGGTGCCTGCTATCAACAAGTTTCTGTAAAAACATATTGTATGTATGTAGGCGGCCATGACAGACCACTACTAACCCTCTGGTTCATTTATGCAAAGCAAGAACCAGAGAGTCATTCATTGCTTATGATGGCATCAAAACCAGTTTGTTTTTGCTTTAACTGGCAGATTGAGCTCATGAGCAACATATGCTTTGGTCGGCTGCCACAACATTTCAAGAAAATGGAGAAACGCTTTAGAAACATTTTGGCAAGAACAATAAGAAGTAGGAAAGGCAGGTCCATCATGCCCAGCGCTAGCTCCTGTTAGCCTAGTGTTAGCCTGGATGTTGGCATGTTCTCAAATTTAAAGAAATGTTAAGCTCATGGTTAGTAGCAGGGGTGGGCAGCACCAATCTAAATATTAGTTGCACTAACCCTAAAGCACTAACTCAAATATTTAGGTCCCCTAATAAGCACTAATGCACTGAAAAAATTAGCAATAGCTAATTCTAAAGCACTAATATATTCCAGTTGACACATGGACCATATTTCAAGCCAACATGAGACAATATTTACTGTGTACAGAATGTTGTCACTTAGTGCCCTTGGTGGGCCAAATGGGAGTCACCCACAGGCCACATTTGGCCCGCGCGCCTTGAGTTTGACACGTGACCTTTTAGATAAGTGACACACATATGAACAAAATGTGTGACTGCTTTCACCCTCAACTGTTAACAATAATGTTGATCAATAACGTTTAAAAACCTCAGTTAATGCTTCTAAATTTAGCCCATAAATTTGGCAAGTGCTAATCCACTAATGATTTTAAATAATAGCAAAAGCCCTAAAGCACTAACCAAGAAATTAGTCACCTATTAATGCTTTAGGGGTACTGTGCCCACCACTGGTTAGTAGCCATGCTGGCAAAACTATATAAAATTTAAGTGTCCCAATACTCAGTAAGCTTCCCAAATACACGCTAAAATAATTTGTCTACATGGCAGGATTAAAAGACAAGGAGCTTAGCCCCCAGGGGCTATAAAATTCTTTAGTTTTAATCAAATATATGCTAAGTTTTTAGAGTCAGTTTATTTATTTTTGTTTATTTACAATGACTGCAGCTGTTTGAAACCTACAGTTCATCTATAAAGGTTACAAGTGAACTAGCACCCAGTGAATTTTATGTTTAGAATAAAGGGGAAGAAAAAGTCTAATCACAATACTTTCATAAAATTACAATTCACAAAGATCATTTTACCTTCAGAACAGTTGAAACTTATGATTTTGCATGTGTGTGTATGTTCAGGAAAGACGAGGTAGTTGATAATGTTAATGTAGCTAACATTGGGTCATATATCTTCATGTTATGTGAGCAGTGACGGGTGAGCCACTGTTAAAGAGTTGTCCTCACATCCTTACAGTATATACACCTCTGATATGTGGCCAAACGTCAGTGAAAAATACTTTGATAAACAGTGATGGTGATAGACTGATTGACCTGTATTAGCTTTGTAGAGATCTAGTATAGTGCTGTATGAATGTGTGTGGATGGGTAAATGAGGGCACAGATTGTAGTCTGAAGAGCTTAAGGTGCAAAATAAGTACATTTAGGAAGTATGATAAAAGATGAACTAAAATAAGTTTAATAACAGAGGTGAAAGTAAAGACTGAGTGAAAACAATATTTAATGACTTTTTCTGTTTGATATTCCAGTAAATAAACTGTCATCTGTAAATAAACCCAGTTTACCTGAGTTAGAGTGCAGAGTCGGGGGCTCTGATGGACGTCTTCGTCCTCTGCAGGTGTTCCAGCACCTCTTCAGAAGAGTTTGACGTTTGGCTCCAGCAGAACGTGTTGTTCACAGCTTGCTTCAGAGCAGTCTGATGAAATAAAAGCTCAGCTTTGGTGGATGAGGAGAGAAGAGATAGTTGGGTTGTTGGAGTGGATCCAGAGGCAGACAGATGAGGAGGGTTGGAGTCCAAGAGTCAGGACTGAAAGAAAATGTGAGTGAGGCTGGAGTTTGTACTGGCCTCTCCCCCTTCTTCCCTCTCTGCCTCTCTTTCTTCTCCACATCTCCAGAGGAAATGGGCCCACTGCCTCGCTGCCTGCTATTCAGCATTAACGTATGTTCTCATGCTTGTTTGTGGCATCTAAAGGAAGCCACATATTGTAAGAGGACACAATGGCTGAAGGCCTCGGTCCTGCATTACTTCATGCTTTCTTCTTTAGATGTCCCACTTTGTCCCCACAGGTCTCTGAGTGACAAGTGGACAGAACAGTGTTGACCCAGCATCTAAAGAAAGCACTAATGGTTTTAAAACTGCAACTTTAAGTTTCTTTTCTGTTTTAGGTTTATTTATTTGTTTAAAGGGTTCACTCTGTAAATGTGCCAGATTTAGCCTCAAGAGCTCATTTTCTCTGTGGTGCTTTTAGAAATGTTTTAAAGGAGGGGGCATGGGTGCGTGGGGGGTGGGTTTACTGAAAATCCTGGGGTGATATCGAAACCAAAAGCCAGAACAGAATTTCAGGATGTTAATTTTGTTGTCCTGTGGAGGTTATTAGATTTGTTAGAGATTCACCTTGTGATGTACACAGGTTCAGTGTTTTTCTTTTTAATTACACTTTATATTACTAATTGACAATCTCCTAAATGTATACTTATAAAAAATATCTTACATATAACTTCCTGAGACGTGTATCCTAACGTTGAAGAGATTGGTCTTAGACTGGTTGTCCTTATCAGTAAGAAGTCATATTTTATCTCTATCTTCATTGGGAATATTGTCTTTATATGGGCTGGTTCAGGTATAAAATCATTTTTAATGTGGGGGTTCAAAGACATATCCTGATCCAATGTAATAAAACTGCCATTTTAAAAATGTATATGAATATTTCAGCTCAAATGCATGCATAGCAGTAGTTCTCTTTAATATGAATTCAAAACATTTTAATTAAACAAAAAAAAGGACTTTAGTGAGCTGAAGTACATAAAGAAGGCATAATATGCCTTGAGTTCAGACTCCTGTGTGACTCTGGTTCTGTTGTTTATGTTCTTGTGACTTCAGTAAACTTCTCATATTTAGCTTTGTGCAACGTGTTGCGGTGACATACAATCCTTCATGGCAGACAGCGTCTCTAAGCAGAATAAACACAGGTTTGTGTTTTGTGTTTGATAGTCTAACCCGGTTCACTTAAAACATGACTTTATCCGTCCAGTTTTCTTTCCTCCATTCAGAATTAGGGAGTTTCTCATGTGTCATGGGTCAAATGCAGAGCACAAATTTCATCTTTGCATGGAAACATGCATTGATGACAAATATATATTTATTCTTATTTATTATTATCTATATTTCTATAGACGGTGAGCTGTAGATCATCAGTATGTAAATCTTTTCTGCCACTGAATCATGTCTATAATGAGTGGATGAAACTTCTGACAGTAACTAAGTTTATTTGCAGTCATTCAGGTGTTGTCATATAATAAAACAACAGACTCAGGTGGACACAGAGCAGCTTTTTAGTCTTTCCATGAGATGATCCCACTCGCCTCCAGCTCCGTTCTGATTGGTTAATGTTAGGGTTAGACTGCAGGCCACTGATTGGCCAGAGAGGTACATCCATCAAGTGAATCTCATTCATAAAAAAAAACACAATTTTATTTATTTGAAAAGATAATGATAGTGTCTCCATAAAAATGGCAACATGAGAGAAGGTTTCTGTGCTTGTTGGATGAAGACAGTTTCTGAGCAGCGGAGGGAAGGTGACCTCCACTCAATCGATGTTCTTGGACTTTATTTCAGTTATTTGCCCATTGTGGTGTTGCCTTTGTCTTGGATAGAAGTTGTGGACTGCTGCAGTGTAAAGATCCCGACATGAAAGAAGGTGAAGCGGGTCGTACTGAACAATAAAAAAAAAACCAGCAACCTTTAACACTAACCTGAAATAATGACCCAACGTTCCCAGCGTGATGAAGAAAACAGCTCTGTGAACAACAAATAACGAGCAACGCTGCAACATGTGACCTTGTTTCATGGCTACAGAATGACAGAAGGACTGAATCTGATCACTTTTTTGCCCGAGGCCTGTGAGATTTACCATGGACGTTTTGATCAGGCCGAGTCTTTTATTTAAGAAAACTTGTGATAGGTTCAAATGCACTCAAAGTTCCCCTCGAGCCATTCAGTCAGACTTATCTTTACCAACTGCAGCCGTGGTTTCACCATGTGACACTTAAAACACTGAGGTGAAAAACAAGAGACTAGCACGACCTCAGGATGTTCCACAAAGTGTGAAAAAAACAAAAACACAAAAGTGTAATTTGGTTTCGGAGCATTTGAACTGTGACGACATTGTGTCTCACTGTGTTGAGTCGAACACTGAAGTGAGACAGCTTTAGTTACAACTCTATTGAGTTCCAAGAATTTGTCTCAAACTAATATTCTGTGAAATTACATTTTTACCAAGTCAAACTGCCCCAATAAAACCCAACAAATTATGATTTCTTTTTAACTTTGATACATTTCTTCTTGGTTTCATATGATCTTTGGATCAAAGCGAGTGGAAACAGCAGCCTATTGTTTCCTCAACGGCAACAAGTAGAACAGAAGAAACCCCTTCTTGTTCAAAGCAGCTTTGACTAATTTTGGGTTTTACCAAATTTTTTGTTTCATGCTCATGTTGATTTTTTTTTTTTTTGATTCTTTATTTGGAACATAAATGTTAAAACTTGAGTTCCTAAAACTTTAAGAAAAATGCATCAACTTGTTCATTTATAGATACAAACTGTTAGGCTTATTATTAAACCTGTTCGTCTTCTCTTTTTTATTAATTACATTTGAATGTTTTTTGGGTGGTTCAGGGGTCAGTGCTGCAGTCTTGTGATCCTGATGCTGCAGACTGGATTCCAGGTTGTTTTGGGAAGGACATCCAATGTTAAACCAACTGTAGCTGAAACAACATTTCTAATGTTTTATTCGCTGGAAACATCAATAATATTTAAACACTTAATCACAACAGGTTTACAATTTCTTGTCTACGCTTCCTTACCTTAGCCAAGCATTACAGAATACTCTAAAAAGTCAAAAATAGAACATTTAAATATAAATATTAGCTAGCTTTTTTGTGACATGCACTAGAAATGATTAGATATTAGTAATTTAACAGCAGCATGTCAGGATCTGTGTTCTTTGTGTTAAGTTACTTGTGTTTTTATTTGTTCAGTCGTTGTGTTTTCTCTGTGCCAGTCCTCACTTCTCTCCGTTAGAGTTAGCTCCTCAAACCCATATAATTAGGTCATATCGGAGTTTCTGGCATCCTCACACAGCGGCCATCTTGGGAAGGGGGGCTCGCCCACTTTTAAAATGAATGTGTGTGGTGAATTTATTTAAATAACCATAACTTGGTCAATTTGGATCGGATTTTGAAACAGATTTATAATGAACATTCATATATTAATTACGTTACCACCACATATATCACCATTTGTATCATATTTGCTACACAGGATTCCTATGACCTCTATGACCATTTTTTAAAGGGTCGGGCTTTAAAGGGTTAAGTTGAGTGAGTGGGATGTTTGGCCGAGGAAATGACTGCCCCCTGAGGGTGATAAACAGAACTGCAGGCACCGTTACGGCTGTTAAGTTACCACCACACACATTCATGTTAGCTCACCGCCCCAAGATGGCCGCTGTGTGAGGACGTCGGTCTCCATCGGCCAACAGCAGGTATGACTTATCTAGTATTTATTTACATATCTATGGTCCAACCTGCCCTGCTCCTTCACACCCGTTCTTTGTTCCTCATTAGTCACAGCTGCAGCCTCTCCCCTCATTACTCCTGCATTTACCTCTCCACCAGCAGCTGAGTTTAATAAATAAATGTAAATAAATATTAAATAATTGAGAAAAGGTTAGGTTAGTCAATAGTAATAACAAAATAGCAATAATAATAATAAACTTCACAGTAATTGTAGTTCCAATGCAAAGCTAAAGAATTAAAATTCAAACTCATCACAATTGGCTTTTTGTTTCCTTAGCAGTGATTTTTAAATAAATATTTTTATTTAGTTTACATTACTCTTTGAATGTTTGGTTTATTTATCAGAACTAATATGTGTAAGTTAAACTCAGAGGAGTCCCTCATCAACGTGTGCTCGGTCCTTTGTTTTTGTTTTGTTGACACAGAATAACTGCAAAATTTAGCAGCTGATTAAACAAAAATAAAGCATAAATATGCACTAACATATCAAAATTGTTAGAGTACTCACTCCCGAAAAGCTCCTTCATAAGCGTTGCCATGATTGACTTATTTTTAGTCACTTCTTTTTATTATTATTATCTTTTTTGAGTAGGTTTAATTGAACCATAAACTCAAGCTGATTGATCTATTATAAAGTGATCATCTTTAGAAATTAAAAGTAATGGCTTCTCTCTCTGAAAATGTGCTCTTTTGTGTTTTATTTGATTAAAGGGATGGAAACAGTATCTGAAACGCAGCACGCTGTGTTAATTTAAACAAAAAGAAGGACTGGATTAGTCACCAGCAGGGTGACTTGTCATTGTGTGCTCAGCTTGTGTGTGTTGACATCTGCAGGTGTGAAGATTTTGTTGTGCGTTTGCATTCATCACACCTCTGTTATCGTGCTGCATTAGGCTCACAAGAAGAGGAGAACATTCCTTTAGTCAAACAGAAACACTGATGCAAATGATGCTGACCTCTCTGGAGTATTTATAGCAAAGGTTCCACTGGTGTTGCAGCAAACACCAGGTGAGTGGGTTTATCTGAAGCTCTGCACCTTTTCTGAGGCCAGCTGACCGTCACACTGCAGACAAAGTGATGCCCAGAACATTTGAAAACTGTCACTCAGAGGTGTTAGTAACAAAGTACTCAAGTAGAAATTTTAGTTATGTGTACTTTACTTACCAGAAGCTAATGCTGTTTGGGGGTCTGTGGGATGGAAAAGTTTGGGAACCCTTAAAGCATTCGAAAGTTTTCAAAATTATGGGTTTTAGAAAAAGGTTTTTGGGCAGGTCACCGCTAAATAAATAATATTTTAGACATTGTAACCGCTCATATTTACTCAGCACGTCTACTTTTAATATTTAATTTTATATCAGAAATTTATTCTTGATACTTAAATACAATAAATGTAAAATACTTTAAGTCTTTTACCCAAGTACTATTCTCAGAGAAGACTAATTTTACTAAAGTTATTTTGTACTTTTACTTAAACATCACTTTGAGGTACTTTAACACTACTGTGATTAACACAATTAAGAGAAAATCCTTGGGCTTCATGATGATGAAGATACATGTTCCTATAAGACTTAGTTAATAACTACTGAAGTCAACTTTTGTTATAAACCATGGTCGAGTTTTAACTGATTAACTGAACTGGTTTGGAGACAACCCAGTTTAAGATGATCACAAACAGCTGATTTTACAAAACATAAATTAATCATTCTAATTATTTATCAAGCCGAACCTTTGCCCCACTCGTTCAGTGGAGAAAAAAAAGTTCTCCTTTTTGGCAAAATCAAAAAAGCTCATCCTCCAGGTGGGTTCGTAGCATGGCTGGATCATTCTGTCAGCTTTTTGGTGCAAGAATGAACCCAGATCCGGACGCAGGATGAGTTATAAATAAAAAGATTTATTAAACAAAATAAAGAGCTGACAGGGCAGCTAAAAGAATCAAAACACAAAGGAGCCATGGGAAACCACAGGGACAACAAGACAGATGGGTATTGATCCAGCGGAGAATGAACAGAAACAGAGTATTTATACACACAGAGGAAGAGAGAAGATGAACAACAGCTGAGGAAGACTAATTGGAAACTACTGACAGGTGAGAGATAATGGAACAGGTAAACAGCAGGAAACAGACTGAGGAGAAATGATGAGCAATGATGCAGGGAGGACACGAGAAAGACCACAAAGACACAATCCCAACACACACAAATGTACCTCGTAAAACACACACACACACACACACACACACAATGAGAAAAACCCTCAGTTCTCTTGCAAAATGAAACTTTACATGAAAACAAGGTCATTTCTTCTGAAAATGGTATTTTGTTTTTTTTATTTTTGTTGTTCAATATTATACCAGCAGTTCATATATATGTGTGCTGTAAAATATTTTAGAATATAGTTTTTATACTCAGAACACACCTATATACAGTCACTGTTATGATTGGCTTGGTTGGTTTGAACCCCAGATGCAGGACTGAATGTAGGTGACAAAAAAGGATTTTATTAAACAAAAACCAAAAGCTGGCGTGGCAGCAAACAAGATACAAAGACTTTGGCAAGAGACGAGAACATGAACATTTAACAAGGATCTGACAAACACTGAAGACACAGAACAGAATATAAAGAGAAACTAATGAGTAAAAACAAGAAACACCTGGGGAGAAACATGAGGATCAGGTGTGAGTGGGCGGGGCTGGAGCCAAGACAGACAGGAGGAAGAAAACAGAGGACAAGACAGAAAACTAGAATAAATCATAAACACAGACACTGATCAGAACAGTCACTGTTTACAGAATTTTCCCCATGAAACCAATGCATGATGTGTACATCCTAACAATGATACACTTTTTACTTTTACTTTAGTCATTTTATTATTAAGTATTGCTTCTCGTACTTAAGTAAAATTTCTGGACACTCTACCCACTGACAGTAACTTCAGCGAATGAAGAACAAGCTTGTTTTCTCTTCTCACCTGACGGGCTACAGTGAACATGGAGTTGATGTTTTGATATTCAGACCACAGAGGAGGGTCCAGACCATCCTGTTCCACAAAATCCAACCTCTGAATGTTGAAAGGACCTTAAATCTGTTTGGTTCAGAGCCTCCTCGACCTCACCATCCCAGAGACCAGCAGGAAGTCCATGTTCCAGACTGGCAGCAAGAGGAAGTTCCTCTTTAATGTTCCTGAAGACGAGATCAGGGAGAGGATGAAGGATCCAGAGTACAGGTTGAGAATGATTTCTAACCCTACAAAGTTCAACTAGGTGGCTCATATGGGACCAGGAGACAAGATGCAGGTCCTGATGGACCTCCCGTTGAGTGTGCTGCACTCCCTTCAGGACGACCCCATCAAAGATAGTAGACAATCACTGTCCAGTATCTCCCAGCAACACAAGAGCAAGTCCCTCATCACTCGCACAGATTCAATCCGCTGAGATGAACTGGACCAAGAGCAAGAAAGACTTGGACTCCACCAAACACTTGGCCCCCTCCAACAGCTCCAACCCCACCAGCCCCAACTCTCCCCACTGCAGCCAGCTCACCCCTGGACGGCCTGGACACTGAGTCCTGAGCCCTAATTGTGTCCTGGTTGGATAGAAAAGTGCTATACAAGTACAGTCCATTTACCATTTTCACCAGACACACACCTGCAGTGTTTGATAGTTTCATATTGAAAGAACTGATTTAGAAAAATGTTTATTTTGCCTTAATTTATTATTTGGTAATTATGTTACGTTCCATGTTCCTAGAGCCAGCCTTTACCACCAGGAATCAGCACTGCCAGGGACCCTCCTCCGCCTGCTGCCCGGCATGCATCGCACCCGACCTTGATGGTCCTCCCCAGTGGGTCCACGTGGAGGTGGCCACCTGTAGTCCTCCTTTCCGGCTGTTCTTGGAATTCCTTGTCTTTATCCTCCTCTTCCTCCTCTTTCTCTAAAGCTAAAGTTGTGATAGCTGAATCTGGTGTTTAGAGTTTTGAAATAGATCAGTGAAAACAGATTTTATGTGGTGCCAGTCGGCAGGATTAGTGTTGAACCCTGGTTGTGTCAAGAGAAGAGTTTAGTGTTTCATTAGATGGTTCTGCTCTCTGCTGGTTCTGATGACGATTACAACAAAGTGTCGACATGTCACCTTTTATTTGACTCTAATAATACTGATGTACATGTACTGGTTATGACTGGTTTGACCTGTTTGAAGAAACTGGAACCCTCTCAGTCTTCAGCATCACAAGCTCAGCAGAGCAGAAGTGACCTCTTGCAATCTGTTAAC
>JARVGW010000001.1:35394770-35406202 GCA_031762495.1 Anablepsoides rubrolineatus | reverse complement strand
ATTTACTACTACTTTTACTTCTTGTTGTCGTCTTTTTCGCCAATAGAAACAGCCGGTTCTTGATCACGTGACTCCCGAGATGCGAAAAAAGTGTTTCCATTACAGTTTTGCGAAATACACCAATTTCGATACGGCTGAAAAACCAACTCTTCTTAGCGCAAAAACATTTTGTCGAAAAATGTAAGGTTTTTTGAAATTGAAGTGTTTCCATTGAGCAAATTTATTTTCGAAATTCTAATTTGCGCATTTTCATGGTCAATGGAAACACACCTGCTATCAGAGAGATGGAGACGAGTCAAAGTTCAAATAATAATGTTTCAATAAACAAAGACAATTTCTCTTTCTTATAGAGTTCCCCTTTGATGTCACTTCCTGGTTCACTTTGGCTGAGCCATGTTCAAAAGAAGCCATGTGACAAAAATCGGTCAAATCAGGTTTTATGCAAGGTTTCTTATATAAAAAGGTTTTCTTTGACTTTTTTGTATTGGATGGATAGGCATATCACAGGCACTTTAAAGTGTAGAATTAGTGGAGTTCCTCCATAAAATCTACATTTAGTTCCAGATGTCTGGATATTTGTGACGCAGGCTCATTTCAGACAAACGTTTATTATTATCACAAAGCAAAGATGTCTTCAACTGCACCAGAGAGATTTTTTTTCTTTAATGTCACCAAAAGCCTTGCAAGTAAATGACAGATTTTAAAATTCCAACCAGGAGCTTTGACTGATTTGTGCGGAGGGAAACGAGCCCAGCTGCGTGTCCCCGCCACCACCCTACAGGCTGCACACCTGAGGCTCATTTACAGCGAGATTGCTGCTGATGAGGATAATTAGGCATCTTGTCTTTTTTTTTCTCTCTCTCTTCTTGCAGACGTGTGAGTCAGTGTTTAGAAAGAAATGTGGGGGGTGCAGGAGAGTCAGCTTTAAGTAAAATCATGTTGTTGTTTTACTTAAACACTCCTCATCAGTCACATTGTCTCCTGAAGGTGAGTTTTAGGCTGTAACAAAATACTTTTTCTTTAAAAAAGAAAAATCAGGGTTTTTTTAAATACTCATGAGAAAAAGAAAGTTCTGGAGTTTTACATATCAGGACATGACAAACATGATCTGGTCTTTGCTGGGCTGCAGCACAGGTGTGTTTTACCATGGTAACACAACGCCAAGTAGGAAAGACATCAGCAGTGACCTCTGAGAAGCAGCTGTGGCTGCAGTAAATCTGAGGAAGGTCAAAGGTCATTTCTGAACAACTTGAGTCCATCGTTCTACAGAGAGAAAGATGAGATAACAGTCAGCAAACTCACCCCAAGGTCAGACTGTGCAATGACCTCTGACTGTGTCTCAGTTCATGGGTTGCAGCCGACGTAGACCGCGGCCCACGTTTGTGTCAGCTGCATAAACAGCTGTGAAATGAGACTTTCTAGGCCACTGATTCCCAACCAGGGGTACGTGTAACACTTGGAGTACACGAGCATATTACAGGAGGTATGTGGAAAAATATTCCAGGTGCGTAAAAACATTTATAAAAATAGGACTGAGATATGTAGGGCCCTATGATTTCTGCAATGCAAAAAATGCAAACTGAATCACGGAAATGACACAAAATGGAATCCAGTATAAAATGTGGAGTCTTACAGAAATTTGCTCATTTTGGGTTTAAGCTGCTGTTTTCTGCACCTGTCATTACCTGGTTTATTCATTTAATTATTTATTCACTTTCAAGAAAACATTATCTTTATGTTTATTTTAAGTTGAAAATAATAAAATGCCTGAGAATTAAATGTTCTAGGGGTTAAATAAATAATTAACATTTAATAATCAGCTGTTGTACATTATAGTTTTGGAGAATCGTCATTACTTTAGACTGAAGGGGTATTAGTGGTATGACAAAATCTGAAAAGGTTGGGAACCACTGGTTTAGTCTACATATGTTTGCGTGACCACACGTTGCCTCGCTATCATGGGGATACCTTTTATATCAAATTGCTTCAGTTGTTTCTTCATATTTCAGTTTTAATAGAAATATGTTACAAGTAAATAAATAAAATGCATTAATAATTTAGGTTTAGCTCCAGTATTGCAGCAAAAGTGTAATCAGCTAAGTTGCTAAACATACATTTAAAAACAAATTCTTTGGTCCGAGCTAAATTTCCAGACTCCACTCTTAATTTGGTGACGGCACAAGGAATTCTGGGATCCCCTCGGCTGCTCAGGATACTCAGATGCAGCCGACATTTTCAGGGATTTGTTGGCCGCATGAGTAGGAGCCTATGTAAGCAGTCGACAAATAAATTGAGACACAGCTACAGCATTATCTACATCTCAGTCTCTGCAAGAAGCAGGTTAAAGGTCAAAGGTCAGACTCTACAGACCCCAGTCAGCAGGTTAAAGGTCATGACAGGACCATCAGAAACAGACTGAACAAGTCTGTCCTGTTTGTTAAGTTTCATCTGAATAAAAACTTCAGGAACAATTTCTATTGGTTGAGACCAAAGCAAAGGTGTTTACCCAGAATGCACAGCTTCATGTTCAGAGAAAAACAAACAGCTCCTCCAGCTGTCAGCACGATGGTCTGATGAGTGGACCATGAAGACCTCTGTAGACCCAAGGGTCCATCTGTCTGACAGCTGCGGTCTGGACCAAACTGGGTCCAACAGAACCCTGATCTAAACCCAGCAGCTGGTCTCCAACAGAACAGATCATAAATAAAAGAATCAAGACTCTGCAATGGTCCAGTCAGAGGCCAGAACCTGAACCTGCTGTGGTGGGACCTTCAGAGACCTGAGGTGGAACCTGAAAGAACTGAAGCAACATTTTTTGTTCACTTGAGGCCAAATGTTTTTAGATTTAGTTTTATTCTGTCCTGATAGATAAAACTCAAGAACTGGAAGAAGATAAACTTTTCTTTTTCCAGGACTGAACGAGTTCAGCTTTTAGAACAAGACCTGCAGGGGTAGGACTGCTGGATTTGGAGGGGGGTACAGGGGTGAGTGATGAAACGCTGCCGCTAAGGGAAACGGACCGGGAGCATCCAGGAGTGGGATTGGAGAGGAGGCGTAGAAAGAGTGAGGAAGAGGAGGAGGAAGAGAAGCAGGAGGTGGGCTGAGAGCGAGAGGAGACAGATGAGAGGAGAAGGAGGGGAGAAGGTGAGGGTAAGAGGAGACGGGGAGGTGGGACGGAGGCGGCAGGAGGGAGAGGTGGTGCTGGATGAAGGTGTGATGGAAAGAGAAGGAGGAGGAGGAGGAGGAGAGGGAGGGCTGGAGGAGGAGGGGAGCGTGGAGGGGGATGCACTGTGAGGGGAGGCGATGAGGGTAGCGTGGCCTCTTCTCTGAGAACAGCTGCTCCAGCTCCATCTCCTTCCTCTTCTCCTCTTTTTCTTTCCTCCTCAACCACTCCTTCTCCCACTCCTCCTGCTTCTCCTTCACCCTCTTCCTCTCCAGCTGCCTTTTCTCCTCTTCCTCCTGTCTCTGCCTCTCTGTGACTCTTTCCTCCCTCGTGAGTACCTGCTCTGCTTGGTTTCTGCTGCTGTTAGCATCTTTACTGCAGCGATTAGAATGAAGATTAGCTGTGAAACCATCACACTGACCAGCGTTAGCATCAACACCCCTGCAGCTGCTGTAATCACTTCCTGAATCAGACGGGCTTTCAGTTTGGACGTGGCACTGTGATACGGTTTTATTCTGATCAAACGCGTCGTCGGGTTTGCAGGGAGAGGACCGGTGCTCGTTTGGACTCTGATAAAGGTTGTTAGTGCTACACACAGAGAGATCTGCAGAGAGTGTCTCTGTTAAACTCCTCGGATCAGCCTCATGTAACTGACAGCTCTTCTCATGATCTGCATCATGTTTGTTGCATGATTCGTCATGAGAAGAGGCAGAATCCCAGGTATCGTCTTTGTCAGTCGTTTCATCTCGCTGTGCGCTCCGAGTGTGTGTGTTACAGGTGTGACAGTCACGGGGAGGCATCACCTTTCCTCCACATGTATCAAAGTTAAACTGACGGCAGTCGTTAGCGGAGCCGCGGCTGTCATGGTAGCAGCAGTAGCTTTCAGGTTTGTCAGTAGTGTCACAGCTAAACGTTTCCTCACACAGAGAGCTTTTTGTCCCGTGGATTAGAAAGATGTCACCTGAACTTGTTGCATCCTTACAGTCCTCGCTCAAACTGAGGTCAGATTGAAACCCGGCCTCACTTCTTTCCTCTTTCGGAGTCAAAACTCTGACAAACGTCTCCGTCTGTCTCCTTCCTCTTCTCCGTCTCTTTCGTGGTGTAGCTGGCTCCGGCGATCCTCCCTTCCTCTTAGCTGCTCTCGCTCGCTGCAGCGTCTCTGGAAGTGGACGGAGGGTCACGTCCGTGCAAGCCGATCTAATTGTCAGTTTGTCTGTGTGTTGTGTGGGGCAGCATGGGCTCTGAGCCATCACAGCATCGCTCTGTCCTGCAGGTGTTGTTTGTCTTTGACTGCATGCTGTTTCTCCGGAGGAAGCGGGGACACGGGGAACGGCTGAGTCTCTGTGAGCGTTAAGAACAAGACAAATTTCTCCGCCGCTTGCTGCGTCTCGACCGGTAAAAGCGACGCTGCTAATCGCCGGCTTACACGTGTTTTCCTCAGCATCCTGGGCGGCTCTTATCTCGCTGCTCCTCAGATTTCTTTGCTCTGCATCACTCTGCTCTTCCTCCTGCCCTGCCTGCATGTTTCCCTGCATCGGCCCCGTCCCTTTGTCATCCCCAGCAGGGTCAGGTGTAATTGCAGGACAGCACGGCGTCTCCATAACAGACTTGGGGACGGGGCTAATCACCGAGTTGCATGCTGCTCCCCTGCAGAGGGTCTTTCTGAGCCCCTGGCCCCATTCGGAGTCTGATTGCTGGGATTGATGCTGGCTGGCCTCCCTTTTCACCTGCACACACAGCTGGTTACACCGATTACACCGATTCACAGGAAGATTACTTAATAGCTCTCCCCTCTTCTCGTCATTTCTACCTGGCCTCTCTCGCTCTGGCTGATCTCTTCTTATCCTTCGCTCCTCTCCCCTCATCTTCTTTTCTTTCCCCCCTGCCAACCGATTTGCAAGAAGATTACTTAATAGCTCTTTATCTTTCTTCTCATCTTTCACGTTGCCCTCTCTTTTCAACTTCTCTTCGCCCCTCTCTTCAAACATCTGATTTACAAAAAGAGGACTTATCCTGCTTCCCCTCTCTGATTCTCTCCGATCCGTCTTTCCTCTTCTTTTCCTTCTACCTTTCCTTCTCACTCCTCTCCTCACTCCTCTCCTCCTTCTCCTCCGTCTCCCTGCTGTTTTCAGAAGGCTTGGTGCATGGTTGCACTCGGCAGTGACGGGAACTAATTTTAAAGCGCTTTCATCACGGCAGCCAGAGCAATCCAGAATTTTGTCGCTGCCGTCACAATGGTCGGCAACTTCCACAGGATTTCCTCCCTGTCCTCCTTCAGCCTCCTCTTCCCTTTCATCTGTCTTCACCTCACTTCCTCCTTCTGTATCTCTGTGCTTCTGTTGGCAGTCAGGTTGTTTGATCACAGATGGCTTTATTCTCTCCCTCCCTTCCTCCAGCCCTTCTTTCTTTTCTGCGCTGCGTTCTTTGGCCTTGTTATGAGCTCTGAAGTCGTACAGCAGAGGATTGACGCTGTAGGATATGGAGGGGAAAGTCTGGGTGTAGTTGACCATCTCCGTGGGCCAGAGAAGAACCCTTCTCCCGTCACGGCTCATGACACGACAGAAAGGCTTTTTGGGTCGATTTGGGAGGGCGGAAGTAGAAGTTTTAGAGTTTGACATGAAGGAGGCTGATTCTTTTGGCTGTGGAAAAACTGGAGACTCCTTGTTCTCTGTTAAAACACCAGAAACAGAACTTTTAGGCTTGTTTGTTTCAGGACAAAACAGATCTTTCTCTTTTTGGGGCAAATTTAACTCCTGCCGGTGAAGTTCACCCTCTGTGACCTTTTGTATGGAATCTGTGTTTACTCTGTCAGAAATCTGTTCTGGTATTTCACTGTTTAAATTAGGATCTGTTCCTTTCTGACAGTCACTGCCGACTTGGGCTGTGGTCCCGTTTTCATTGCATAAAGAGCGCTGGGCTCCACTCCCACCAGTAATCTCAGGTACAGTCAGTTTGGAATTACAGGAAGAAAACTGGGCTCCACTCCCAGGCGGTCCTGATGGGCCTTTCTCAGCATACTCAGGGTGCTGGCTTCCAGTTTTACTGCACGGGTCGACTGCGTGGCAGTGATCGACACACACAGCGTCTACATCTGCAGACGATGGAGATTTGAGCTGCTGATCGGGGACTTTTATCCTGTCCTGTGCCGTCACACTGTCTTGTTTCCCTCGTCCAGTTTGAATAAAGACGGCGGCGGATTGGTGCAGGAGGACACAACTTCGTTTGGGCAGTGAGAAGGACACGGGTCGGACTCTGCTGGGGCCGGACGGGATGTTTGAAGTTGTGCCGATTGCTCTGCCGGTGTTTGTTGTGGTGGTGGGGTTGTTGCAGCCGTTGATCGCTACAGTCCTGCTGAAATAGGATCCATTAGGTTTGGGGTCAGGGTCAGGTGTTGGAATATCATTGGAAGATCTGGGGTTTATGTAATTAAGAGCCCAAGGTCTCTTGTGAAATAGGCTGGTGTTGGTCCAGTTTTTGTTTCCTGTGTTCATTGTGTGGTTTGTTGTGAGGTCCACGTGGGTCTTTTTGAGGAAACAAGATTCGCCAGCAGCTCCTGAGGATATATTGGCATCAGTTCCATCAAACGGCCACTGAGTGTTGCTCAGAAGTCTGGTTTCCAGTGTGGGATCCAAGGGGAGGAAGGGTTGGATCGACTGGTTCTGAGGCTCTGGAATGAGAAGAAAACAATCAGTACTGCTGACAGTAGTAATGTGTAGAGGTGGGCAGCACTAATCTATAAACTATACTGTATTTGGGTTCATACACTGTATTGTCTCACTGGCCTTGACTCACATATGAGCTTTAGTGACATCCCATTTTTAATCCATAAGGTTCAATATGATGTTGGTCCACATTTTGCAGCTAGAACAGCTTCAACTCTTCTGAAGGCCGTTCACAAGGTTTAGGAGTGTTTATGAGGATTTTTGACCATTCTTCCAGAAGCACATTAGTGAGGTGAAATACTGATGTTGGACAGAAGGCCTGGCTCTCAGTCTCTGCTCTAATTCATCTCAAAGATGTTCTGTTGGGTTGAGGTCAGAACTCTGTGCAGGTTAGTCAAGTTCATCACACCAGACTCTGACATCCATGTCTTGCTTTGTGCACTGGTGCACAATCATTTGGATGACTGAGCAAATACATTTGGCCATAAAGTGTTATTGCCAATATATTGTCACATAGTGGAAAAGTAACACACACACATGAACAAAATGTGTGACAGCTTTCACCCTCAGCTGTTAACATTAATGTTGATCAATAACATTTATAGACCTAAGTTAGTGCTTCTAAATTTAGCCTATAAATTTAGCAAGTGCTAATCCACTAATAAAATTTAAAATTAGCAAAAGACCTAAAGCACTAATCAGGAAATTAGTTCCCCTATTAGTGCTTTAGGGGAACTGTGCCCTCCACTACTGGTAATGTGTTTGTACTAAACTTGACAGGATCATTTGCCTAAGCTTTAGTTGCTTTTAATGTATAAATCATGTTTCATGAGTAGGAAGTTATTTAAAGAAACTCAAGGTCACAGTTTATTGTGCAAGTCATTCATAAATAATGAAACGAGAAAGTAAAAGTTTTAGTTCAACACATTTTTTGGGATCATGACAAGCTGTCAGAAACTCATCTGTCAGTTTAAGGAATGATTCAGACAGTTATTCCTGAACAAAGATTTCAAGATGACTCATAACTCTAAAACTTATTGTACCTTCTCCTAACACCACAGAACATATTTATTAAATATTTGAGCTTTTAAGAAGCCTTAAAAATGTATTACACTTCTTATTGTGAATGTGAAAGTGCATTTTGTACTCATAGGGGGTGAATTTAAATGAAACTGTCCAACTTTTCCATTGGTTTTGACTTGAAAATGAGAAAACTTCACCGGCTGAGAGGGTGACATATTTTTAAAACTAGACAGAGTGACAATTGATTGTTTCTTTGAAATGTGAGCTCTGCTTTGCGCTTCCCCAGCTTTTAAAAACTGCATTTGTTTGGCACTCAGATCCACTTGAGATGGACTGAAAGGATCAGCTTCTGATTCAGAACATGTTCAGTTAAAATGACAACTTTAACTAAAAGTAATTCAGTCTTAGACTTCATTCAGTCAGGCTTGTTTTGATCTATTTTTACACATTTATTCTCCAAACCAATGCAGTTTGTGCAAAAGTCCAACTAGAATCCTGCAGTCAGGAAAGTTTTAATGTTGAGTTTTAGTTGTCATTTTTGATATTGAAAGGTTTTTATAAATTTTAGGTGATCATGCAAATGCCTCTGTGTGGGCGTCTGTGGTAAAACGTTTAAAATAAATCATTAAATGTACATCTACACCTGATTCAAGATGCCATGGGCAAATACTTGGCCTTAGACAACATTTTACTTGTTCTAACTCTACTAACACTAAAATCTTATAATAGATGCTGAGAATCATCCCCAACATATTCTTGTTAATGGATCACATTTGATGTTTGCAGTGGTAGACACAGTTCCAATAACCCGCTTATAACAGAACTAGCTTCTTATTTAGTGGATTAACTTTTTTGCTAACTTTGGAAACTGTTAGTGGACCAATTAGCCTCTGCTAATACTAATTCTATTAAAAAGTTCACAAATTTTATATCATTTATGTCAATTTTAAGATTTCTGCCAATGGAGTGAGAACATTTTACTTGGTAAGATTCTTGAAATAAGAAAAAAATGAGTCAAATCAAGTATTTCAAGAATCTTACCAAATAAAATTTTCTTACTCCATTGGCAGAAATTTTTGACTTAATTTGAGTCAAACTTTCAGGCTAACAAGACAAATAATCTGACACATTCTGAAAACAAGATTATTATTCTGACACAATCAGTCCTTGTTGAGTAAATCAGTCTCAAAACAAGATCAAAAAAAATTTTTTTTTTGGCTGGATATAAGGTTTTTAAACTTGGTTAGATGGACAGTTTTTGCAGTGTACATTTCTGAATAACTTCAAAAACTTCATTTTCATCCACAGCTGTAAAAAATATTGAGAACGGGTTCCTAAGATTCATCTTTCCTCCAGAATCAGGGATTGTATTAAGGTCAACACAGTTCAAAATGTAGAAATTTCTGCTTTTTTTCCCTGTAGTTTCTGTCACTGCAATCCTATAGTTTTAGTTAGAAATACTTTTAAATGCTGTACTCTTTAAAACCCTTCAACTTTTTTTATTAATTGCCCAGATTATATTCTTCATGTTCTCTAACAGACAGAGCAGCACTTCTCTAGCCTCAATTCTTTCCCAGCAAATGCTGTAAACAGAGTTAATTCAGCTCTTCTGCAGCAGACCACACTCTGGTTAATCCCTCTGTATCAAGAGTGATATCCTCATCACCAAAACCAAACACTCACTCATTAACTATTTAAGCGGCCTCACACATTGCCTTTTAAGTGGCTAAGAGCTCTTACTTGTTCCCTGTGTGGCGCCACTTGCGTGGAAATCAGCCCGGTTCCTCTCCGAGTCTGGCCCAGACTGATTTGCTGTGTCGATTGCCACGGTGGTGGACCGGAACATGGGACCAGAACCTGAAGCACTGAAGAAAGAAGAGCAGAGAATCAGGAGACCCAAACAAAGATTGGAAATAGGAGAAGAAGGGGTAGAAGGTGATGTAATATTGAAAGTGAAGTAAGACGATGATGTAGAAGGTCAAATAAAAAGACAAAATATGCTCAATAAGAAAAGAAACTAAGGAAAAGATATATCTTAAAAACACAAAGATAACAAAAAGGGGAAATGAAAGGAAATTAGTATAAATGAGGAGATAAATGAAATCAATAAAGTGAGTTGAGAAGAAAAAACATTCAAAGGAGACAAATTAATGAGGAAAGTGAAGATAATGCATCTGAAAACAAGTTGCTGATCTGAGACATGGAAGCGCTGTAGCTGATCCTGAGACGTTGTGTGAGTGGTCAGAAACATCTCTGTTAACCAACACAAGAAGCTTTTTAGGAGTTGCTGTGACAACGGCTCCATGTCTTCAAAGAGCTCGTTATCACAATTTATTTTTACTCATCAACCAAATCAGTCAGGGGCTTTAATTACTAGAACAAATTAAGCTGGATAGCGAAAAGTAAACTAAAATAGTTTCTGTGAAAGGGCTTGACACGAACCGTCCAATTTAAATTAAGATTTTAATGGTTTATTGGAGATCACTGTGAACTAATACCTTCACAAATTTGAGCCAAATATGTCTAAAAATGTACCTGTCAATTTAGCATTTTAGCTATGGCAGCCATTTTTGATTTTTGATTTGCTTCTTAGTTATGACCACACCAAATATTAGCTAAAATTGTTTTAAAATAGCTGAGTTATTGCAGTTTTGAATTCTATCTGGTGGCCATCTTGAATTTTTAGTTAGCAATCAGAATTTGTCAAAGATTGTAAATGGCTACTACTATACCAGTTTTCAGCTTTGTCAGTCTTAAACTGGCTGACTTAAACCCTTTTTTAAATTAGCATTAGCTGTAAACTTAAAGTTCTGATTAGTATTCAGAATGTGTTGAGTTAGCTCTCTGCTATCAACCCACCAAATTTCAGATCTGTGTGTCTTAAAGCTGCTGAGTAATCTGGGAGCCATGTTGAATTAAACAGAGCTTCTCTTTGTTCTCTCACTCATGAGGCTACTCTGCCTAGTAACAGCCTCAGCCAAAGCTTGCACGTATATATATATATATATATATATATATATATATATATATATAAGAGATGTGCCAAAAAATATATTCTCAAAATAATCTAGATACTCATTTAATATTATTCAAAATCGATTTAAAACATCCCAAAATCGATTTTAAAAAAACAAAACAAATCCGCTGAAGTCTCCCCTGAAGTTGTGGTGAAGTCTTGCGTAATTACAAAATTACGCGAGACTTCACCACGCAGCTGGTTCTCGGACATACGCATGCGCCGAAAGTTTCAAAACAAATGGAGGAAAGAGAGATTCAATCGGTCCCATCTTCATTGTGTCGGGAAGACCGAGCTTGACGTCAGTTTCATGCAAGCTTTGCAAAATGAAGATCGAACACTTCAGAAACACGACAAATGCGCGCTCTCATAACCAGGCATCAGTTAAAGGATTCGGAGCAAAGTCAGCCTCCAGCAGCAGACCGACACACACTGCAGTCCTTCACCAAACTGTCCACCAATTCCGAGCGGACAGAAAACAAAACCCGGTCTATCGCCTGTTTCATCAAAGACTTACAGCCTTACAGTGTGGTGGATATCGAGGGGTTCATATACATAATGCAGACAG
>JARVGW010000001.1:35344359-35368437 GCA_031762495.1 Anablepsoides rubrolineatus | reverse complement strand
GTGACAAAATATGGAAAAGTTCAAGGGGTATGAATACTTTTGCAACCCACTGTATATATATATATATATATATATACTTCGCATTCAACCACAATTAAATTCACTCCATCTAGGAGGCACAATTTATATGGATAGCATTTATGTTTTACAATAACAAGCTGGAATGGAAACAAGCAAAAACTGTAAAAATGTAAGAAATAGAAGTAAAAAGTAGACTGAAATAATTACGCAAGTAAAGTACAGATACCCAAAAATTTTACTTAAATATAGTAACAAAGTATTTGTACTTAGTTACTTTAAAACTCTATAGACCGGCGTAGCACCACTGAAATCAATGAAGCTGCTATGAGAGTTTGTACGCACATCAGTGTCGAGAGGACAGAGTCACATGACCAGGTGTTCTAAAAATAGTCTGAGTGAAGGTCCTCATTGGCACACATTTCATCAAGTAATGCAACAGTACAACATATTTGTGATGTACATAACAGGGTATAAAATGTGGTCATTTCTACAAAATACCAAGTTTCTGTATATCTCTAATTTCATTGTTTCCCTCAAAAAATCAGTGTGTATGCTCCGAAGTACGTTTGTTTTTGTTCCTGTCATTGTGTCAGAGTAGTGTGAACACTGTAACACAGCATGAACAGAGTTAATGAATCCCTGGTGTAAATCCTCACAGTGCTTCCAGGGTCTGTGAAGAGGAAGGTTCCAGTTTATTAAGAATGTTGAGGTAGTTATTATCTGCTCCTGGAATTAGCACAGATGTGACATGAGCATGATTAGCATGATGACGTCAACATAAGGTGGGAGGCTCTTCACAAAACCTGCACATCTGGCGCAAGAAATAATCCAACTCCAACACTTTTTATGACTAGTGATGAGTTTTATTACAGAACCGTTTGTTTCCACGGCGACCTAAAGTTCAGATTTTTTTTTTTTTCAAAGAACTCAACGTGGCAAAACATTAAAAAAATGCTCCGAATTGAAGCACAGATCTGTGTGAGGAAGAAGCTCATGACTTCACAGTACATTAAATTAATTACATCTTCCTCTTCAGAGCCATTAAGATGTTGTACGCTGGAGCATGAAGACATTACAGCTCAAACATACTGCAGTCCTCTAGAGTCCAGACTGCAGAGGTTTTCATCTTTTATTCTATTTTAGCTCAAAATAGAACAAAAACACAACATTTAGACCGAGGCTGCGCTCCAGATGAGTTTAAACTGGTTCCGGAAAGATTTGATGCATCATAACTGCAGGAAGTGATGCTCAAAGACTCCCAACAGCTGTCTGGTCAAACCGTACCTCTGTAAAACTGTACCACCTATCTGCCAAACTGTACCACCTATCTGCCAAACTGTACCACCTACTGTATCTGCCAACTGTACCCATCAATCTACCAAACCGTACCCACCTATCTGCCAAAATGTACACACCTATCTGCCAAACAGCTGATGGTTCAGACTAACATGGGTTAAAATGGTAACAGAAACTTTGTACTTAAACCCATGGTTCTAAAATGGTTTAGTTTACATTCAACAAAATACCACCAGCAGAAACCTGAATATCTTTGCTTTGAAATATCAAATGAATATAAAATAAATGACAATAAGTCAACAACAGCAGCCACTGAACGAGTTTATAAATCATTATTCGTCTCTTTAAACCCTTATATAATTTTAACTATTTATTTTGTTCCTGGAAATCATCCTGAGAAGCCAAAAGTTTTTACTCCAAACTGAGGTTCTGACTCCAACATTTAGAACAACTCACCCACAGAGCTGCCAAGTAACTAAATACAAATGCTTTACTTTACTTAGGTAAAATCCTTTGTTAACTGTACTTTACTTGAGTAATTGATGTTCAGCGTACTTTTAACTTCTTACATTTTTACACAATTATCTGTACTTTCTACTTTTTACATTTTTGAAAAAAGATAAGAAGTAGAAAGTCATTACTCCTATTTTATGCAGAGTTGTTATTATTTAAAATAAAAATACTATTCATATAAATTGTGCTTCCTAGAGTGAATTTAATTGTGGTTTAATGAGAAATATTTATACCATTCTGACACCATATTAGCTTGTACACAAGCCATCACAGCTGCACACCCTTAGAAAAAATAAATGATAAATGAATAAATAAATGTCATTTTAGAAAATCTAACTGCTCACTTTTACTAAATACTTTTACTTACATTTATTTTATATCAGAAATTTACTGTTGATACTTAAGTGCAAAAAATATCAGATACTTTAAGATTTTTACTCAAGTAATATTCTTAGAGAAGACTTTAACTTTTACTAAAGTATTTTTATGATGATACTTGTACTGTTACTCAAGTATCACATTGAGGTACTTTATACAAGACTGCTCATCCAAAGATTTCAACTTTACACTAAATTATTGACTAAATGAACATCTCACCAGATTCTTACGACCATGAATGGACAAGAAATAATCTATGACACGTATTCTAAAACCAGTGGAACAATATGTGAAATATTTTATGCAGAATAGAATGTATTAAATATATTAAATGTTTAAAATAATAAATTACATCTTTTCTAATAAAGTTATTTTGGATTTGATGACAGCAACATGTTAAAACAGATGACAGGTGCAACAAAAAGCAGCAGAAACTAGGAAGAAAGTAAAAGTAAGCAGACAGCACGGTGGTTTAGTTGGTAGAGCTAATGCCTCTCAGCAAAAAGGTTGCTGGATCAAATCCTGGACCGAGGACCCTTCTGGGTAGAGTTTGCATGTTCTTTCCAGGTACTCCGGCTTCCTCCCATAGACCAAAAACATGACTGTTAGGTTAATTGATAACTCTAAATTGTCCCTTGTTGTGAGTGAGTGAGAGAGTGAATGTTTGTCTGTCTTGTTTGTCTCTGTGATGGACTGGAGACTTGTCCAGGTGAACCCCACCCCTCACACTGTTGCTCATGGGCACCAGTGACCCTGAATAGAAAAAGCTGGTATAGATAATTGATGGATGGAAAAGAAAACAGCTAGAGTAGCATTTTGTAATGTATTATTAGGTAATTAGTTATTATTTAATTATATTATCATGACTGTATGAATGACCCAACATTCTGTATTTATCAATTAATTTGTATTCTGCAGTGTTAGGAGAGTCCTGTAACCAGTGGGTTGCTGGTTCGATCTCCTGTTCCATCAGTGTCAGTCGTTGTGGAACTTCACCTGCCTTGCCTGCTGGTGGTGGTCAGAGGGTCCGGTAGGGCTGGTGCATGGCAGCCCTGCCTCTGTCAGTGTGCTCCAGTCTGTGGCTACAATGTAGCTTACACCATCAGTGTGAATGACTTAATGATTGAAATGTGAAGAGCTTTGCAGTCTGTAAGACTTGATAAAGAGCTGTAGAAGATCAAGCAGTTACCATTTTTCCGTGTAAATGGAAGGATTTTGTCGGCTTTTGATGGAAAAACAAAGCAAACAAAAACAAATATGTGCACATCTTTTGTTTTGTATTAAAAGATTGAGGTGTTTTCTGTTGTTCGTGGCATATGATGGGATTTAGAGAGGATTTTACAATTGAATTTTAATCGTGCACAAAATGTCAGCAGGATAAAAACTCAAACTGTTTATAAGAATGTTTCTTTTTACAACCTAAATGTCAGCTGAGTTTCTTTTTGTCTGCTGATAAATTCGGGCATCAACTGCCTCCAGACTTTACTTTGTGATTTTTCCAAAGTGTGGACACAAGGTGCAAATAAACATGAAGAAACTTGCTTTCTGGCCAGATTTATCTGTCTGTGCTTCAGTGCTTTCACTGAAATCCATGTTGGGACAAACTGTCTTTAACTTGAGATTATTTTCACTTGTTTTACCACTCAGAGGGAGCAGGAGAGCGTGGACACAGTTTATTAATAACTTAATAACATCCTCACACTTAGTTTTAAATACTCTGCTATAACTGTAGACTGAAGGGTTACGACCAAGGTGTCAATTGAGTTAAGAGAAAAAGAGGTAAACTCCAGTTAGCATGAACGCAAATATTAAAAGAATCTGAAACTAAACTAGACACAGAGGCAACATGGTAGGTAGGTGGTTTGCATATGATAGAAGGAAATTTGTACTCAGGTCCCAGACCAATAAAAGACAACAAGAATAACTTTCCACCACCAAACACAAACCAAAAAGAGATCAGATTATCATCAACAAAATGGCAGCAGAACTGAAAGTGTTTCTCCTTTGAAAATTCATGTATTTATTTTATATTGAAATGTTTATCAGGGTTGAATATCATGGATATCCATATCATGGATGGATGGATGGATGGATGGATGGATGGATGGATGGATGGACGAAAAGATGGCTAGATGGATGGATGGATGGATGGTTAGATGGTTGGATGGATGGATGGTTAGATGGTTGGATGGATGGATGGTTAGATGGATGGATGGGTGGATGGATGGATGGTTAGATGGATGGACGAACAGATGGATAGATGTATGGATGGATGGATGGTTAGATGGATGGATGGGTGGATGGATGGATGGTTAGATGGATGGACGAACAGATGGATAGATGTATGGATGGATGGATGGATGGATGGATGGATGGACGAACTGATGGCTAGATGTATGTATGTATGGATGGTTAGATGGTTGGATGGATGGATGGATGGATGAACAGATGGCTAGATGTATGGATGGATGGATGGTTAGATGGTTGGATGGATGGATGGATGGTTAGATGGATGGATGGATGGATGGATGGATGGATGGATGGACGAACAGATGGATGGATGGATGGATGGATGGATGGATGGATGGATGGATGAACGAACAGATGGATAGATGTATGGATGGTTAAATGGATGGATGGATGGATGGCCGAACGGATGGATAGATGGATGGATGGATGGATGGATGGTTAGATGGATGGATGGATGGATGGACGAACGGATGGATAGATGTATGGATGGATGGATGGATGGATGGATGGATGGATGGATGGATGGATGGATGGATTAGTGTTGGGGTGGCTGTGGCAGAGTGGTTAGGGGAGTTGTCCAGTATCCTGGTTGGATAGTACAGTTCATTTACCATTTATCATAGATGGATGGTTAGATGGTTGGATGGATGGATGGATGGATGGATGGATGGATGGATGGATGGATGGATGGATGGATGGATGGATGTTTTTTATATAATATTTCTTATATTTTTTGCTTTAACATGAGTTCCTCTCTTTGCTGATGTAAGGATTTTCCTCATCCATCCAATGTGTCCAAGTCCTTCCTGATCATGTACCTCATCACCCAGTCCTCCCTCTTTCTCTCTCTCTCTCTCTTTCTCTCTCTGTCGTTCTCTCTGTCTCTCTCTCTCTGTCTCTCTCTCAGAGCAAGGTATTAAAACTTCCTGCTGCATGACCGTATTACAGGATTTCACTAACCTCCTTCAGGCCATTCCTCCTGTTATTGTACGGCTGTTCACACATGTAATAAATTCTTCTGCAGCCTTGGGAACATCTATGAGTGAACTCAGAGAGGTTCAGGTGTCACCTCTGCTCCAAAAGCTCCTCTAAACCCACAGCCAGAGAGAAAACTAACTGCTCAGATTCTTACTGTTTGAATTTCACAAACACACCCCTGCAGTGACAGACCAGTTATACTTGTTCAAATACCTCTGAGTACAGTTTGAATTACTGAGGTTAAGGACAGTTTGAACCCCAAAATTAAAACTTGGACCCTTCCAATAAATATTGACATGGTTGGATTTTATAAAGTCATATTATCTGTAATGATAAAAGTTAAATTTCGTTTCTCAGATGCAGAAACAGACACCTTGCTGGTATGCTTTAGTTAAAGTAAGAAGAACCCATAAAAATCACTGGACTTAGTTATTCCAAAAATTTCATTAGAAATTATACAAATATAGAAAATGTCAAATGAATTTAGTCCATATTTTGTAAAAGTTGGACATGACTTATCAAACAGTATCATGGTGTTGACAGATAAAGATGGTTCAGATGAACGTAACATAAACACAAATAACTCATTTTTTATTAGAGATGAAAAAAATAAAATATATGATGTAAAAAACGTAAAAAATAAAAAGTCTACCGATTTGTCTGAAATTTATGTGTGGTTCATAAAAAATATAAAAGTTTGTAATAGCAAAAGCAAAAGTCTTTCCATTAATAAACATCAATCCTCCAGTTACAGACCCATCTCTCTTCTCTCTCAATTTTCAAATAATGTTTGTAACAATTGAATAATTTGGAGAAATATTTAATATTATCTGACTCTTAGAATGGGTTTAGAATTTAAAGTCAACTTCAATGGCAGTAATGCAACAAGATGAGGCAAATGCAACTAATGAAAATGAGAAATATATGTGAGTGTTTATAGACTTTAAAAAAAAGTATTGATAGATCATGGCTTACTGTTGAATAAATTGGAGATATGATGTAAGAGGACTGGCACATTCTTGGGTCAAAGATATCAACATTTACAAATAAATACTGAAAATTCAGATTTACTGAAGGTTACCTGTGGAGTACCTCAAGGCTTTGTGCTGGGTCCTAAACAAACTGTTTGTCTAGAGGACATTCTACTACAAGCTTTGTGTCTTCTCAGTATGTGGTTTGACAAACTTCAGTTTATATATATATATATATATATATATATATATATATATATATATATATACAGTATATATCCTCTGTCATCTGCCATTCAGTCCATTTTGTCTCTGATTTGACACTAACGACCTTTGACCTCACAGTTCACCTCTACTCTGTTTTGAAGAGACAGATGATAAAAATATCATTTAAAGAGCTCAGAACAATGTTTAGTTTGTCATCAGTTGTCCTCCTGTGGACATGTCCAGAGGGGTTGTCTCCATTCCAGGGAATTGTCTGAATAATCTGAGCAGCTGTAGCCTCAAGAACATCCAGCTGCTTGGAGAGGGTCTGATAGTCTTTACCTTTAACATGATGTCATCATTGAGATACTCTGTCTTCAGTGCTCCATGTCCAGTATGTTACACACGCTGATACCAACCAGCCCTGTGACTACCTGACAGCCTTTAACCAGACACACCGACTGATTACAGGACACCCCTGAGTTTGACATGTCCCTGTCTTTTCTACAAACATCATTTTAGTCAGAGATTTTTTATAGTAATTCTGTTGAAAAAAAATTAAAAAACAACTGATTTTTGTTTTGATTTCTTTCTGTTTCTTGTTAATACAGACTATGTGGGTTTTTCATTCTTTAATAAAAACATACAAATATAATGTGTATAAATTTCAAACTGCTGTTTTCTGGTTCGTAATTTGTTTTGTTCCTATAGAGGCGAGTAAATAAACAAAACATTAAATCTTCTTTCAGTCAGGAAGCAGGTCATTACCACAATGTCTGCAGGAACCATTAATCTGATTATCAATTTACACAAAGTCCTAAACATTCACTGATGACATCCGAACACCATTAGTTTCACCTAAATCATTAAACTTTTCACCTGCAGGTTATCAGGACCAACCAGACGTTTGCTCCAACAAGCTTCTGCTCCTATAAAGAGTAGACCACCGTCAGTACATCCTGCTTTCTGTCTTTTATTTTACTCTGAGACCAACAGTTCTTCTATTTTTTTAAACATTTTTCACAAAAAGATCATTTTCGATGCTGCGTTTCTAAAGTTTCCACATAACAAATATTAAATGTGAAAAAGTATCCTAAAAATCTCAGTTAAAACAAGTTAAGAGATGCTATAAAAAGTCTGAGGTGATAAATTATTCTGTTAATTATGAAGAAACATTTTCCAACAGGGGAGTCATAGAACCTCATGAACATTATCAGTGATTTGAAATTAAATATATAGTTAATTTTAATTATTTTTTAAAAGCTTGAAATCCCTCTAAAAAACAACAACTGGTCTAAAACTAATGTCCTCAAGTTCAAGTTATCTTTAATATTCCCATGGGGCAATTTGTGTCACAGCCAGCAGGAAACAAAAACAATCATCAACCACAAATACAGTAAAAAAAACAATAAACCATCGTGGTAAAAACTACAAACACACAACAATCAACAAGACGTATTAAAAATGACAATAACATCAGGCAAAAAGGATTTTTTAAATCTGTTGGTTCGACATCTCTTTAAAGCAAATCTGCGTCCTGATGGTAAAAGAGAAAACTCTGTGTAGAGGGGGTGGTTAGGCTCAGCTAAAAGTGCCTGAGCTTTCTGGATCTGTTTCTATGGAGAGTAGTGATGCTATTTAATGAGATATTAGCAATGCTGCAAAGACTGACAATATGGTGTATGCATTTTTTGTTTTTCTGTGTCAATAGCCCATACCAGCAAATAAAAGAAAAAGTAAGAACAGATTCAATAAAACATTCTCATAAAACTACTGTCCATGTTAAAACTAAATAAAAGTGCATACGTTGATGGGCTTTCTTGCATACAGTGTCCACATGTTTATCAAAAGAGAGTTTGTTGTCAGATATTTATATTCCTCCACAATGTCAACGTGTTGCTCATTAATGTACACCTCATCAGGACTCAGGAGGTTAGATGTATAAAGTTTATGAGTATAAATTAAAGAGTTGAGAGGTGACCAAACGGTTCTTATTAAAAACAACTGTAAATAAACAAACCTGTATGCAGAATATCTTTACTGCTGTAGTTTATGTAACTATCTGGAACTGATCAAAATAAAGCTAAATTATTACAAAAATCTTATTTTATAATTCATGAGGGGAGCACAACTTTTCCTTCTTCTTAAAAACAAATGTGAGGAAAAGAACTAAACCTAAAAACCTGTAAACATGTGAACATTAATGAGCCACAGAACAAAAGGAAAGATCATCACTTTTTGCATTGATACTATAGAAATGAAAAGAATCAGGATGTTTTGCACTAAATGTAGGATTTTGTTAACTGAATGTTGAACATCCAGCAGAGCTACAGACAGGGACAGTCGTCAAGGTTTTTGCTCAAAATCTTAACATGTTTTTTTGAAAGTTCGGATGAATATTCCTCATAAAACCAGATATGTGTTTCTGAGACAAAGCCAGAGTTTGGACATTATTCTTTTATCTGCTGGTGATTCTGGGAACGCGCTCGTTTATGGAGCGCTGCCTGGGAGATTTCTGGCTGAGATCTCCATTAAAGATCTCCTCTCCTCGTCCGATCAGCTGTGAAGGAGCAATTTTCAGCAGCCAATTTGATTTCCTGCTTTCTGAATCTGTTTGTCAAATCAAACAGAGGTGGGCTTCCTTCCAAAGCGGCCAGAAGACCCCACAGACTTCAAAGCCAAAGGCAAAATGTGCACACAGCAAACATGCATGTGTGAAGCCCTCCACCCACGCACACATGTACACACACCTCACACACACACACGCTCGCTCAGAGAAAGTCCTCACTCTGGAATATTTCATGGCTCATTTGTCTGAGTGTCTGAACAACAGAAGACAAAGGAGACAGAGAGATAAAAACTAATGATGGAGACAGAGAGAGAGAGAGAGAGAGAGAGAGAGAGAGGATGAATAATAGAAAGAAAAGATGAGAGGGAGAGCGAATAATAAACTGAAGAGAAATGCTGCTGAAGTAACGATGCAGGAATAACAGCCTCCTCCGTGTCTCTCTGTCCCGTCTTTGTCTTCATCTCCTGTCTCGTCCCTCTCTGTCCACCACTCGTCTTTCAGCTCATTTCATCATCAGCCACGAGTCCAAACTCACTCCGACATGTTTTTTTCCACTTGAACTATAAGACCACAGAGACCCTCTTTGTGGTTCACATCAGTGGACAGATTACAGAGGACCATTACCAAAAGAAACACAAAACAGCCGACGAGAGACACCAAAACAAACAACGTGATCACAAAGAGATGCAAAACGTCTGCACAGCTCTACAGAGAGGAACAAGCTGGTTTAAATCATCAAACATCACAGCATCCTGCTGAAAGAGCTGCAGAACTCCTGAAGAGACAAGAGACCCAGTTTATATAAACTATAACTACAAACTGACCAGAAGACATGTTATAAACCACATAAACCTGTGTGGTTTATAACAATTCAAAATGTTGAACAAAAACTGAAGCAACATATCAAGAAATAATACTTTAAATTATGACCAAAAAACACATAAAAGTACACAAAAACAATGGGCCTCGTGCAAGAACATGTTCGTATTCTTATCCTAAATTTCTTTTACTTTTGTTCGTATGAAGGGTTCGTACGAACATGTCACGTCAGATTCAACAAACTCTTCTATCTTCAGGAAAAGGGTGTAAATGAGGAGCGAATGCGTATCAGGTGCTCCTGCACGGGGAGAGCAATTTACATAATTTCACCCTCCAAAAACACCATAAGGATATATGTCTGACATATCAGGAAGTGGCCATTCATAAAGTACATCATGGTAAAAAAAAAAAGAACTTTACGAGTTCAGAGATTGAAGTTCTGTTCTTCTAAGATCCAGAAAAAAAATCTTTTAACAGCGTCAGCTGTGGAATTAACGGATCTGCTTAAAGCCGAGTAATGAAATGTTGTGTCTCCTGTGGGTCGTACAGTCACAGAAATCAAAATCTAAATCATAATCATCTCTCTCTGTCGTCCTGCTCTGGTTTTCCTTTAGTCAAATATTCTTTACTTAAATGTAAACAGCTGTTACATATGGTTTCATTTATTCAGAAGAGCAGTCGCGCACCGCTAACCCCCCCTGTAGTGATATACAACAAAATTAATAGCCAATTTATTTAAATATAACCAATTTATGTAGTTATTGCATTTAAAATTATAATTCTAATTCAAACAGAATAGCCTATTGTCAACATAAATATGAAGTCTGATTTATTTTCAACTCGAAATATCTTCAAACTACAGAAATATAAAGTTATTAGTGACAAAATTCCGCCTGGATAACAGCAGACTGACTGCTCGTAAAATATACGACAGGTCTGGACCACACGTGAAATTTGTTCGTATCTGAAGAAAATCTTACAATACGAACAAATTGGTGAATGTCACAAATTCTCCTAAATCACTCGTACGCACAACTTAAGAACAAATCTGTTCGTACGAATGGTTCTTGCATGAGGCCCAATAAATCTAAATTATTTTTCCAAATACAAATTAAATAAAACTATAAATAATTGAAGAAATGTGTCTAATAAGAATAAAATGATTGGAACTAAAGTTTATATGGTATTAAAATGCAGAGTAAGTTTTGTAACACATTCTCACTCCCAACTCGTCACGTATTGACGCTTGTCCAAGGTTCCCTCTGCGTCTTATTTTGATGCGTCGGGTAACCCATTCGCGTCGGTTATTGACGCACCAGGCATATCCGGGTTCCCTCGGCGTCTGGTTTTGACGCGTTGGGATGCAAAATATAGGGGTCTTTGAGTTTGGGGTCCGTGGTTAACATTACGGATGAGGGGTCATGGTTAATTTTAAGTTGTAAGGTCAGGGATAGGATGTCTAGGGCGAATATTAGGTAATTCTAGGGTTTGGGACACAGTTGACGTGAATTTCCTACACTTTCTGAAAATGGTTAATTTTAGGTACTAGGGTCAGGGATAGGATGTCTAGAGCGAATAAAGGTAATTTTAGGCTTTGGGACGGTAAGATTTGTGCATTTTCTACAATTTCTAAAATATGGAAACAGATTCTGCCCGATCTCGTCAATAACTGACGCGACGGGGGTACCCGACGCATCAAAACCGGACGCAAGAGGGAACCTTAAACAAGCTTCAATATGTGACGAGTTGGGAGTGAGAATGGGTTGACTTATGACAGCTAAAACTGAGCTCTTATTTTAACAATTTGCTTATATAGAACAGTGATTGTCAACCAGGGATACCTGGGAAAATTTCCCAGTTGAATAAAAAATTAATAAAAAATAGGAGTAATACGAAAGGCCCTATGATTTCAACAATGCGGAAAATGCACACAGAATCACAGAAATGACAAAACAAAATTCTGGAATCCAGAATCAAACGCATGAAATTTGCTTTTTTAGGCGAGTTTCTGATGTATTTTACTGCTTCCTGTACCTGCCATTACCTGGTTTATTTATTTAATTACTTATTCACTTTTAAGCCAATGTTTTTTTATCTTTATGTTTAATTTGAGTTGAAAAGAATTAAATTCCCGTTTTAGTTAAGGGTGTTAAATAAATAAGGAGAATCATCATTAGAGGTATAACAAAATGTCTCAGGGGTACACAAGTCTAAAACGTTTGGGAACCACTGATCTAGAACATTAAAAACAACAAAAGATGACCGTGTTTTACAGTTCAAAGACTTGTATCATAAATAAATAACGAACAGAATAGAAGCTCAAATTAGTTAAAAAAAAAAAAACAAACAACAACAAAAATCTTGTTAAACCTAAAATAACCAAACTTTAGGTAAAAGATGAAATTACTGTCAAAAGATAAAAACTGAGTGTCTGCTGCAGCTGATTTAAAAAAAGAAGACATTTTACAGGGAATTTAGTGGAAACAAAGTTGCATCGTTTGAAAATAAATAAAGTTACAACAATTGAAATTCCCGTCCCAGCAGCTGGGTGTGTGAAGACTTACAACAACACAAAATGTGCAGCAGGAGCTATAAACTGTAAAACAATAATGAATGCTGACTCAGCATTCACACAACGAGCAAAAACCAACAAAACAACTTCAAAGAAAACCGAAAGAAAGAAAGAATTTCTCAAGTGGCTGCAAACAGATGTCATCTCTGCACAATAAAACCCATCTGAAGACAAACAAGGTGTTTTAATCGAGACTTCAAACAGAAACAAATCAAAGAGACAGAAATCTAAAAGCACGTCATTAAAACAACAAAAAGACACAAAAACAAACTTCAGTCCAGGTGGATTCAGACTGAACTAACTCACACTTTAAACCAAATCAAACTTTATGTTCAAATCTGAGTTCTGACTTTTATTTACCAAGTACACAGATAAAAGTATTCTAGCAGTTTACTAACAAGTATTCTTTATGGGACTGACTTTAAGTTTATGAAAGTATACTTAGAAGTGTACTGAAAGTACTTTTATACACAGCAAAAATGCCTGTTAATTTCAACACCAGTAAAGTGTCTATATGTGTCCACACTCGCTGGTTTTAAAATAACATTTTTGTTAATTTAACACCAACCAGTGTTTAATATTCAACAATACTTGGTGTCACATTAACATATCAACAGTGTTAAAATAGTGTTAAAAGTAACACCAGTGTATTATTATTAACAAAGGAAATTGTGGTGTTAAAAAGGTTAACAGACAACAAGATGTCACCATAAATTTGAGAGTGTAAATTTAACACTCAAGACTTTAAATCAAACTATTTGTAGTGTTACATTAACACTCAGTAGAAAAGTTTAATGAAGTCACTCTTCACACACCAGGAAGTAGCTCTCACTCATGATGTTGATTTATGGTCAATAACATAAACTTAAACTTGAACAACTTGATCAAACTGAAGAAGAAAACTAACCTGAACAACTCCTTTTTACACTCATGAACTTCTTTAATAGTTATAAACATACAAACACATCATTTCTACAAGATTACCCAGAATTCCTTGCTGAGAAAAAACTGGTCTGTTTGACATGACGTGGAAGAGGGCGGGGCTTTTTCTGAATACTGCTTTCAACACTGCATGGTGTTCCAACACTGTTCAGTGTTATATAAGACTTAACAGTGGGCGGAGCTTATTTAACACTGTCCAGTATTGAGACAACACTGAGAAAATCAACACTTTGAATTAACACCAACACTGGGTGTCAGTTTACTCACAAAGTGTTAAAATACCACTAGGGGGTTAAATTAACACCCAAAAGTTTAACACTGAAATTTTAACATTCCTGTTTTTGCCGTGTAGTTATACTATTAGTTTACTAGCTGTAAACTTTACCATTTTATTAGTTTATAAAAGTATTTTTTACTGAAAGTAATATTTTAGTTTGCTGTTAGTTCATTAAGATTACATTTCTAGTTCACTGTTCAGTGTAAAAATACATTTTCCATCCATTATCTACACTTCTTCCTCTCAGGGTCACAGGTGTCAGGGGGGTCCATATCCAGCAGTCACAGTGCGAGGGGCGGGGTACACCCTGGACAGGTCACAAGTCCATCACAGGGACACACTCCTAGGGCAATTTATGGTAAATGGACTGAACTTATAGAGCGCTTTATCAAGTCCTTCCGGACCCCAAAGCGCTTTACACTAACAGACATTCACCCATGCACACACACATTCTCACACTGATGATGGCAAACTACACTGTAGCCACAGCTGCCCTGGGGCACACTGACAGAGGTGGGGCTGCCGTGCCCCTTTTCCACTAGTGCCACTTAGTGTAGTGTTGGTACGGTTCGGTACGGTTCCAAGCCATTTCCATTTGGCCAGATTCATGGAACAAGCCCTTTTTTTAGTACCTACTTCATTGTGGTTCCAAGTGGTCCCAGTCGACACCAAAATGGGACATCAAAACACTGTTCGTCACTGATTGGTTAGGGCGTGGAGTCACTGGTTGCGTTTAAGGTGCCTTTACAACCACAACTCAAGGAGCCATTTTTTCAATTGTAGCAGCGACATTAGTTGCGTTTCCATCCAACTTTAATTAAAATTTTTAGCTAATTTTTTTAATTCATAACTAATTCGGCAAATGTGTTTCCATCTCTCATTTTGTGCATTAACTCTTTTTTGAAAAACCCAAAAACCACCTCCACCAACCTCCCAAAACACACCCACTGGAACCGGTCTGGAACGTCAATGGAAAAGCACCTTTAGAGTTACCAGTAACCTTCATGTTTCTGGTCTGTTGGAGGAAACAAGAGGAACCAGGATTCAACCTTCTTGCTGAGAGGCAACAGCTTTAACTGAGCCACCATGCCACCCTGTGTTTTAATTAAGGTTTATTAAAATCTATCCTCAGATTCAAGAGATATCTTGTTAAAAGACAAACAACACAGACACACACACACACACACACACACACACATGTCTACTTCTCTGTCAACGCTCTCTGGTTTCATTTAAAAGAGTTGATCATCAGATATTGTCCAAGATTAACCTTCAGGGTGGATATAGCTCGCTGTTTTGCTGATGACCTCGTCGACGTCATCATTTCAGAATCAGAATCAGGTTTATTGGCCAAGTATGTTGACACACACTAAATTACAGTTAAGAACATCCATTCAAGAAAAACACACATGACAAAAACATGGGGGAACACGTGAACAGATCATGCGTAACCAGGTCACACCACCTTTTGCAGTTGGAAATACACAATAGGAGAGATGAGTTAAAAAATTGCTCTGATCCTATATTTACGACAGAAACATAAAATTATATGCACACAAAAAAAGAATGTACCTGGTATGCTTTACGTACAAATAAAGTCTAGTGTTGCAACTAAAAATCAATTCGTTGGTCCAGGATAAAATTCCAAACTATACCAACTTGCTCTGACAGTGCAATGAATTCTGGGATATCCTCAGTCAGGAATGATACTCTGCTGCAGCCTTCGTTTTCAGGACTTTTCTGGCCACATGAGAGGAGCCTGTGGACTGGGACAGCCCTCTGCGTGGATCGGTGACGTAAACAAACACGCTGATCTGACTGCTGGACATGACCTCTGACCCGCAGAGAGAGCAGCAGGTACAAACACCTGCTTAGTGAAGGTTTCTGACTCCAGCTCAGCGTACAGCCGTGTCTCCCTCACAGACACCTTTTGTCTCACAGCTGATTCAAAAAGACAGAAAAAAAAACTTGGACTCTGCGTCTCCAGGGAGGTCCTTAGGCTCTGTGTTCCTTTAACTTTAATGCTGCTCCTAATTAACACCCCACAGGCGTCTCCATCTTTATTAGAACACTCTTATTGAGGCAGACGCCAAAATGTCTGTATTTTATGATTCTGTTCTATGTGGTCTGAATTATTCAATTACAGGAAGGAAAAAAGCAAACAGAGAAATGAAGAATCTGTGGAGTTACAGCAGGGTTCAGTGGAAAAGAAAATGAGTGTGAAGAGTTAGCTCCTTTGATAGGAATGTAACATCCCTGAATTATGACTCCTTTTCTTCTTGCACTGAACCCTCCCTTCTTTGCCTCCTTCTTCTCCGCCTCCTCCTCTTCCTCGCCTCCGCTCCCTCATTGCGTGCTGCTTTAATTAGCCCGTCTGATACGGCAACTGGACTTCAGAGAGAGGAAGAGGAGGAAGATGGAGGGATGGAGACAGAGGAGGAGGGATAAAAAAAGTAAAGAGGGTTTTTTGAAGTCGACAGTCGACTTTGTGGGTTAATTACAGAGAGTGTTGTTAACGAGCAGGAAACAACACGCAGATGGGAGAGATGTTGGACCCAAACTGTCAACGATGATGGATCTTTAAACACCTGAACTGCTGAAAGACATTAAAGGCCTAGCATTCCTGCAAGGAAAGCAAATCCCCCGCCACCTCTCACCTCTCAGGTTGAGATGTCTCCCTCAGAGTATATGATATGAATGACTCTCAGCTACTACCGCACCACACTTTAGCTCAATATCTGTAAAAATCACCGAGTTACAACTTTTTTATGTGTTGACCTGTTTCTCTGTGATGGTCCCTTTGAGTTGGACTGAGTCCAAAAGATGAACAATGCATCAGTTCATCATTAGGTTTAATTAGAATTTGTCCTGAGGGTCCGGAGTTGATCATTTTTAATTTATAGTAAGTTTAATTTTTTCATTTGGGGTCTTTATAAAGTGGAACTGCAATGCTTTGGTCTGAATTACTCTTTATTGTAACTCTACTAGCCCCGCCCCTTTTCTGAGGTACGTCTCAGTTCAGCTCGTTTTGAGCCTGCCTCTTTAAGATTTTAAAACAGACTGGTTCATTCCAGTTTGATAGAGGGGTTTACGACTATACAGCTGCTCAGAAACGTTTTATTTACCAAATGAATTAAAGGATGTCAGGATGCAGTTCCATGTTCAAACACTAGAGGTGCTAATGAGCCATATAGAAAAGTCCAGCATAAATCAAGCTGACAGAAGTCTTTCTTTTCTTAAAATTTGAACACTCCTGCAGAAATAGTTTTTCAACTCACAAATGATGGCTGGATTCTCTCACGTTTGAGAGTATTTTATCTATTTATTGTAAAAATTCATGTGAAATTGGTAAGGAGAATTTACTGTGCACGCTTTTTTAAAATCACATTACAAGTGTTTAAATGTGTGGCTGGTTAAATATATACATATCTCATTTACATAAATGAGTTGTTGGAAAGATGTTATAAAGTTTCGGTGAAATTGTTGTTATTAAATCTTATTATTATTAAATAATGTAACTTGTAGACCTCCCATAAGATGTGGGCCCCTCACACTGAAAACACCTGAGGCTCCTGGACACAATCGTTCTTTTTTATCTATAAAAACAGAGTTTCCCCAAACTCTGTTTTTATTTCTACTGATACTTATTGACTGTATTTTAGTTTACTATTGCACCAAAAACATCCTTCTAATGCACTCAGCTGATATATTTAGACTTAAATATAAATAAATAAATAAATAAATCTAAAACAGACATGGATAAAATATGTGCCATTGCTCCAATAAAAAAATATTCTTGCTGTTGTTGTTTCTGCTGGTGTTAAGTTGAGTTAGAAAATATTTGTTGTAGCCTTCAGGAAGCATATGTCTGCAGCTCCATTGTGTATGTGTTGTTGTTGCTCCTCAGCGTGCTCCCACACAGCAGATAGCAGCCAGATTGCAAAGCTGCGTTTAATGCCAGATACTTTTTTTAATGGTGAGCTCTGGTGTGAACTGTTATTTTATGGGAAAATATGTTTGAAGAAGTCACTGGAAGTGAAAAAGCCTCTCAGATTGGAGGTGAAATGTCTACAAGCTGCAAGACCTGAAGAAGAGATGTTATAAATAATACATAAAAGTTGAGCTCTTCCTCTGTCCCACTCTTTTTTGCATGAAGAATTAGTCATAGTTATTATTATTATTAGTTCATCTGTTTTTTGATGATTTCTGGCTGTTTTCTGCTTTTTACATTTTTTTATCAAAACATTTCACTCAAGGAGAAAAAAAGACTGATATCTGTAAAACCCTGAACACTTTTATCTGCTTTAAACACACAACATGAACATGTATGTTTAATAAAAAACACATGATTAGGTTTGAGCATTTTACCAATGAAGCATCTGAACAGGAATAAATGTGACATTAAGGTTTTTTTCCATCCGTCTGTTTTCTGCCTCTTATCCGGGATCGGGCAGCAGCCTAAGCAGGGAGACCCAGACTTCCCTCTCCCCAGCCACTTCCCACAGCTCATCCGGGAGAATCCCAAGGTGTTCCCAGGCCAGCTGAGATAGTCCCTCCAGCGTGTCCTGGGTCTTCCTCTGGGCCTCCTCCCAGTGGGACGTGCCCGGAACACCTCACCAGGGAGGCGTCCAGGAGGCATCCTAACCAGATGCCTGAGCCACCTCAACTGGCTGAAGGTTTTTTCATAATGCTTAATGAAATAAAGATTTGTTCTTTGACCAGAAGCATGAAGTCAAAACCATAAAGACAAGCGTCCTCAGTGTCTGTCTGCAGTACAATTATGAATCCTCCATAAAAACACCTTTTCTGACTAAACAAAGAAGAATAACCACTCCAGATTTTTTTTTCAGTGTTGATACCTGTAATCCACATCTTGAAGTACTGTGCTCAAATATGCATTTTGTCAACATCTTTGAAACTTTCTGACAGTGTCATGTGACTCTGTCAGTCTGTGAACTACTGTGTCAACACATCAGGCATGAACGTACCCCCGTACAGAAACACCAGTGTGCTCAGAGTGAGCCAACTAAACACAGCAGGATGACACGACTAAAGACTCAAACATTTGGTGTTTGTCAGATAGATTGGGTGATAATCCCTATCCCATCATAGGAACTGGACTTTAGAGTGTTCTGACAATGGTGAGAGATGTGATCCACCCGATGTTCCACCTGCTCACTCACAGGTCAAACTGCATTCTTCATTGTGGATCATGTCTGAAGGTGGGAAATTACTAAGTATAGATCTCACCATTACAACAAGAAAAAACAACAAAAAAATCTTATGGTGTATATTCATACCTGCCACATTTGGTCCACTTTAAATGGACCAGAGTCCCTTGTTGGTCTTTTATGCAGGTGTGAATACACTCATATGAACCCTGGTGTGGATCAAACGACCAGACCGAGACCCATTTATGAGGTGGTCTCAGTCCGCTTCCAAACGAACTCTGGTGGGGTTCGCTACTGGTGTGAACACAGACCGGCCTCAAAATGAACCAGCTACAGGAAATTCAAGCCTTTTTGGACTTCACAGGCAACCGTAGCTAAGAAATATTAGCCCTTCAGTGTTGCTAACACTAACACTGAGCTACAAATAATGAGCAGTTGTTGGTCAGGAAACACGGAGCATCTCGTCTCCTTTAGGTTGTGGCACACATTTAACAACACTGTCCCAAAACTATAAGGTATATCATTAAAACCTCCACCGAATGAGCTGCTATTTATATTCTTAATAGTCAGTTGTATTAACACCATCTTTATATCTGGGGGCTCTGTCTCACCCCCATCATTGTCCATTGGGAGCAATGACCGTCACCTGCATGGCTTTGTTTATAAATTATAGTCCACTTGCAAAAAGCACAATGTGAATGTAAACAACACCAAAGGAAAAAAATAATGTCCGCTCTTTGGTCCGGGTTCTGGTAAAGACCCTGTCACACTAGACAACTTATGCCAACTTATGAACATTTTAAAGATATCTAAGTTGAAGATGGAATTAAAAAAATCTTCTTTTTGGTGTGTACACAATGTATTTCTAACAAATTGATCAAATATATAACTTTTATTAGGAATTTAGACATAAAATATGTTTCATTTGTTGGCATAAGTTGTCTAGTGTGACAGGGCCTTAAGGGGTGTTTAGACTGATGTTTCTCAACCCCAACTTCCAGTCTGTGTTATAAAAGACATGGGTTAACTCTGCCGCTCTACCAAAATTTAACTCTGGATATCTGGATATTAGGGGACACCACTGATCCACGCCCCATCTCATGTGTGAGTCGTTTTTTGTACATAATCTTATGTTTCTGATGTAAACATAGGATCAGAGCAAGATTTTTAACTCAACTTTCCTATTGTGTATTTCCAGCTGTTAAAGGTAGCGTGACCCCTGCTGGTTGCCGCATGACCTGTTCACCTGGCATCATCAAATTAAATCAAATCATCAAATCAAATGTAACCACTGACCCTCACCTAGAGACTACGCAGAGTTACCAGTGAACCAAACATAGTTTTGATCTGTGTGAAGAAACCAGAGCAAAGCAGTGGTGCAGAGGGAGAACATGTAATGTCCACACAGAGAGGCTGTAAACTTCTGCACCACTGTGTCACTTCTGATAATTACTCTCTGAAAGTTTCATTCCAATCTGCTCATTGATTCATGAGATATTTTGCTAACAGACAGACAGGGGCAAAACTATTCTCCCGCACCTTTGCCTTTCAGCAGTGATGATAATAATAGATTAATTGTAGGCAGCGACCCTTTAAGAAGCTTCATGAAACGTGTGACAGCAGGATGAAACGAGGAGGACATGTTGACATTAATATTGCATCACTTTCAGGAGTGTTTGCCATGTTACAAACACAACCCACATTCTAAACAAGCAGGCTAATTCTATGAATAAAACACTGTTCAAATTACATGGCACACACACACACACACACACACGCTTATTGTCCACTGTGTTGAGAGAAAAAGAGCTCATCACCAAGGCTTCAGAGCAAGATTCATCTCTCACAATTATGGCAGCATTTCATATTACAGACTGCAGCCTGTATTACTCACAGTGGATTAAAGAAGGAGGCGATTGTGTTGTGTTTTAATGGAGAGGCTGAGCATCACCTTTCCATCTCTAAATAAATGAGAAGCCAGACTGCAGCAAAATGAGCCGGTGGGCCTGCTGCACACCCTCCACTTTACAATCAATATTAAAGGCTTTCATGCGGCCGGCTGCAGAAATATGAAGCAGAGTAAAAAATTTGATTTAAGATGTAGATTAAAATGCAGTTGAGTGGCATCTTTGATGAGATGTATTGTCAGGAGACAGAGTTACAAGTACGGCTAGAGAGGATCGTTTTCAAACTGCAGAGACACAAGCGTGTGTGTGCTGCTCACTTGTGAGAAAATGTGTGTGTGATGTAGAAGTGAGGTATTTGCAGCCAGAGGGCCAGATGGAGACAAATGGATGATCTTTCAAGACAACAGCCCTCCAATTAACACATAGACACAGTCACAAATCACACTCGCGCAAGCCGCATTCACACACTCGTGCAGAGCTAACAGACCCACTCGCACACACTTTCTCCCAGATCGTACACACAAGTGCTAACTGTCCTAAATGTGAGATGTGTCTGGTGGGGTCAGATGCTGTCTGAGTAGTTTTGCCACATTTTCTAAGTTTGGGTTTGAGTCAGCAGCACGTGGGATTACAGATAATATGTGTCTGCAGAGCAGCAATGCTGGAGCGTTGTGCAGAAACATGAAGCACAAGGAGTGCATGGAGACCGGTCTGCATCATCAAAGAAAGTTCAGCACAGTTTAAACTCATGTTTGAAGTCAACCTGGACTGAACTTTGCTTTGATCCGAACTGGATGTCAACCCGCTACGATGTAAGGAAATTAGCCAAGGATGATAAGAGGATTAAGGGTATTTGCTGTGCAGGGTGTGTGTGGTTGGTGTGTTGTCTCACAGCAACACGATTATAGGTTCAGAACTTGGTTGGGGTCTTTATGAGATGAGTTTCAGTCTAAAAACATCCATGTTAGGTTCTGTTTACACCGACTGACGGACAAACAAGTCGACCAGGATTGAGCTTATAGAAAAACTCATAAGTATACTCTTAAAGTACCTGTGACAGAAATGTTTTGTAATAAATATGAATGCATTTTTGGAAAGAAAACATTGATAAAATATTGCAAAACAAATTTCACACCGCTGAGATGAACGGTTGAGATATTTGCATGTGAAGAGACAGAAAGTGATGTCATAGGGGAATGTCTGCATGTAAACAGAGCGCTGCTACAACAGCTAATAACATAGACTGTAGAGAAGAATCTGATGTTTCTTAAGATTATTTTGAGTCACTATCAAAGAGACAAAGAAGAGTTCAAATAATATTGTTTTAATAAACAAAGACCAGAGTTCCCCTTTGATGTCACTTCATGTTTCACTTTGACTGAACCAAATCAAAAGAAAATAGGCCAGTTATGAGACAAAATGTGTAAAATCATGTGTATTATGCCAATTTTCTTTAAAATAATGATGTTTTCTTTGACTTTTTGTATTTGAAGGATAGGCATGTCACAGGCACTTTAAAACTCACCAGGTAGTCATTCATCATGTCAGCGTCACATTCTCATGATATTAACACGTCCAGACAGAAGCACCAGTCAACCCAGTCCACATCATATCACACTGCACTCAAAGGCTTTAGCTTGATGCAATCAAGTTTATGTTCACTACTTTAAAAAGAGTGCAGAGAGACAGAGAGAGAGAGAGAGAGTGCATGGTGCGAGTGAGGGGTGAGTGAGGGGTTCTGTATGATTGGTGTGAGAATGCGACCACATGACTGAGCTGGAGGAAAATTAGCTGTGAACGGTTGAATGTGTAGCGGTGAAGGTGGTGTAGGCTGCAGTAACACGGTTAAATGTTACAAGTCTTCAAGCCACAAGCTGCCTGAGTCTGATATTAAAAACTGAGGGTCAGCCCTGTTCAGCTGCAGCCTCTTAAAGTGATGTCAGAATCTGAAGCAGCACAATAAGCATCAAAATATTCAAAACAAAGGTTAGGGGTTTTAATGTTCAGTTCATTTTATATTAGCTTACAATAGTTAATAAAGTTCAAGTCAAAAGGTTTTAATGTATTTTGTTCTATGTTCTGTCTGTGCACACATTTCTCCAGATTCTCTGGTTTCCTTCCACACATCTATAACATGCTGGTTAAGTTCACTGCTAACTTTGAATTAGAGTAGGCTGTAAGTTCAGTTCAGTCTGTGGATTCAGGTTGATTTGAGTCACTCATTAAAGTGATCCGGTTCACCTGAGTCAGTCACACTGACAGACTTCTGCAGTTTGTGCAGGTATTAGCAGTGTTCGTGCAGACAGGTGATGAGGAGAACAAGGGTTAAACGGAGGGGAAGGAGAAGATGAAGATCTTTGCATGCTCCATGTGAACTGCGGAAATCAGCTCTCATTGTTGTGGTTTCATGACAAAAATCACGTCTCTCAGTCCTCAGCTTCGAGTCTTCCACTCAAAAGTAGAACTCCCCCCCTCCCCTAACACACCTACACACACACACACACACACAACCCCCACGTAAGAACTTACTGTGTGATAGGTCAGAATTTCGTGGGCATGTTTGTTTATGCTGAAAGTACTCAGATACTGCATTTTGCTTCAACCCCTCACTTCCAGAATCAGACTGTTGTACCTGGAAGCACAGCCAGGTTTGGAGGTGGGGCACATTGGCGAGCGCCTGATGGTCGGGTTTTTGCCCATAAAGCCTGACCGGGCACACCCCAAAGAGGAGATGTGGGTCCTCCTTCCCATGGGCTCACCACCTGTGGGAGGGGCTGTAGGGGTCGGGTGCATTATGTGCAGGGCGGTGGTCGAAGGCGGGGACATTGGCGGTCCAATCCTCGGCTACAGAAGCTGGCTCTAGGGACATGGAACGTCACCTCTCTGGGGGGAAGGAGCCTGAGCTGGTGTGTGAGGTGGTTAGATTCAGACTAGATATAGTTGGACTCACCTCGACGCACCGCTCTGGCTCTGGAACCAGTCTCATCGAGAGGGGTTGGACACTCTTCCACTCTGGAGTTGCACATGTTGAGAGGCGCCGAGCAGGAGTGGGCATACTTATTGCCCCCCATCTCGGTGCCTTTTTGTTGGAGTTCACCCCGGTTAACGAGAGGGTAGCCTCCCTCCGCCTATAGGTGGGGGGACGGGTCCTGACTGTTGTTTGTGCCTATGAGCCTAACAGCAGTTCAGATTACCCACCCTTTTTGGAGT
>JARVGW010000001.1:35248050-35264141 GCA_031762495.1 Anablepsoides rubrolineatus | reverse complement strand
ACGTTAGCTACAAGAGATCAAACGTTAGCTACAAGAGATCATACGTTAGCTACAAGAGATCATACGCTAGCTACAAGAGATCATACGTTAGCTACAAGAGATCATACGTTAGCTACAAGAGATCATACGCTAGCTACAAGAGATCATACGTTAGCTACAAGAGATCAAACGTTAACTACAAGATTAGATGTTCTGGTAATAATGACGTGTTACATAGTGAAACTTTAACAACTGTGTAACCTTTTCTCTCTCTGTGTGTGTGTTTGTGTGTCTGTGTGCAGCTGGCCTCCTCCAGCCTGCTGAAGATCGGGCAGGAAACAGACAAAATGACAACACGTAACAGAGAATCTGTTTACCTGCTGCTGGACATGGTGAGAGCTTTAAACATTACAGCTGATTATCACTCACTGCTGTGGAAGGAGGGCGGTCCTTTATGTCTGTGTGTCGATGTTGTAGCTCAGCCAGTTTTGTAGAAATAACTCTACATATTAGTGTGGTAGTAGCTGAGCTTCATTCCTAACACATGCTCAGATCCTTGTTATATCTTCAGCTGGAAGGCAGCGGGCCACGTGGATTTGATGTTTCTGTGATGTTGTTGTGTTTCAGATTGTGCAGGAGTCTCCCTTCCTGACCATGGACCTGCTGGAGTCCTGCTTCCCCTACGTCCTGCTGCGAAACGCCTACCACGCCGTCTACAAACAGAGCATCAGCGCCAGCGCATAAACCGCCGGGCCCACGTCCGGGTGGTCCCAGCTCTCCGATGTAACACTACCAGAGTACACTAAATACAAACTAAACACACTAATCACTTTTCTGACATGTGTAACACACTAAGAGTAGCTGAAACTACAAAATAAACCAAAACAAAGAAACACACATACACACACACACAGCTGGACAAAGTTAGGGATCAGTGTCTTTTTGGGTTTTTTTCCATGATGTTTCCAGGGACCACAGCAACACAAACTATACAGTGTTTTAAAGAACAAAAATATAAAGATATAGAATATATATATATATAGCTGGCACTGAGATATCTTTTTTTTTATTGAACGTTTTGAGATTTCTATTGTCCAGCTGAAACTTCTGTGCTAATTCGGATGCTTATTTTGAGAATGCAAATGATTCTGACGTGACGTGGGGCTTTTATTTTTTTAATTTGTGCTGTTACCTGGGCAGGTGGGTAGAGGGTTCCTGTGCTGATAGTTTCTACAAACTGTACACACACAAACATACACACACACACTCGTAAACATGGTGATGCTTTCTTTCTTTTCTAGGTAGTCGTAACATGAACCTTTTGTGGGTAAAGATGTACTATCTGTATTCTACTTTGATGTGAACTCGTCTGTTTTTAATGTTTTTGTTATTTTTATGATGACGACAATGATGACAATTTGCCAAATGTGTTGACACTAAAACTTGTGTATCAGGGCTTGGAAGTGGTGGAGTGTTTGATTCTTTATGGTGTGTGTGTGTGATGAGGTTCCACATGGTCCAGAACAGAAACGTGCTGGTACACCTGCACCTGGTCCCCTCAGCTGGACTCGGCTCCTCCCTCCGTTTGTTGCCTTACAGCCTATAAGTTATTAGACTCAAACAATAATACTACAAAGAAATACTTTACTGGGTAAAAACTTAAATAAACCTCAGTACTTTGTGTCCACCTCCTACATCAGGTCTGACTCCAGGGTCTTTGTCCATCTGATGGACGGCCCTGTCCCTGCAGGTGATGTCATCTTTCTGTTCCTGTTTATGAGGAGCTCAGAGACGTTATTTAAATGTTATTTACATTTTACTGTCTTTACTCTGGAATATATAGAATTATCTTAAAGTTATTTTTAGGTTGTAAGGCAACAACGTGGTAAGATTCCCCATAGGGATGAAAACTTTTGCACGTTCCTGTAGTGTGAAGTATTTACGGCTAAATAAAATGGGTTTTTTACATTTTTCCACTCGAGCAGCTGAGGGGGATGGACGTTTAACTCTAACAGGTAGTAAATGAAACCAGTTCCTCTGCAGACAAACAACAAAATCTCCACCGATCTCTGAGCTGTGAACGTCAACAAGAACCTGGAACTGCAATAAGACAAAATAAATATATATATGTAAACACTGGTGGCTGTTTTACTGGATTTATCAACATTAACCAACAGACTGTACAAATGTTTCCTCCCTGTTTGGATGATTAAAGACAAAAACAACTTTTTACAAAGTAAAACGCATTTTACGTTTTTACAGTTTTTTGTTTTATTTTTCTGAATAAAGTGGTTTAAGTTTAGGAATCTCACATTATCTTAACGTCTGGAGCCCCATGCCTCCAGTACTGGGGGCAAAACAGCTTTTACCATTTTCTATTTCTTTTAACTTCTTTTAACTCAAGATCTGTCAGTTGAACCTGGACATGTTTGGTATCAAAAGAAACCTAAGAATCGTGGCTAAAAGCTCATGGAAACTATTTTTACATCCACCAAACACAGTTCAAAGGACAAGCAGTTGAATCGGAAAGTAAAACTACAAAATGGGATTGTTGCAAATCTGTAAAGGAAACATTTTTGATGTTATTTTTTTAAAGCAAGTCAAAGTAAATACCTAAATATGTTATAAAGTGTGTTGAAAGTACTTTTTAACTTTATTTTGAGTGAATATGATCCAACTGAAATCAAATATAATTTCTCATTATTTTATATAATATATATGGTGACAAATGGTTGAATATTTTTTCAAAAGTACAAACATTCAATAAGTCTTCAGTCATGTAAGAAAAAAATAACTTTAGGACATAAAACCGTAAGTTTATATTTAGACCATGATGGTCTGTCCTGTGCAGGATGACAAAACATAAAATTATTCCTTTATTAAAACCTCTGTAACTTTGCTCCAGTTCATTTTAGCAACATGAATCTTTGCACAGGTAATGTCCACAAGTGGATTTATGGTTTCCAAGAGTTTGTAGCCTGATTCATTATGGTTTTAAACAGGTTAAATACTGTAATGAAGAAATTCTTCAGGTGAGAGTGAATAAATAATTCAATTAAATTCAGTTTATTTATATAGCGCCAAGTCACAACATACGTTGTCTAAGGGCAAATTAAATTATGTCAAAATTTAATATGTCTAAAACCACAACAGCTGTTTTAATACTTACACTTCTGATGAAATCTCGCTTTGATACCAAGATTATTTAGGTAGAGTTTGTAAATGCTGAGATACACTCAGTTACATTTCAGCATGTTTTTTTAAGAAAACAATTGAAGCAAACCTCTTGGGGTTTAAGAAGTTAATATAACGCTGACCTTAGTGTTTGTTCAGGACTTAGATGAAGTATGAAGAACTAAACCCTGTGGATTGATGCTATTTTCAATCTTTCATGTCTGAGCTGAAGGAAAAATTAAGATCAGGCTCTGAATCAGAAACAAAACCACAATTAAATCATGTAAAACAGAAGTTTTAAAGTCATTAGAGGGTACCATGATGCTTATAAAAATCATTTATTGTATTTATTCAGGTAAACTTCAGCTGCTCGTCATGTAGTGATGAGTTTTAACCCTGCTGTTACCATCAGGAGCCACCAGGGGGCAGACTTTAAAATAAGCTCATTGTGAAGTTATTAGTTTAAAGCTTATTGAACAGATTAATAAAGAGTAAAATGTAAATGTTAATGTTCTGACAAACCAATAAGATTGTGTTGAAATTATATTTTTATACAAATTAAACCAAATGTTCAACTCTTTAGAAAACACATTTATTTTATTAAACTACTAGATCATCCATCATCCTGCATATGACATTTAATTATATTATGAAACAAAACTTTAAATCTAATTACGTTTTATTTTATACATTTTCAAAAATAAAAATAAATTATAGCACCAGTTTTATTAAAATGATATTTTTACTGTGGGTTTTGGTCCATTTAGATTCCTGTAACATTCAGAGACCTGTATGAAAAACTAGAGTCAGAAAGCTGCAGGAACAAGAAGAAATCACAGAGAGAGTCTAAATTATTTGATCTTTCTTTCATTATTTGTTTTTATTGATTCAGGTGCTGTCACAGGTCAGTATGAATGAATAACAGAATAATAAAGCTGTAGTTTGAACTTAAACATGTTTTAAACTCAAAGGAAGACCCCCTGTAAGCATGTCTTAAAGACAAAGTGTTTGTGAAACATTTGTTGTCAGGTCACAGAGTGGATGTGGTGGTCTCAGACCCACCTATATTTGTTGCAGGTATCTCCAACCTGACTGAGGAGCAACAGGACGGGTACAGACAACAAAATCATTCAGAGCCTGGAAAACAGTTCTGCAGCTCTGTGCTCACAAACACTGACCATAGTTTTCATAAATGACTGATGCAAGGTAAACAAATAAAAACAGAATATGATGATTTAAAAAAAAAACCTTATCAACCTGAATCCACTGCAAAGACAAGACATTTAAGTTTAAACTGATCAACTTTATTGTTTTTATTATTATTTTTATCATCTGTGATGGACTTGCGACCTGTCCAGGGTGTACCCCGCCCCTCGCACTGTGACTGCTGGGTATGGGCACCAGTGACCCTGAAAGGAATAAGTGTGTACAGAAAATGGATGGATGTTTTTTTATATATATTCTCTCATTTTGAATTTGATGCAACATGTTCTAATGAATCTGGACAGGCTCATGTCTGTGTTCCATCGCTGACATTTCTGAATTCTTCCTGAGCCTATGAGCTAATATAATAATAATAATAATATTGATAATAATAATAATAATAATAATAATAATAATACATGTTACAGACTGATGTGGGGTTTTAATGCAGAGCTGTCTGAGGGGTCAAAGGTCAGTGTTGGTTTCAGCCTTGCTGCAGAGATTTGTCCAGATTCTCTGAATCTTTTGATGACATGATGAACTGTAGATGAAGAAATCACTAAATGTCTTATAATTGTACTTTGAGTCACGTTGTTCTTAAACTGTTGAACTATTTGTTCACAAAGTGGTGAACGACTGAGCCTTTCATGGATGCTCCCTTTATACCCATTAATGACACTCACCTGTTTCCAATGAACCTGTTCACCTGTGGAAAGATCCTAACAGGTGTTTTTTTTAACTTTCCCAGTCTTTTGTTGCTCCTGTCCAGATTTATTAGAACCTGTTGCATCAAAATGAGTGAAGATTTACAGAAAAACAATAATGTTTATCTGTTTAATCATTAAATATCTTGTCTCTGTAGTGAATTCAGTTGAATATAGGTGGAAATTGGGTTATTGTATCAGGTAAATTGGACAAATATCCAGGATTCAGGCAGTTGTAGTCATTTGAATCCAGAGGTCTATAAAGTACTTGAAAAAAATAACTATCTAAAAGTACAAATACCTTAAAAGTATATTACTTTGGTAAAAATAAATGTCACTGATGAGAAAACTACTTAAGTAAAAGTCATCAAACTGTTCACAAAAATTGGAAAAGTAGAAGTAAAAGTACTTTTCCACGCTTTCTAACAAATAAACTGTTAAATTTACAGAATCAAACTGGCTCCATAAAACTAAGTTGATTAAATTTGTTAATTTCTTTAAAATAAAATATATCGCCTCATATTTACTCTACTAGGTTTAGTGGAAATAGTTGATGTGATTTAGTTGAGTAAATTCAACACTTTTTTAGATAAACAACTTCTTTCATGATGAGTTCAGACAGGTTTAATTTATAACAAGTAACTAAGTGTTAAACTTTAAAGTAAAGAAGTAAAAGTATCATTTTTAGGTTTTAAAAGTAACCAAGTAAAAGTCACGATTTAAAAAAATACTTGGTAAAATTACAAATCCTCAAAAAGATTACTTAAGTACTGTAACAAAGTAAATGTACTTAGTTACTATAAACGTCTGTTTGAATCTAAATCTTTAGCAGCAGCTCCGACACTTACAGCTGACAGATTGAACAAGTTCTTTATTTTAAATGTTGGCAGGACTTTTCTTCTCATAATTCTAGTTTATTTCTTTTCGTTCAGTAAAAAGATGTGATTTAATGACTCAGATCTTCAGATCAGAACCCTTCAGGAATTATCAGCAGTTAATTCTTTTTCAAAACAAACGATGAATATATGTATTTATTTTGAATAAAACAGAACTTAGATTATAAAAGCAGGTTTTGGGAGGACTGAGAGGGACACATGGTCCAGGTCTGGAGAAGGTTCTGAAGAACCAGCAGCTGCTCACTGAACAAAACATGAGTTCAGTTTAAGATCAGAAAATATCTCTGGATTCTGGAACTATTTTATCTCTTTTTGATTGTTATAAAGATCACAAAGTCCCTGAAGGTTCTGTGTCTGCTGCCTGTGGATGAGTTCTAAACACTGAGTGAAAACAAGTCCAGAAGAGACGGGTTCTTCAGGAGGTTAAAGTCTGACGAGGCCACGGAGGCCCGGTTCTGTCAGTCTGAATCAGAAGGTTTCCTCTGGAGGTTCTGCTGCTGTTTACTCATCGTTTATCAAATGTTCTGACATGAGCTGAAAACCGGGTCCAAACGGGTCGGCCCACAAATCCAAACCATGTTGGACACTTCGTGTGTGGATCAGTCATCCTGAGAGTTGGTTTGCTCTTCCTCCTCCTCTTCCTCAGGTACGGTACTTTCCAGTTTCCCTGTGCAGAAACACTCATCACTCATTTAACCAGCTTTAATTCATAGTTATTCCTGTTTATTCTGCAGAATAAAACTAAAAAAAACATTTGAAATATTTTCCCTTCAGCCCAAGCGTGATAAAACATTAGTTTACACCAGATTTATACATTTATTAACACACATTAACCACATATCAATCTTTGTTTCACCGGTGGGCAAAAACACTTTCTGCCTTTGAATGTTTCCAGATACTACTGGAGGCTTTTATTTTGAAAACCAAGGGGTCAAACGACTTCTTTCAGTTCTTATCTTTAGTTTAACACCCTTACAAAAACATTAAAAATGTCAAAAAGCTTTTAAAGAAGTTCAGTTAAGGAGTTGTTGTTTTTTTTAATGCTGTAAAAGTAAAAGACTGAATTTTGAAAATAATAAGAATAACAAATTGAAAGTTAAAAACTATGAACTGAAGGACTCTGGAGTTTAAAACGTTTTGTTTTTATTCTTCATAATATCTCTTTAGACTCAGTTCTGTTGTTTTAGAAACAAACTGATTCATCTCTACACACCCTCCCTCCATCCTCTCTGATTGTCTCAATGAACTCAATCACTGGTTTTTCCTTCACCTGAAGAGTGATAAAACAGAAATCTTTCTTGTCGGCACTAAAAATTCTGTCTCAAAATAAAAAACAAATCTCCTCATCCCTCTCAACAACTCTCTGCTAACCCCCTCCTCTCAGGTCAGTAGTCTTGGTATCATCACTGTCTGCGTACTACCGTCTCCGTCCATTCCTCACACCACAGTCCACAGTCTTGTGACTTCACAGATTGACTTCTGTAACTCTCTACTTTTTAGCCTCCCCAACAAATCTCTCCATAAGGTTCAAATGGTGCAGAACTCAGCTGCAGGAGTCATCACACAAACCTCCTCCTATAACCACATCACTCCAGTCCTGCAGCAGCTCCACTTCACGCATCATCTTCAAAATTTTGCTTTTCACGTTCAAAACTATCCACCATCTTGCCCCTCCTTACATGTCTGACATTGTACACGTCAATCAGAGGACCATCCATCTGAAGCCCCCTTGTCTTTTCTGAGTCATGGTGAGCTGGTGGTCTCCAGGGACGGGGGACATGTCTGCAGTCCCTCACAGAGACACATGGAGACAACCAAGCATTCATGTGTCCACGCTCAGCTGAGACAGTCTATAGTTACAGATCAGTCTGACCTGGTCTGTGTAAGGAAACAGAGAAAACCCACACATGCACGGGGGAGAACATGCAAACGCCACACAGAGAGGCCGGGAGTTGAACCTGCAACCTTTTGGTTTTGAAGCCACAGTCACTGCTCCAGTGAAGGACTAGAGTCAGTTGAACCATCTCTGCCACAGCTGTGTGACCATAATCTGACAGTCAACTCAATGTTTTTCATAAACTGAGTTAAATATGATGTAATAGCTGAGAGTCATTCACAGTTTATTTAACAACTGTTTAAAGTTTGTCCTAAATGAGTCTACAGCTCCTGAGAGGCTTGAAGGTCTGCTGAAACGTTTATTCTCTAATGGATTTATGAAAATGTCCAAAAAATCCAAGAAAGCTACTGAGGAAAGAGTGAATGTATTTACTTTATTAGTTGTTTTGTGACAGTTCAACACTTTCAACAAGGGTTCTAACTTTGGTTTAATGAGGAAATAGTTCAATGGAAATAAATTAATACAAATGATGAAAATGATTTAAATTTGGTTTGGATTTACAGGTGATGTAACGTGAGAGATTATGATTATGATCATTTTAATTACATCATAATTGTTATTCTCTATGGCCACTCATTATTCTCAGGCTAATCAGTGACCTCTTTAACTCTGGGTTTTTAGAATGACATCATGTTTCATTCTCACTCTTGTCTCTTGTGCAGATTAAGAGTTTTCCACACAGGTAACAGATATCTGTACCGAAGATGGCCCTTATCTGGAACCATGACCTCGTTTTGAGATGTTCCTGCGTGTTTTGCTAACATATTGTATTAAAGTGTTTGTGTGACACTGTTTCTTTGAGCACATACCATGAAGCACTGACCGGTGTGGAATGGATGTGTTGCCCCTTGCAATATTGCAATAAAACAACTTTGATCTTTCATGGAATGCTCCTTGTTATTTTAATCTCATGTTTCTCTCCAGGTACATAAATAACAGTTATAAATGAATTATTGTTATGAATGATAAATAAAGCTACATTTATAAATGTATCCTTACAAACTGCACTTCTGGAGAAGAGTAGGTGTTTTACAAAATCAAACTAAGGTCCTTGATTTGCAAAGACCTGGTAGAGTTGTTGAGAGCCAGAACCTGAAGCGTCCTCTCTGTGGACCTTCAGACTGGATCAGGACCATGATGTTAAAGCCATCTGGGCCTCATCCTTTACAAAAACACAGCAGTTATTTCAGCTGCTGGTGCAGCCACACACAGACCGGGTCACAGACTTTGTTCTGTGTGGCTTCATCTCCTGATGGGCGTCCCACTGACCTGCTTTCATCTCCTCATGGAACACTTTTAGGACTGAATCAGAACCCTTCCCCCAAATTCTACCAACGTTTGAGTGTTTTACGCTAAAATTAGGAGCCTGTCCCAGTATGAACTCAGACACAGAGTGTTTGTGCATAACTCATCTTTATTCACAGCCTCGAAGCACTAAGGTTCATTCTGCAGGTGTCGTCACATGAAGGCATTAAAAGCTGTTCCTGTTCAAAAATAAAGCATTTCCAAGTGCTGCAGAACAGTGGAGCAGTTTGTTGCATGAACGAGAGGAGGAGCAAGACAAGGTGAAAAGTTGGTTATTGAGAGATGAAAGGATGAGAGTGAAGAAGGCAGGCAGCTATCGGGAGATGGAGTCAGGACTGCGAGCTTCCTTACTGTTGCTGCACAGCAACTCTGAGAAACAGAGAGAAGATGGAAACAGAGAGAAAACCCACGAAGGGAAGAGACTGTTAGTCTAAAATCAACTGCCTCAAAGACAAACATAAAGAAGTACTCTAAGTGTGTTTTTACAGCATATATACCAGAAAACAAGGAAAACATTTTAACAACAAATATGAGTGCAAAGTTTAGATCAGGGCTGTCCAGTCCTGGTCCTGGAGGTCCACTATCCTGCAAGTTTTAGTTGTTTTTCTGCTCCAACACACCTGATCTAAATGAATGGATGAATACCAGGCTGTTGCAGAACCAGAAGAGGTAACTCAATCACTGAGTCAGGTGTGTTGGGGTAGGATAGTGGCCCTCCAGCACTAGAATTGGACCCCCCTGGTGTAGATTATTAAACTGTGAGTTTTGGTGAGTAGCTGGAGACAGTGAATTAAAAATATATTCAGATTTCAACTTGGAATCACTGAGATTTGTTGTATAAATTTTTCAGAACAAAGACCAATACTGCATGACATCACAGCAAAGTTTTTTATTTGATTTTTGGCTGCTGCTCAACAGTCAGCAGAATGTTGTCCAACATCTCCATCCACTAGAATTTATCTATAGTCGGGTTGTGGAGGCAACAGGTCCAGGAAAGAAACGCAGAGCCCCCTCTCCCCAGCAACACTTTCCAGCTTGTACTGGAGGACCTCAAGGTGTTCCCAGACCAAAGAGGATGCATCCAGACATCCAGAGAGTCCTGGGTCTTCCCTGGAGCCTCCTACCAATGTGACGTGCCCGTAACACGTCTAAAGGGAGGCATCCTAATCAGATGAACCACCTCAACTGACTCATTTCAATGTGGTGGAGCAGCAGCTCTACTCTGAGCTCCCCCCAAATGACAGAGCTCCTCACCCTATCTCTAAAGCTGAGCCCGACCACACTATGAAGGAAGATCATTTCGTCCGCTTGTATCCAGGATCTCGTTCTTTCGGTCAGGATCCTCACCTCATGACCACAGGTGAGGGTTGGAACGAAGACAGACCAGTAAATCCAGAGCTTTGCCTTTCGACTCAGCTCTTTCTTCACCACGACTGACCGAAGCAACACCCTCATTACTGAGGACGAGGCCCCAATCCATTTCTGCTCCATCCTACCATCACTGCTGAACAAGACACCCAGAAACTTAAACTCCTCCTTTTGAGGCAGAGCCTCACCCCCGACCCGGAGGGGCATTCCACCCTTTTCCAGTTGAGAACCATGACCTCAGACTTAGAGGACCTGACTCATCCCAGCCGCTTCACACTCGGCTGTGAACCACACCAGTGCACGCTGAAGGTCTTGGCCCGAAGATGCCAACAGAACCACATCATCTGCATAAAGCAGAGATGAGAAGCCACACTGCTCCTCTTGAATCTGAGGTTTGACGATCAAATGAAGTCTCCCTTCCAACATCATGGAGAAAATGTTCTCAGGGAGGGCAAGAAGAGTGATCCCACAATACTTAGAACACACTCTCCGGTCCCCCTTTTTAAAAATCGGAACCACCACTCCACAGGACTTGCCCCAGTCCTCCATGTGATGTTAAAGAGACATGTCAACCATGACAGCCCCACAACATCCAGAGTCTTCAGCATCTCGGGGTGAATCTTATCCACCCCTGGTGCCCTGCCGCAGGCGCTTTTTGACTACCTCTGTGACCTCTGCCATGGTAATGGACTCGTCTTCCCCCGAATCTTCAGACTCTGCCTCCTCAAAGATGGACATGGAGGCTGGATTCAGGAGATCCTTGAAGTGAATTGTTCCTTTCACTGCCTAACAATATCCTCAGACCAGGTCAGCAGTTCCCCATCCAAACCAATTACAGCCTGGGACAAGGAGCGCTTTCCCTCGATAAATGGTTTTCCAGAGCCTCCTAGAGGTCAACCAAAAGTCCTTCTTCATGGCCTCCCTAAATTCCTCCGATGTCCCGGTTTTGGCATCTGCAGCCCTTCTGGCCACCCTGTACCCATCAGCTGCTTTAGGAGTCCTCCAACAAATCCAAATCCTTCTTCAGTGTGACGGCCTCTATCACAGCTGGTGTCCACCAGAGAGTCCTTTGGTTGTTGCTGCGACAGGCACTGATGACCTTAAGGCCGCAGCTCCTGGAAGATGCATCTGCAATGTAGGACCTGAACATGGCCTATTTGGATTTCATGTCCCCGACCTCCCCTGGGACATGTGAAAAGCTCTCCTGAAGGTGCTAGTTGAAGATCGCATGGACATGAGGCTCCACCAGACTTTCCCACTTTCACCCTCACTGTATGTTTGGGTTTACCAGGTCTGTCCAGCTGCCTCCCCCAACACCAGATCAAACTCACCACCAGGTGATGATCAGTTGACATACCTGCCTCTCTCTTCATCTGAATGTCCAAGATATAGGGCCTCAGGTCAGATGACACGATGGCAAAATCTATCATTGACCTTTGCCCTAAATTAGCCTGGTACCAAGTACCCTTATGAACCAACCTTTGCTCAAATATGGTGTTTGTTTTGGACAAACTGTGCTTAGCACTGAAGTACAATAACAGAACATAATTTGTTTTCAGATCAGGGAGACCATTCCTCCCAATCACCCCCTTCTAGATATCATTGTCTATATGGGCACTGAAGTCAACCAGTAGAAAAAGGGAGTCCCCAGACGACACCCCTTACAGGACACAATCCAAAGACTCCAAAAAGGCCGGGAATCTGAAATAATGTTTGGTATTTAAGCACAAACAAGAGTCAGAATCTTCCCTCCTGCAGAAAGCTGCGGAGAGGAAACCCTCTCATTCACCAGGATGAACTCTAACACAGAGGTACACAGCTAGGAGCTTGTTAGTATTCCCACACCTGCTAGACACATCTGTACCTGGGCACCTCAGTAGAATAGAGTCCAGCTCCTCGCCATGAGTTGGGTTCCAGAGCTCAAGCTGTGACTAGAAATGAGCGAGAGTTAGTCTATGCCACTAGGAATCAACACGGCCAGGGACCCTCCCTCACCTGCTGCCTGGCATGTATTGCACCCGACCTTGAGGGTCCTCCCCCAAGGTGGTGGGTCCATGTGGGGGTGGCCTCCTGTTATTCTTTCAGGCTTGTTCTTGCCAAGTCCAAGGAACCAAGGCTCGACCACCAGGGACTCACCAGCGAGCTCCCCCCAGACTCCACCCACCCAGGCCTGGCTCTAGGCTATGCTCCAGACAACATAGCCCCAGGATCATGGGGCTACTGTAATTCAGTGAGTGAGTGTTGTCCAGCAATTGTGTAAAAATTAGGAGATCTGGACCATATAAATACAGGGTCTCTTCTAGTCTTAGAATCAGTTCATCATCAGACATGAAGCTATGTGGACCTCAGAGAAGTTCAGAAGCTGCTGGATGAGGGCCGTGCTCCAACTGAGACATGTGGGCTGTAATGTCCCTTTCTTATTGTTATTTGCAATTATTCAGTTAACTTTTATAGATCAATCACAACTCTAACATTTCTCACATGATGGATCTGTTTCTTGTGTCTACCTATAGCTCCCCCACACTGAGGGTCCACATCAGCTCAGAGGTCCGATTTGCAGTCCTTTAACCCTGAGGCTGCAGGTTTAAGCCCCAAATGAAACTTTAAGCCGTATGTCACCATCTTTATTACTTTAGCTTTTTATTTTTTAGAATTACATCCCTAAGTTTTTGGGGCGCCCTTTCTCCCTTGGTGGCACCTGTTTTCGTGAGACAGGCCTCGACCAGAAAAAGAAAACAGGCAATATTTTTGTGCAAACGATTTGATAAAATAAATATATTAAGTAACATTTATTATATTTTTTAATGGAAAATGTAGTTATTATTTTGTTTACATTGTAATAATAACAGCTGTAAATACAATAAAGAAGTGCTCACTTTTTAGCACTTTTAACTTTTCTTGTTTGTTTTGAATTTAAAATAGTTTACCGCCTGAACTGTTGCTCTGTTCCACTTCTCTTTGGTGATTGGCTAACGGCGAACATGCCTCATTCCCATTGGCTTCCTCTGGCTCATTGTGATTGGCCCATGGGTAGGCTGTAGCATACAGCTGCGCTGTGATTGGACTCAGCTGGCTGTCTGTCTCACAAAGTCCTGCCTCCAGAAGGTGTTGTTCCACCCCTAGCTGAAGCTCTGAGAAGAGAAGAGCACCTCTAGTGGAGAGACATTGAAACTATAGCAGAAACATCTCTCAGAAGGAAAATTAAAAGTGAAATTAGAGGTGAAATAAAAGTACCATAATTTAAACTGAGCAACCAAAACAAAAGATTAAAAAGAAAATAAAAAATGTCCAGCTGTAGCTTTTTCCTGAACCGTTCAAAAGATAAAGTTACAGTTTAATGACGCTTCATAGTGACAAGCTGTTGTCTTTGCTACATCTCTCTACCCAGTTCAGTTTGGTTTCTGCAAACATTCAGTTGAACTGAATTTCCACCATTATTCATCAAAAGTTTACTTGACCAGCACGGTTGTGCTGGAGCTGTGTTTTTACATTTAAAATGTGCTTTTGACACATTTTATCCTGTTCTGTTATCAAACAGTGTATCAATATTTTAAACAAGGCCGTCAGCTGGATGAAATCAAATCTGTCAAATAGATGACAGGCTGTACAGGTTGAATAACTTGTTGTCCTAGATAACTAAATTGTTTTTCACATGTATCAAGTTTTACAGATCATCCGTAAATTACACTGATTTCCCCCCATTTTGCAGGTAAATGGACGTATAGAGAAATCTCAAAGATTTTTTGAAAAACGTAGCTTCAAATTTATTGTATTGTATTGTATTGTATTGTATTGCATTGCATTGCATTGCATTGCATTGCATTGTATTGTATTGTATTGTATTGCAATGCATTGCATTGCATTGTATTGTATTGTATTGCATTGCATTGTATTGTATTGTATTGCATTGTATTGTATTGTATTATATTGTATGTATTGCATTGTATTGTACTTTGATTAAACTGAATTGATCAAAAACAAAGTCTGACTTGTGTTAAATATGAAATAAACAATATGATTACATTACTCATCTGGCAGTTTCAAGTTATTCCAGATATTTCTGTCTTTTTTAGTCTTATAGAAGGATAAATATTCACTCAGTCAGAAGTTTTAGCACATTTAACATTCAGATATTTAACCATATGTTCAGTAAAGATAGCTTTAATGTACTTGTTACTTTTTCGGGAGAATGAAAATCATTTTATCTTTATTTTTACTTTATCATTATTTCTTGTTAAATTTTGTTCCAGTTTGGAACCAATAAGTAAACTAGTTCACTTCAATTTAAACTAAACTCTTTTTTAAACCTTCCAAATGGAAAAGCTGCTGTGTGTTTGTGTCTTAACTTTTTCTTGAGAGGCTTTTAGCAAAGTCACACACTCTCAGCTAGAATCAATTTAAAAAGCTTTTATAGTCTTCCCAGAATCAAGTCAGCATTCTGCATACAGACTTCTACAGCTGCTCTGCCATGCTTTCTGACTTTTCCCTACAAAACATGCAGATTTTACTTTGCTCTGTCGGCCACATTTCATGTGAAAGACCGTTTTTATTCTGAAAACCCTCTTCAGACTGTCCTGATGGAAATCTTTTAGGTTCCTATTTGCTGAGAGAAGCTTTGTCACAGTTTGATAAATAATTCAGCAATCAAAGCCCTGAGACGAGTGCACTTTGCATTAAAGCTGCTCAAAACACGAACAGCAAGTATCTGCTTTTATTGCATCTATTTAGAGTCTCAGAATAAATAAAGAACTTCACTACAGGAACCAATCAGCTCACGGATGCATTTTCTAATAACAAATAAATAAAAAATTTCATTAAAAATCTAACAATCTGATTAAAACCCTCTGTAATGTAAGCAGGAATAATACTAGATTTATTTCCTTAAAGGAATACCCAATCATCTGCTGCTGTTCAAGGCAGAGTTTCAGACTTAGAAAGACAGTTTGTGCTCAGAGTGTTTGTTGTGAACGACTCTCAGCTACTAAGATAAGATCAGGATGGACACTAAAAGTTTAGCAAACATTTGAATCTGTTTCAAGGTTGTGCAGATGTATAACCTTTCAGATGAAGAAAAAGGTTTTCATCCATCAACCATCCAACCAACCAATCCATCCATCCATCCATCCATCCATCCATCCAACCAACCAACCAACTAATTCATCCATCTATCAAACCAACCAACCAACCAACCAATCCATCCATCCATCCATCCATCCATCCATCCATCCAACCAACCAACCAACTAATTCATCCATCCATCCATCCATCCATCCATCCAACCAACCAACCAACTAATTCATCCATCTATCGAACCAACCAACCAACCAATCCATCCATCCATCCATCCATCCATCCATCCATCCATCCATCCATCCAACCAACCAACCAACCAACCAACTAATTCATTCATTCATTCATCCATCCATCCATCCATCCAACCAGCCAACCAACCAACTAATGGGGGCGGCTGTGGCAGAGTGGTTAGGGGAGTCGTCCCGGAACCGGGAGGTCGCCGGTTCGATCCCCCGTCCAGCTGTCTCAGTTGTGTGTCCTTGGGCAAGACAC
>JARVGW010000001.1:35218674-35222671 GCA_031762495.1 Anablepsoides rubrolineatus | reverse complement strand
ATCTTATCTTATCTTATCTTATCTTATCTTATCTTATCTTATCTTATCTTATCTTATCTTATCTTATCTTATCAATGGGAATGTTCAGATTAACTAATCACATTCAAACCTCTGATTAACCACAAACAAAGCTCAGCTGCTCTGTAGGCTTCATGACATTTTCTTCCAGGATCTTACACAGAGAGTTTCCAAAGCATCAGAGGGATCTCATTGTTAAAATATGTCCATCAGAAGGATTCAAAAGAATTTCCAATGCAATAGAGACCATGGAACACAGTGAAGACAGTCAGCATCAAGTGGAGAAACTATGACCAAGAACTGGACGCCCATCAAAAGTTGATGAAAAGTAAACTGGTCAGGGAAGCTAAGAGACCTATAACAACATTAAAGCAGCTACAGAAAGTACTGGCTGTACTACACATCACAACAATCTCACATATTATGTATGGGCTGTATTGTAGGGTTGAAGCCTTTTTAAACAAAAATAAATAAATAAACATTAACACTGTTGGATATATTAATTATCAAGACAAGGAATTATGAACAAGCAGCAGATCTGGATGAGCTATCTTTACATTTAACAGCAAGGAATTCATATACAGACAAGGTACAATAAGGTCCATACGATGTCAGTAGCATGAACTGCATTTCTGTACAGCTTAGGAAGTCAAGGATCAACAGCTGTGTCTTCACTCTAATAGCATAACTGTACACAAATAATAAAGAAACACACATCAACAGCATTAACACAGTGTATCTTGTAATTAAATTTAAAATCACAATTTAACCAACTTAGATTTAGCAAAAACACATTTGAAGTCTCCCAATGTGGGAAAATGTGTCATGGTCTGATGAAGTTTTTGTCCATAACTCCATGAGTCGTTTGGTGCAAACCCAACTGCACGCCACAAGAACACCGTGCCCACAGTGAAGCACGGTGGAGGCAACTTAAGGGTGATTTTCTTCAGCTGGGACTGAGGTTTTAGTCAAGATGGCAGGAATTATGAACAGTTTCAAATCCCAGTTAACCTTGGTACAAAACCTTCAGGCTTCTGCTAGAAAGCTGAAGATAAAGAGAAACTTTGTCTTTCAGAACAGCAATGATCCAAAACATACATCCAGATCAAATCAAGAATGGCTTCACAACAAGAATTAAGATTTAGAGAGCAGGGATAGACAATCCTGGTCCTCGAGGTCCACAGCCCTGCATGTTTTACTTTTTTCCCTTCTCTAACACACCTGATTCAGTCAGTGAATTACCTCTTCCAAGTTCTACAGAAGCCTGAGATGTGTTGGAGCAGAGAAACAGGTAAAACATGCAGGGCTGTGGACCTCGAGGACCAGGATTGACTATCCCTGTTATAGATCATCTGTGGGATGATCTGAGGAGAGATGTCCTCGCAGTCTGACAGATTCTGAGTGTTTTTGCAAAGAAGAGTGGGCAAATATTGGCAAATCATGGTGTGCCAAGCTGCTGGACTCCTACCCAAAAAACACTGTGTCTGAAGATGCTTCAACAAATTAGTAGTTTAAGGGTGTGCACACTTATATTTACTTTACCCCCCAAAAGGATTCATGTTTTTCAGTTGAGTTGTACAGGTTATAGCTCATATTAAAGGTAAAAAAATAATAATTTATTTTGAACTTATTTTTACATCACAAAAATCTAGAATTTAACAGGAGTGTGTGGACATTTTCTATTCACTGTATTTCTATCTGCTGTTGATTCAGTGCATATTTCTAAAATCTTATTTCATTATGTTCAGCTGATTAATAATAGAGCATTTTAAAATATTTACCAATTAAAACAGTTAGAACCAGGTCTTCAGTCTTTGCTGCTGGTTTGCCTCCATCTAAAGTCAGAAACATCAGAAACATCAATAAACACTAATTATTATTATTTTACCTGAATAAAATATGTCTTGTTCTACCTGTTGTTGCTGCTTGCTGATTGGCTGCGGAGGCTTTTGGCGTCGTGGCGATGGGGGTGTGGCCTGCTGGACCAGAGGTGGGACTAAGCCCATTTTCCAGTGGCGCTGGTTTGTGGTCATTTTTATGCTCAGCTCCATTATCCGTCTCATCCTGGATGGCAGAAAGCCTTTTTACAAACCTTTTTATGTCAAACTATTCTAACAAATAAAGAAGAAACATGTTTCACCTCCGTCTGCATCTCGTCCTCGCCGTCCTCCAGAGTCAGAGCTGCCAGCTGTTTGGACCTCTGCTCCAGGAGGTTGACGTATCGGATCGGGTTGGACAGAGCCTCAATCACATCTGCAGAGCAGAGGAGAACACACACACAGATTATAATCTAAATCTGCAGTCATGTATCCATAAAATAATATTTTATTTACTATAAAGACATTTACAGCAGTTTATAACAGTTGAATCAAACTTTTTCTTTCTGATTTATCTTGGAAAAAAGGACATTTTGTTTACCAGCTAAATAACAATAAGGAATATATTTAAATTGTAATAAATGGGCTTTAGTTTGCTGAACATGAATGTCTCATTTATTTTAGATTTTTATTGATTGATTTATTTTTTTCCATGTTGGATTAATTACACAACATACTTTTTTATAAAGAAGACTTTAATCAGATTTATAGAGCCTCAGAGATGTGTAGTTATTTCTGTTTACAGTTTGTTGTTGGCCATTTTGTTCCTAAAGTGATAAAATATAAATCACAGTGGCTTTGACAGATTCCTAATCTTGGATCTATCTCATCTCTGGGCTTTACTGCCTGATGTTGGTTTTGTAATAAATAAATAAATAAATAAATAAATAAATAAATAAATTGAATGACCTATAGGGCAAAGAGCTTTAATATTAGATGTTTGGTTTTGTCTATGAGTTCAGGGTTAGGCTGCAGAGATTGATGGAAGTCAATACAAGTCCTCAGAGATAGTGAGGTGTGTTAACTTTTATTTTGCTCTACTTAAGAAAACAGTTTCAAAGATTATAGTTTTACTTTTACCTGCAAATGTATCAGGGACATAGTCTTTGACTTCGATGTAAACAAAGACGGCGGGCAGAATCAGACACAGATTCTTCTCGTTCCTCAGGCCGATGTAACGATAACCTGCAGACAAAACATTCATCAGGCTGATGTAATCATTTCTTTTGATTATTCAGGGACACAAGTATACTGTTTAAATATGGCGGACTAATGATTCCGGTGAATCTCAGACAAAATAAAACCCTTGTTTTACTTCCAGCAGTTTTTGAAAGCTGCGTGGGCTTTTGAACACGAGGCCAGAAAACGAGTGTCATTTAAAAAAATGTGTTAAAAACAAGAAAATCCTTTTGTCCAACTGTGTTCCTTTTCCTTTTGAATGTTCTGTCACATGGTCAGAGAGAAAAACTCATCTCAGGTCTGAAATATTTCATTTAGTCTGACTAAAGAAAGAAAACTGGAAATGTCAGCGGCAACCTTGAATGGTGCCAACCCACAGTTCTATGTAAACTAAGACAAAATGTCTACATTTTGATATAAAGAAAGTCTAAAAAAGATCAAGGGAAATGGTAGTAGCCAGCAGGTGACCATGGTAACCACACAACTGTGTTTGTCACTCCCTGACTGAACTTTTAAGAGAGGCAAACCTCAAAATGAACCCAAAAAGACTCAAACAGGTCACAGAGCGCAGTTTATAAGCCAGATTGTACAAACTGTTATAGGATGACTGATGTTCCCACATGTGAGTTTTTTAATCTCTCTACAGTGTTTTACATAAAAGATAAAAACAGAATTCATTTCTAGGTTTTGGAGAGAATAAATTGAGTTAAACATAACAGAAGTCTAAAGAATGATAGCAGTGCATTTTTTCTATTGTACTGGAAAAAAAACTTAAAGTACCTGTGACATGCATTAAAAACATCTTAATATTTAAGAAACTAGACATAAAACACACAATTTTACCTGTTTTGTCACATAACTGGCATGTTTAGCTTGAACATGGCTGAGCCAAACTGAAACAAGAAGTGACATCAAAGGGGAAT
>JARVGW010000001.1:35211174-35213674 GCA_031762495.1 Anablepsoides rubrolineatus | reverse complement strand
AAGGTGACTGGATTTTAGACCCTGTGCTTCTCATGTGAGGAGCCTTCAAACTGAAGAGTGCAGAGCTCCAAGCTTTGAAACTTCAGTGAGCTGAAATCACGTATAAATCATGCTTTAGCCTGGTCCACATGATGTTTAAGTTCCATCATAAACTTATTATAATGCCTCACCTGTCGACATGATGTGTGGAAACTATAAAACGCTATTCCTCAGTAGGGTGGTCGGGCTCAGCCTTAGAGATAGGGCGAGGAGCTCAGGGGAGCTCAGAGTAGAGCTGCTGCTCCTGCACATCAAAAGGAGTCAGTTGAGGTGGTTCGTCTGATTAGGATGCCTCCTGGACGCCTCCCTTTAAAGGTGTTCCGGGCACGTCCCACTGGGAGGAGACCCCAGAGAAGACCCAGGACTCTCTGGAGGGATTATGTATCCTCTCTGATCTGGGAACACCTCAGGGTCCTCCAGAATCCTGGAAAATGTCGCTGGGGAGAGGGAGGTCTGATACCCCGCCCGGTTTTCTACACGTGTAGAATAATTCATAATTTCACAAAAAAATTATTCCATACAAAAAAATTTCCGTCATCAGAATCGGGTTGAAAAATTATGTAAAGATATGTAAAATTCGCCCCGGGGAGCCAGGGCCGGGATAAGCTGTTGGGTTTCTCTCCTGGACCTGTTGCCTCAGTGACCTGATGGAGATGGTGTTTAACCTGATCATTTGGACTGGGATGTTTCCTGTCAGAGGAGAGCTCTGCTGCTCTTAAGTCAGGTTTAAAATGGCTCCAACAACTTAAGGTAAGAAATAACTATATATCAGACAAGTTCATTTCAGTTTTAGAGCTTAGCGCTCTTTTCAGTTTGAAGTGGAAGAGAAACAAAGTGTCTCCAACAAACAAATAAAAAAAAACTTAAAAAAATAAACTCAAGATTAAGAAGGACTGAAAACTGAGAATCTACACCAATAAACTGATGAGCAAACACATCTCATCTTAAATCAAACCATTTCTATCACCTGCTGTCCAAAGATGGTGTTTTTACCTCTTGAATAAAGGATGATTAAAACCATGTTAACATAAGATGATCTTAGAAGAAAAATGTTTGATTATTTTTTTGTTTTATTGAGTTTTTTCATGTACATCATTCATTAAAACTTCTTCTCTGACATGAATTATTTTGTGTCCACATGTTGGTGGGATTTATGTCTTGAGATCATTAATCCAATTCTGACAGTTTCAAAAACCAGACTTTGTTTCTGTGAGCAGACCAGTATAAACTCATTATGTTGTGATTAATGAAGTTCATAATGAGATTATCTTGACGTTAAAACTAGAGTGTTAATATAATAATATATTAAATGGCTGTGCTTAAACTGGCTGTGATATTAAATGATAACTTTAAAAAGGTTCAGTTGATTTGTTTAATGAGGTTAATGTTAAATACATGTTGTTTTATTGTGAAAGGCTTGTTAGAGTAAGCGATGTTGAAATTCGCAGATATCTTGTCATAAGTAGTGTCATAACCAGGTAAGAAGTAACTGCAGCTTAAAGCTGAGGTTTGGATAAGAAAATAAAAAAAAGAAATGTGGTGAAGTTTTAATTTTTAGAAAGAAAAAATTGTGTAATGAAAAGCCTATAAGAAAAAAGAAAAAAGAGGCTTATACTAACAAATCTGTATAAACTTACTTCTCTTTTTTTTTATTTGTTTTTAATGATTTTGTTTCATATTGTCTGTGGCCTTCACTGATTTGTTTATATGGTTTAAACAAAGTATTTGCTTCATGTTTTAGTATCTGGACACTATTTTGTTATTCCATCAATCTAATCAATCTTTTTACCATAGCCAGAAGTATTGTTTATTTGTAAATAACCTACTGAAGTAAAGATCTCCTTTAAGTTTTTTCCTGTGAAAATCAGAGTCCAGCCTAAGAGTTGAGACTAACACCTGATATTATAAGTGGATATACAGTAAGATATACATCTGTATTTTGGAAACATTGATATGACTGCCTCCTAAATGGTTAGAGGTCCGTTTTATGTCATTTTATTTTTATGTGTTTTTACTCTTTTATTGTTGCTGTGATTGAATATTTTTTTTATGTGATTTGGACTTTGAGCCTGCAATGTTTTTATTTTTACTACACTTAAAATATTTAATATTAATATAATTTTCAAAAGATATAGGGATGCTGAATGTGTCTGAATATTAATATTATTATTATTTTAGCTTGTTTTTTCCCAATATATATAGAGATGTTTGGGGCTGTGTATATATATATATGTGTGTACATGTATGTGTGTATGCATATTCACAGTACGTACATGTTTTTGTAAGTGTTATATAATTTAGTAGGTGAATTGATTGTTGTTTCAATCTTAACAATTGAAAGCAATCTTTATATATATATTAGGGGTGCAACAATACATGTACCTGTATCGAACCGTTCAATACAGTACTTTAGGTTCAATACACACTTGTATCGAACAATACAGATTTTTAAAATGTATTT
>JARVGW010000001.1:35184794-35195117 GCA_031762495.1 Anablepsoides rubrolineatus | reverse complement strand
CATCATCATCACCATCATATTTCACCATCATCATCACCATCATCACCATCATATTTCACCATCATCATCACCATCATATTTCACCATCATCATCACCATCATCACCATCATATTTCACCATCATCATCACCATCATCACAATCACTACCATCATAATCACCATCACCACCATCATCATTCTCATCACCCTCACCGTCACCATCATCACCACCATCACCATCCTCATCACCCTCACCGTCACCATCATCATCCTCATCACCATCAAAAACAATACAATCATCTGTTGTTGCCTCTTGGGGCAGTAGTGAGAGTAATACCTTTGCTTCTTCCTCCTGTGAAGCAATAAAGTTAAGTTGGGTTACGTTTACGAGGTCTGAGGCAGTAACCACGGTAACCATGCGATGCTCCAGGCGACCAACAAGGTTTCCCACCTCGAGCAGCTCCCGCAGCTTAGCTTCCTATTGGATGGCACAAAATAAAAAAAGTTTTGCCCAAACAGATCCAAGATGGAGGCAACAGGACATCAGATAGTTTAGGTTAGAGTTTACGCTAAAAGTAGCGAACATAATATTTATATAAATTTATTCTTAACTGCATTTGGCAACTAATTTTTATAATTTAGCAGTTTTGCATATATTATTTTAACTATTTTGTAAATTGTTGTATCTATTTTGCTGCTTTAAGCAACAGTTTTTAGCTTTTATGTTGTGTCTTTTACTTTTAGCCTCTGTCCTAGTATTTAAAACCAACATTCATACTTCATTTTTGTAGAAAATGTAAGTTTTAGTTGCATTTGTGATTCTTTGTGACAGATTTAGTTTCCCTGTTGAATTCTAAAGGATATATTTTTCAGTAAATTTAAGAAAAGTTCAAAAAGGATTTAATTTTTTTAAACTCCAAAGACCTGACACTTTAACATCAGTATGGAGAGGTGTATGACCTCTGTGTACAACCATGACAGAGCAAGTGTAGAGAGTCGTTTTGGTCAGTTTATTAGCAAACTTTGAACAGATAATAAAAATAAAATCATTTGTGTATTTATCAAACTGTAGCTGTTTTTTTTCTGTTTTGTTAACATTGGATGTGTGCATGCTGTGTTACATAATGTTTAGTGACAAATTTCCAGAAATACTTTTTTATATTTCTTAAAATTTTAGAAAATGTTTATGATTACTGTGTTATCCTATCTGCTGAAATGATGATGTCTACTGTAACACTGATGGGTGCTGTCAGTTATTAATAGAAAAGGTATTTATTATGAGACAACTGTAGAATAAAAGATCTTTCTTCTGCTACAATAAAGATTTACTGACAGGTCAATAATACTGAAACCTGAAACATATATAAAAGGTCAAAGGTCATCATGAGGTGGGTGGAGTCAGATTGCTGATGGTACCTTGGCTGTTTTGGTGCTTCTACCCGTTCTGACATCCTTTACAAAGGTGAGGTCCAACAGTTCTGTGTCCTGATGGGAGGAAATACACCCAGAGTCAGTTTTTTTCATTCAGTGTTTCCCCTTGTTCATATATTAGCCCAGCTTTGATTTTATAAACAAAAACATCAAGAAGAGAATCGTGTTCTGTGAGTCTGTGAGAGTGTGAGTCTTGATTTCACTAATATTTAATGAATAAGCTGAAACCAAGCTGTTTAAACTAAACGCAGAATAGCTACTAGCTAAAAGCAAAAGTAGTAGCAGGAGGCTAAATCTTTTTCAAAACCAGCTATTTATCTTATTAATGATAGGCCAGCACCCACAAATAAGAAGGAGACCATTCATCTGTGTTAGCTTTGGAGAGGCTAGCAACTAGCACGAATAAGCTGGTGTTAGCATCCGATAGGCTAAGACAGTGGTTCCCAAACTTTTTCTGCTGGGCCCCCCTTTGGTTTATAATAATAATTTCATGCCCCCCACCCCCACCTACGCACACACGCACACACACACACACAATCTCCAACCAGACACACAAATATTTTTTAAAACTCCATTTCAATTTATTTCTCAAATGTTTTTTTTACCATTTCAACTGAAAGAAAACAAAAAAAATTACAGATTGCATTGAAATCAATGGAGCTGCTACGAGACTTTGTACGAGCATCAGTGTTGGGCAGACAGAGTCACGTGACTCACATTCTAAAAATAGCTTGAGAGAAGGTCCCTATTGGATAATTGTTTGATGGTTGATTCGCCAAAAATCTACTTTTTTGACCATAATTTAACATTGAACCATCTCTGCTATCTCCCCAAAATTTCCTACATCTGCACTGGTCAACTAGCCTGACCCTTTCCTTCCTACACAGTTCTGATTAATTCTAGTTTCCCTTCTCTGCTTCGTCTGGGCTTTCTCCCATAGACTTAGATTTCTCTTGTAGAATTTCAACCGGGCCATTCTGTAACAAAATCTTCAGCACTGAACTGCCTGCTACACACACAAGTGCTTCCCTTCTTTATGCTGAAGTTTGGACCCTGTCTCTCCTAATCGCCTGAATCCATGGGTTCCTATGGTCTGGATTTGTGAGGAACGAATGAAAAGAAAGGTAAGTCTGTTTTGGGCACCACAGGAACAACCAGGGATGATGCGAACGTTTTTGTTTTGTGATTGAGACATATTTACCGACTAATGCTAATGCAACTGGAAGTATCCCAACGCTACTTCTGGATTAAAATGTGTAAGTGTGAAAAAGGCTATGTGGTAAAATAAAAAATTTACTAGAACTAAGCTGGAAAAAATAAATATGAAGGTAAATTAAATCATAAAACATTAGATAAAGTTCTTTTTATTAAGTCAGATTCAGTCCTCCATAATTTTGAACCATTTTGTCCTGGCTTTCATTAAGATCTTCCTTAATTCTTTCTTTAATAGCTCCCAAACACAACTATAATTATTCTCAGATTGTACCAGTTTAAGGTATTCTGCAATTTTAGTTTTAATTGCTGAACAAACAAAATTGTCATCAAGCAGGGAGTTATTCATTTTGCAATATCCAGGATTACCTTTATTAATACTATCAGAGAATATTTGAACATTTAACAGAATGGATTTATGATCAGTAAGTGGAGCTTGAACAATCCCAGCTTTACAATTTGAATGCTGTGGAGTCAGATATTAGCCAGAAGCTGATTCTTGAGTGTTGTGAACAGATTTGTTTTTCCATATAAAGTTTGATTTGTTTGGATTATTTGCCCTCCATATACACTCACACCTTGCTAGTAGGCTGGACCCCCGTTTGCCTTCAGAACTGCCCTAATCCTTCGTGACATAGATTCAACACAGTACTGGAAACATTCCTCAGAGAGTCTGGTCCATATTAACATGATGGCATCACACAGTTGCTGCAGATTTCTTGGCTGCATATCCATGATGAGAATCTCCTGTTTCACCACATCCCAAAGCTGCTCTATTGGATTGAGATCTGGTGACTGTGGAGGCCATTAGAGTACAGTAAACTCAATGTTGTGTTCAAGAAACCTGTTTGAGATGATTCACACTTTATGACATGGAGAGTTATCCTGCTGGAAGTAGCCATCAGAAGATGGTAGACTGTGGTCATAAAGAGATGGACATGGTCAGCAACAATACTCAGGTAGGCTGGGGTGTTGACACGATGCTCAATTGGTACTAATGAGCACAAAGTGTGTCAGGAAAATATCCCCCACACGTTTGCACCACCACCAGCCTGAACCGTTGATACAAGGCAGGATGGATCCATGCTTTCGTGTTGTTGACACCAAATTCTGACCCTACCATCCGAATGTTGCAGCAGAAATCCAGACTCATCAGACCAGGCAACGTTTTTCCAATCTTCTATTGTCCAGTTTTGGTGAATTATTGCCTCAGTTTCTTGTTCTTAGCTGACAGGAGTGGCACCTGGTGAGGTCTTCTGCTGCTGTAATCCATCTGCCTCATGGTTGGACGTGTTTTGTGTTCAGAGATGCTCTTCTGCTGACCTCGGTTGTAACCAGTGGTTATTTGAGTTACTGTTGTTGTTCTATCACAGGGGTGCCCAAACATTTTCCCTAAGAGGGCCAAAATATAAATCATTATGAGGGCCGGATATGAGGATATTTAGTTATCTTAAATATCTAAATAAATGTTAAAACTTTCCTAGAACTTAGCTCAAAAAACATAGTAGAACTTTTCCTCCATTCCAAGTTGAATGGTGACCCAACAAAACAGTGATTCAACTACTTTCCCATCCACAAAAACTTGTCCTCCTACAAAGTAGGCAATCATTTTATCTTTGTTGGCTTGTTGAATCACTGACCACAGCTGGTAAGATCCTCTTTGAATAGATTTCTTTGCTTAAAGTAGCCAGGATTCTTTGTCATTTTCCAGATCAAGTCGAGAAAATGCCTCATTGAGAACTGGATGATGATATCTCGGGGTTGTGTTTTGGTTGGATGTTTTCTGCCCAGCTGATGTACCAAATCAATCCCATCCAGGAGCTTTTCTTTGGAGTTTGGGATTTTATTCTGACATACCTCCACCACCTTGAGCCTTATGTCCTCTGGCTCTTCTTCAGGCATCCCGCAAAGTCGCAGATTCTATTGCCTTTTGTACCGTATAGCTCCAGCCCTTAGTTTTCCAATGATTTAATTTTTCTTCAGCTTTGCTGACTCGGCTGACCGTGGTCTGCAGGGTGCTTTAATATCCCGTATGTCAGTGAAGAGAAAGTTAATTGAAGACTTCAAGTCATCGATAGATTTCCTGATGGATGACCCTTGCTCATGTATAGATAGCACGGCTACAACGTTCTCTGCTGTGGCTTGCTCCATTTTACCTTTCTTGGTTGACAATGACTTTGTAGGTGTGTACCTTCTGTTTTTGTTTTGTTGTAGGGGTTGAAGATGTCACAAAACCTGTTCCCACAAGTTTATCATAAAATTTTTGGAGGAAAGGTCCTAACGTGTTTAGTGAGCAGCTGCCCTCTTGGCCCCCCTTAAGCGTTCTTCTAGCATAGCTTCCTTCATGGTTGAGCTAGCGTTCTGCAAACATCACGGCCAAATGTTAGTGATTGGGTAAATCAGATCCAATAGTTTTAAACTTCAACAGAGTCAGCGCCTCCAGCAACAAATCACTTCTCAATAGCAGAGAGTCAAGACCTTCTGTACGAAGTAAAGAGCAAAGAGTACGAAGTAAAGAGCAAAGAATAGAAGAAGAGGCTGGTTTTAACAGGGTACTGGTCATCAGGTCCCCCTGTCTTCACCTTCTTCATCCTTAGTCATTTTTCCCACTTTCTGCTTCAGTCGTTTGACTCTTTTAGGTTTTCCTACTTTTAGGTTTTATCTTGGGTTTTACTTTGTTTAGCTTTATTAACTCCGTTTCAACTTCGTCAACAAATTTCAGGTCATTCAACACTTTTTATTATTTCCTTTTTTTTTATCTTTCGGTCACTACTTTCTGGAAATGCTTTTTTTAAATTACTATTATTTTGATGTATATCCCTAAAGAGTCAAATGTGTGATCAGTAAAGTTTGGTTCTTAGTGTTCTGCTACTTCACCTTGTTCTGATCGGTCCAGTAGAGATAGAATCCATGTGGATCCACATGTAGAGTCACTGGAGTGACCGTAGATAAATCCTGGGGGGAAAAGGAGCCATAAAGAAATGATTTAATCTGAACAAATACAATCAACCATCCTGCAGCATCATGAACATTTTCAGGTTAGAAACAAAAATCTAATATTGTTTAGTTGTTTGTATTAAACTCAAGCTTTAATATTCACAAATTATTTTGTGTTTTTCTACTCAAACTAAACTTACTAAAGGTGCAGTGTTCACTGAAGTATTCATTTCACTCGCTGCCATGTGTGTGTGTCCTGCTGGAGTTAACAAATAATCAGGAGAAGAGAGCGTTTTATATGTGCTGGTCAGGTCTTACATGTAAAATACTACCACATTAAGTTTGTTGAAATATCCAGTCTGGGTTTTTGCCTCATTCAGAGCAAACAGTTGATAAGAGACCTGAACCATCCTCTGGTTGGTACAGTAACAAAGGTCATAGAGTGCCTCGTACCCCGCTCACTGTGAACACCGTTTCTCAGTTTCTGCACACAAACAGGTTTCTTGTTGAAGTGAGACAAAGAACTAATTTTTATATCCAAATGAATACTGATTCAAACATAATTTTGACTCTTCTGTGTTTTACTTAGTTTAAAATAACTAAGTAAAAGTAAAAATACCTTAACAAAAAATGACTTTGGTAAAAATTTATTTCAGTCATGAGAAAAATACTTAAGTAAAAGTCAGAAAACTGTTCATAAAAACTGGGAAGTAAAAGTAATAGTACTTTTACACACTCTCTAAAAATAAATTGTTGCATTTACTGAACTCCTTAACAGTCTTTTTTCCATCAGAGGGTAAAAATGGTTCGGTTTCTGCCTTTAAACCTTTCCAGAAGCTCCCGGCGGGGGCTTTTATTTTAAAGACTAGCGTGTCAAACAAATTCCTCCAGTTCTTACCTTTAGTTTGGCACCTTAAAAATGTCAAAAGGAATTTCAGGGGCGTCCAATAAGGGGTCAACCAAACTGGTTCCACTAAAGCAAGTGGAGAAAATATTCTTGCCTCATATTTACTCTACTAAGTTTAGTGAAACCAGCTGACATGACTTGTTTGAGTAAATTCAACACTTCAGGTTTTTAGAGAATGCATAAACAACAATATTTATTTTGTAACGAGTTATCAATTTTAGGTTTTTTAATGCAACAAAAAAGTAAAAAAAACAATTAAAAAAAATACTAAAATTACAAATCCTCAAAATATATATATATATATATATATATATATATATAATCAACTTTTTTGAGCTTTATATCATGTTATAATGTTATCCTCTCATCAAAAACCCATCGAATATATTATTTTATCAATTGAAGTTATTAAAATTTTATGAGTTGGTTGATAGAATTTTGTTGTTTATGTATAAAGCTCATAAAAACACATTACCTTTGAATATTCAATCTAATTTCTTTAAGGGGGAAAGTACTTATAATCTTAATGACAGGTTTCTCAGGCAGGAACAGACCCAGGGCGCAGGCAGGCTCAAGTGATAACAAAAAGGCTTTTAATATAAACAAAAATGCTGGCAAGGCAGCTCAAAACCAATCTTTCAGGTAAAGGCAAACACTCAAGACAATGCAGGTAAGACAATGATCCGACCAAGCACAGAGGACAGAACACAGAATATAAAGGCAAACTAATTATGGACAACAAGAAACACCTGGAGGAGACACAAGAGGAAACAGGTGAGCAAGGGTGGGGCTGGAGCAGGACAGAGATACACAGGGTAACAGAGAAACACTAGAAAATGAAAGCAAAAACACAGAATTATGACACTTAAAGGATATGAAATGTTTGTTAAACCTAAAATTTGAATTAATTTGAAGGAGAGATGTACTTCAGTTCAAGGAAGTAAGTTGTGGAACAACTTGGCTAGGGATTGTAAAAATGCTGGATCTATTAAGTTATTTGGAAGATTGGTAAAATCGGACTTGTTGACAAAATATGAAAACATATGATAACCATTCATATAAGCTGCTGTTTGAATAATTGCTAATCTTTTTAGCCAATGCTTTAGACACGCCCACTCTTGTGACACGCCCACTTTGATTCCCCAGAGAACCCCTTCTCCTCTCAACAGCAACAAACAACTGGTGAGACTGAAAGTGAAAGTGAAACTGTCTCCTGAGCTCCTAACACTACTTCTCACTCAGTGAAGCCCTTTTTCAAAATACCTTTGAGGAAATGTATTTTCAGATGCCAAGTAAACTGCATCATAGCGAATAGCACTTGCTAAATTTATGGGCTAAATTTAGAAGAACTAACTTAGGTTTTTAAATGTTATTGATCAACATTATTGTTCACAGTTGAGGGTGAAAGCTGTCACACATTTTGTTCATTTGTGTGTCACTTATCTACAAAATCACGTGTCAAACTCAAGGCCCACGGGCCAAATGTGGCCTGTGGGTGACTCCCATTTGGCCCACCATGGGCACTAAGTGACAACATTCTGCACACAGTAAATATTGTCTCATGTTGACTGAAGAATGTTTCATGTGTCAACTAGGTTATTTTAGTGCTTTAGAATTAGCTTTTGCTAAATGTTTCAGTGCGTTAGTGCTTTAGAATTAGGGGACCTAAATATTTGAGTTAGTGCTTTAGGGTTAGTGCAATTATTATTTAGATTAGTGCTGCCCACCACTGGTTGCTATAAACTCCAGGGTTTTAAGGTTAGTTTTCTGTGGCTGCCATCTTGATTCAAGCTGATATCTGAACTTAATCAGCTTATAGATGAAAATTTCATAAGTGAGCGTTAAACAAATACAGGCTCAGATCAGTTCTTATTCTATCATTTTTTTTGCATGTTTGAAAATCTTCTTCTTCTCAAGCTGTTTTCTTCAGCCTGAGAGCTGCTTTTATCACTTGTTGCTGTAGAAACAAACTTATTTCATTTTAAATTTTTTTATTTTAAGCTCAGTTTTTCATGTGGAGAGATTCAAGCGTTGAGTAGATTCTGTGTAAATCCTCACAGGATGATAATAAACGATGATTCACACATTCTGTTTTTATTTGGTCGTACAATCAGATGTGTTTATAGGTGGTGGTAACCATGACAGTTACCATAGCGACCGCACTGCAAATCTTTCATTGTCAAGGCTTTGTAGTTCAGCATACCGACACACACTCTGCAACCATCTACAGTACTGTCTGAGCTCATGTGTTACACATACATGAACACACAGCAGAGATGCCAGAGGATTCTGCATCAACAGGTGGTAAAACAGCCACACACACACACACACACACACTAGGATCCACAGGTAATCGTTGCCAAAGCTCCATCATCAAATCATCAGTAAACACGTTTCTTCCTCCTCCACATTTTCTCAGATTAATTCAGTCAGATTCAGTCCAGTGACATTTTTCACAAGTTTTTTTTTTTATGAAGCAAAATAAAGAAAATATTTTAAAGCTTTTTTTGTTTTCCACCAGAATGAGACGTGAAGAGAAGCAGCGGACTCACCTCGTCCCATTTGATGAAGTTGCTTCCTGTCCTCAGGGTGTGTGACACTGAGGGAGGCTGGAGTTTCAAGGCATGGACCCCCGGCTGAGCACTCGCCATAGCTTCACACACACACACAGACACACACACACTGGAGATGCTCAGAGTCAAACACAGAGATGCTACAGCTCAGTCATCTCTCAAACTCCTCAGAAGTCAGAAGCTCAGCTGCAGCAGCATCCTTTCTTCTCTTTAGTCTGCCTGCTCACTTTTTCTCTTCATCAGTTCTTCTGCTCTCTCCTCCTCTTTCTTCTGCCTCCTTCCTCACACCTCTCTCCTCTTCTTATCCCTCCCTCCCTGCGCTCATCTGTCCTCCTCTCCTCTGTTGGTGCTGCATCTCACAGAGAGACAGACTGAAACAGATGCCTTCGTGGGAGACAGGATGCATGCTTGTGTGTGCGTGTGTGTGTGTGTGCACTGCCTCCACAAATTGACTCATCAGTGACATGCGCACAATGGCAGCTTCCCACAGATGGGGGAGGGATAAGAGAAAAAGAGCAAGAGAGCGACAGAAAGAGAGAAAGAAAGAAGAGGAAACAAAGAATTCAGTTAAAGGCCTGGCATTCCTTGAAGGAACGCACATCGCCCGCCGTCTTTTCAGGATCAACTCGTGAAGAGAAACAACGAGTTGTAGCTGTTTTGGTTCAACCTTGAATATGGCAGGATGTAACACTCTGTGAATGACTCTCAGCTACTACCACAGCAACATTTAGCTCAACAGCGTTAGCTGAACTGTTGCCATTTATCTGTCTCCTGTCAGCGGGCTACGGCTCCAAAACTTAATCAAGTGGAGAAGTTCAGTCACTGATTACTTCCTGAAAGTTTCATTAGATATTACAGACCCTTTAGGACAGGGGGGGGGGGGGGGGTCACTGAGGCCCACATGAGCGTTATGGTGGCCCTGAAAGGGCCAGTTGTAGTTAACTTTGATGTTTCATGTTTAACTTTGATTAAACAGTGTTTCAACATGTCCTCTTTTAAAAACTGATAAGAACTAAAATGTATGACTGACTAAATCTGGAATAAATACTGAAATATTATTAAAAGTAAAACTCATAAAGTTTTACTCACTGTTGAGTTTCCAGCTAGTATGCATTATGGCAGATTTAGTTTATGGTTAATGCTGACTTTAAAGCAGCTTATTTTCAGACATTAATGTTGTGCTATACAAATAAACTGCTCAGTTACTTAACCCTTTAAAGCCCGGCCATTTTAGAAATTGTCATAGAGATCAAAGGAATCCTGTGTAGCAAATATGATACGTT
>JARVGW010000001.1:35147683-35160427 GCA_031762495.1 Anablepsoides rubrolineatus | reverse complement strand
GATAAAATCCGATATCCGTTTTTTGGCTAATATCGGACGGATATCCGATATTAATATCGGATCGGGACACCCCTAGTAGTAATAACGCTGTTCACCTGATGAATGGCGACTCCCAAACAGCTCAGCATCACCTCGGGCTGCTCCTTCAGGTCTGACTTTATATCAGGAAGTGCTCCACACACAGTCTGATCTCCAATTAAATCTGTGTAATCCACAAGAACACTGCCCTGTCGCTCGATCTCATCCTGCACAAACACACCAGAACTGCAGGAATACTGCTTTCTTTGAACATATAAATAATGTGTTTTTTAAATAGACATTAATAGAAATAAATCTATTTGACTGACTTTGTCATAGAGGTGAATCTTTGAAGTGAAATATTTCTCAAATATTTTGATCTTCTCCACACTGGGCGAACTTGTTATGAAGCCTAAAACAAAACATTATAAAAAATAGACAGTTGGTTACTGATACATGTTATGAGATGTGCAAAAGTCTTTTTCTGGAAGTCCAAGTCAAGTCTCAAGTCTTGTTGCATGTATCACTTAACTGGCAGTTTGATCAAAGCTATTCTAACTATACTAGATTATATTCTATAATACTATATTTTAATCAAGTATTAAAACATAGTATTATGTTTTAATAATACTATTAAAATATAATACTCTTTTAAAAATACAGATATGGTTAAGGTTGTGAAGAAATTTTTGTTTTGTTTGTTTACTACTGACTTTTAAAAAGCACTACACATTTTATAGTCTTTTCTTAGGTGAAATATGATATATTTTTTATAATGTTATGTGACTAGTTTTGTGATTAAATTGATGATTGTGTGTACAGACTGGTCTGGGTGGCTATAATATATAGTTACACAAGGCAGGAGTTACTATAAGATTAGCTGCATGCCTAAACACACTCAACACTCAATTTAACTGTTGTTTTCACACTAGGCCAGGAAAATTGTATAAGGACCTGACTCTAGCTGTAGTGTGGCCCTTTTTGATGACACAATGACAATAGTCAGAGTCAGGGCCTGAAGAAGTTATAAAAGTGTCCTGGTTTCCTGAATCGAGGCTGAACGCACGGAGGGAAAATAAAACGTGGTCCAGCCCAGCGCTGTTGTATTGTACAACTCTTTTCATGTTCAAACATTTAAATATTGGTGTATTTTCTATCTGGTTACAAACACGTAATAAGGTTAAACAAATGTGCCTAATTCTCTATTTTCTTTCAGTTGAAATAACAATCAAGCATTTAGAGTATTGTTAAGTATTTTAGACTTGTAGTCTTACAAAAGCATACTGTAATTATATATTGCCATTGACAAAGAACAAATCCAACAAGTCTGCTGCTGAGTTTACAATAAAATACAATAAAATATATTTTAAATGCATAAAAGCATGTCAGCCAAGATGATGAACTAGAATCTTTAAGATAAAAGGGCTGCACAATTCATCAAAAAAACAAATTTTGGATTTGGACTCCACACACTTTGCAACTTGTCAGTCTCTTGTCATGGTGTTGAATAAAGTGTCTGTGAGAAAAGCTTATAATGAATGCCTACTGCAACACGCCTGCCATGCTGAAGCTCTGTTTGTCATGTAGGGTACAGGTCATTAACGTTGGACGGCACTGGCCCCTCCCATTCTCAGGTGAGGGGGAGCGGAGCGTATGGAAGAATTATTCTGACTTTAATCAAGAGCGTATATTTTTAATTTGAGAGCAGGAGTAAATGTCTTTGCTCTTAAAACTTTATGTATTTGTTCTCAAAGGAGCGGAGCATGGAGGTGCATTGAGGGAGTGAGCATCATGAGCCGGGCAGTGAAAAGACTTGCATTGTTCACGAGTCTCAAACCACGAGTCCAAGTCGAGTCTCAAGTCTTTAGGGTCCAAGTCAAGTCTCTAATAGTAGGGACTTAAGTGCGAGTCAAGTCTAAGTCAGAGTCCCCACCTTCTACACACACACACCTTCTGTGAAGTAGAGAGCCCATCCTTTGTACGGACAAAGTGCATCAAGTGTGGTCTGCCGGGGGGCTGTGGAGATATTGTTGCACTGGTTACACAACATGTGACAACAGTGCTCCTCACTGTGCCAGATTTTTGTTTAACACTGTTAGCAAAATATCTCATGAAACACTGGAGGGATTTTACCAAAACTTTCAGAAACTAATCACTGGTACATCTACAAATAAAAAACGTGAGGAAATAATTAAATCTTTGCAACCTTAAAAACAAATATAACACATATTGAGCTCAAGTCGGAGGTGGTACTAGCTGAGAGTTACCTCCAACTCACACTCTGTTACATCTTGTAGTATTACACAAGATTGTGACATTATTTTCAAGGTTTGACCAACACAGCTATAACTTCATGATGAGATGATCTCAGTGGACTTTTATTACCTCCGTCATGTCTGTCTGTAGACAAAATTATTCAAAAACTTGTGGACGGATTGTCATGGAATCTTTACCACATGTGTGTATTAAACAAAGGAACACACCATTCAATTTTGGTAATGTTCCGGATCACGATGCGGATACAGGAATTTTTCTTTTAATTCAAGCAAATCCGACTGCCTGCTTAAATATTCATTACATCAGAACTTATTCGGCAAATGTGTTTCCATCTCTCTTTTTGCACATTAATTCTATTGCAAGATGGGGGAAAATGGCCTTGGCGGAGGTTTGCACTTTCCGAGTGCTTCTAGTTTATTTATGGTACTGAATATTAAACATGCTGGAAGTTATTTAAACAACTTGTGTCATGAGATCTATTGACAACAGCTGTAAAGATAAACAGAGCTCACCTCTCTGAGACCCAACGTTAGGATTTCCTGACCCTCCGCCTCCATCCCTAAAGCCTCCTCCTCGTCTTGGTGCCGCTGATCCTCCTCTCCACGGTCTACTCCTCCAACCTCCTCGTCCTCCCCATCCACCACCTCCCCCGGCTCCTCTCCATCCACCCCCACCGCCTCTCCATGAAGCTCTCCTAGGTTCCTGCGAACTCATCCCTTTGAAAATAAACATATCGAGGAGCATTTTGTTATTCTCACTCTTTATTACAGCAGCTGTTGCCATTTGTCCAGTCAAATACAGACCTGCAGCTCAGCCACGTGTCACTATATGAATATAATGAAAATAGGGTGGATGGGGTCATTTACACCTGGTAGAACAGAATAAAACCTTGATGTGTGTGTTACGGCCCATACTTTAAATGAAATCAAGATATTTCCAATTTCTGTCCATGAGGCTGACACTATGTCTACTTTTAAAACGAAAGACTTTCCTTTTTGATAAATCCTATAGTTAGACTTAGGTTTCCAGAGTTATTCCTTAGTTATTATAATTAGTTCTGCTGCTATAGGCTTAGATTGCTGGAGTACAAACTGAGCACATTTCCTCACTCTGCTGTTTTCTTTAGTCTCTCTCCTCTACATGTTTGTTGTAATAATTTTTATCAATAACATGTTTTTGTCTCTCTTCCAGAGGTAAATACACCTGGACCAGTCCTGTGTTTGTCTGTTTCTTTCCTGTCTCTCAAACCCAGCCACTCGAGGCAGATGGCCTGAGCCTGGTTCTGGTTCTGCTGGAGGTTTCTTCCTGTTAATATAGGGATGTGGATACATTTTTTATCCCACAAAAGAACATTACAAACCATACAAAATAACACCAAAATCATGTGATTTTCTCAAATATGAGGGAAGTTATTGTTTGTTTAGGTGAAATGAGCTCATGTTTTCTTGCTGCAGTTCACAGCTGAACCATGTGATCATTTCACCTTGTTCATTTCTATTTTTGCTCATCAACTTCCTTAGTGTTTAAGATATGGCCATGAAATTTGAGGAAAAGATTCACATTCTGTTTTTTTGTAGGAATCATCTTGTATCTTAAAAACAAATGAAACTTAATAATAGCCAATGCAAAAGTAGCAGAAAAGGTAGAAAATAATATTACAAGGCAAACTGCAGCATCAAATCAACTTAATGTGTCCTAAATAGTAAGGAAATTAAAACAATTTAAAAATCATGTGGACATCTGTTTAGTAAACAAAGCTCCTCAACCAATGACAGTGTGTGAAATGTGACAGGTGATGAAAACGAGTGTCAACACTTTGCCAACAAGAGCTATTCCGGATAAAACATACTTCAACATTTCAAATCATTATCAAATTTGGAACAAGGGCAGATAAAATATAGTTCTTCATGGCAGCTTATCTCTTTCAGGGCCCCCTAGAAAAACTCAGGTGATTTACTTTGATCCTATTTTCAAAAAAATTGTCTCTTCAAAAAACATCGACAAAACTTAAAAACTCAAAGATGAGGCTGTAGGTAACTACTTTGTTGGAATTTGTAGAAATAACGAAGCAGGAGGAAATAAGTAAACGCACAGAGCAGCCTTGCTAAATCTGATCATAGCAGTTTGGGAAGAAAATGGCAGCAGCTGCTGACAAGCTGTCAACATCCCTAGTTAATAGGGAGTTTTCCTCTCCACTGTCACCAATGAGCTGTTCAGGATGGGAGACGGTGACAAAGTGATTCAACACAATCTGCTGGCTTCTTTAGGTTGTGACTTGGTGCTATATAAATAAGCTGAATTGAATAATTTATAACAAAGTTTTGACAACAAATGAACATGCTAATATATATTCTTTTTGTTCTAAAATCGTGAGTAGATATGCTATAAGTATTGACCCAGCCAAAGTTTTGGTTCTTTTCCTCTTGAAAAAATTTAATCCTGCTTAGTAGGTTGGAATAATGTAAATCTAATTAAAGGCCCTGTCACAATAGACAACCTATGAAAATTTTAAAAACATCTATTGAAATCCATTGAAAATGGAATTGAAAAGCTTCTTTTCAGTGTGTACATAATGTAATTCTAACAAATTGAGCAATTATATAACGTTTATTAGCAATTTAGACAAAAAAAACCCACCATGTTTCATAAGTTTTCTAATGTGACAGGTCCTTTAGCAAAGGAAAGTATCCAGAAATATATTTGTTGTGTCACCTGAGCTGCTTGCTAATTTATAAATTGTGTCTGCCGTCTCAGACCCATAATAACCAAGAATAAATTAAAATTAGTTCTCAGCAGATGGACATGTTAATATCTGTCAAAGTTATTTAAAATATTTTCTTACAGAAACAACACGACAGACGAAACTTTCCTCCTAATATCAAGTATTTATCTTGGTTATGTTGAAGTTCATAGTGAAGTAATTTATTTTTAAAATGTTACGAGTCAATACAACGCACAAAACTTAATTTTTCTTTCAATAAAATTATTTTAAACAATGTCTAAACTCACTGTTACGACGTTACGATCTTGACTGTAGGGTTAGCATACTTTAGCAGTCAAACTTCCCTCCGCTCGTGACGCTTTCCTTTGTTATTTCCGGTCCGGCAGATCAGCCTTTATTTGTGTTACTGCCCCCTGCAGGACACCAGAACTACTGCAGATGAAATACACTTTGTCTGATCTGATGATCAGCATCTCTTATCATTAATGGGTTTTAGTAAAATAAAAATATTTAAAACCAAAATTAACGTTAGTTGGAAAAAAGCAACATATTCTGATTTTTAAGTTTTTTGTTCAAATTGTTTTTTTGTTACTGTTTTTACCGTTTTCTGTTGTCAGATGGGTCTCTTTTTTAGCTCACAGGAAATTGCTTCTTTTTTTTCCACCTGATTATTATATGCATTTATGGTCCCATTCTTTTACTCAGTTTGGCTGGAACAGATTGAAGAGATACTGTGGAGTTAAAAAAATAAATACATTTCTAAACAAATAAACTTTCAAATTGAATCAGGGGGCTGTTTCACAAAACCAGGATAGGAGATTAAGGGGATTTTCCAGATATCCTGGCTGAATTAAGCCTCAATTCAGTTTCACAAAAGCAGTGGTGCATAAGTTACCATGGTGATTTATCCTGTGCAGCTAGCCTGCTCCAGACCAGGCTAACAGTCAGGCTTAGTTAAGCCTAATGTCTTGTCTGTTCAGTCTGTGGTCTCGCCCATCAACCTGCAATAAAACACCACGGATCATTTTGACATTCAGTCAGGTACTATTATTATTTTAACATTATAAATGTTAAAATTCTCCATTTGGACATTGTTACTGTTTATTATTGATGAAAACCTCACATAAATTATTTAAGAACAAAAATAGCCTAATCTTGCAGTACTGTACAGAGTGAGAGAGTCAATCAGTGATAAAGCTCTGTTTATGTTATATAATGTAATAATTGTTCCACACTTAATCTATTGTATTAAAGTCTGGAGGAAACATGTAAAACAATTATAAATCCTATTTTTATATTACAGAAAAGAGCTGTAAGAATTATCACTAGAAAACATTACAGTCACCCATCAAATATATTGTTTTATCAGTTGAAATGATTGAAATATGATTTGGTTGATTATAATATTTTACAGGTTATACGGCTCATAAAAACATGTTACCTTCAAACATTCAATTAAATTTTGTTAAGAGAGAAAGTTGCTATAATCTTAAAGGATAGAGATGTTTGTTAAACTTAAGTTTAGAACCAGTTTGAAGGAGCGGTGTACTTTAATCCAAGGCATAAGATTATAGAATAATCTGGAGAGAAATGTTAAAAATGTCAGATCAATGTTTACTGATCAAAGTTGGTTTGTTTAAGAAATAAAATAATATATGTGTGTTCCTAACAAGTTTTGTTTGAAAAAGATTTATTGTTTTTGTTATTTGTACATTAATATAGTTTGAATTTATTATTTGGAACAAAGTCGTGGGCACCGGGCTTTGGTCCCCACAAGGAGCACTCAGTCCCCATGAGGCTGCATTTTCCTGAAAAATTGTCCTACCTACACACAAAGAAAAGAAAAGAAAAGAAAAGAAAAGAAAAAAATGGTGAAATGGTGCTCCAGGTTGTTTTTGGTGTCAGAGACAACTTCTGTGAGGAAAACAAGCAGAGAAATAAAAGTTATTGCGGGACATCTTATCTGAACATCACTGATGAATGAAAGTTTGTCTTCTCCATTCGTCTCCTTCATGACAGCTGATGTTTTCAGGAGAATTACTACAGGAGCTGAGAATCTTGGCAAGAGATGAAGAACAAACAATCACCTCTGAGGGATGGATGGAGCCACGATGAAGAGCTGAGCCACTTTAAGGTGATTAATCTACGACAGATCGATGCGAGTCCAGGACAGTTTAGCAACCAGGAGGGTTTGATTTGTTCAGTTGTTTGTTCTGCAGCCAGACTTCATGGCCCAAAGGTTCAGCAGGTGTGTCTCTGCTGCTCACAGGACCAGAGGATCGATGGGTTTAAAAGAGTCTGGCTGTCAGAAGTGAAAAACCTCAGGATATATGGGCGTGTTTCAGATGGAACATGATGTTTAAAGCAGAGGTAGAAAGCATGCTAACATAAAGTACACTAACTCTGAGGAAAACTGACTCCAGTGCAAATAAAGTTCTTGTTTAAAATCTAGTAAATTAAGTCATTAAAAGTTAACTTGGTGCAGGAAGTCTCTCCTGTGGTGCAAAAAGGACAATTATTTTCTCAAATAAGCTCTTAAAGGGTAACTTAACCCCAAATTAACTTTTTTTAGCTGACAAACTATCTAGAATGTGTCTAAAATGTTATATAGTACTATATCTGTGCTAATTTTGACGTTTTTGTTTGTATTTGTTAAAATCTGTAATATTTGGTCTAAAAACGTCTTTGTGCTGCATTCTATGGGTTGAGCAGTGGTACTGCAGTCTAATTTACATCCTTCCTCTTACAGTTTGAGGCAGAAATATTAAATATTATATTAATAAAAACTGAATGTTCAGCAAATTCTGTAACATTTAAACTCACCGTCTAGGTGTGTGTGAGTGTGTGTTTCTAACCTCGGAGGTCCAGTCAGTCTGTTTCTTCACTCTAATTTCCAGTTTTATTGGCCACACATGAACTGTTAGAAGCAGCAGTTTGTTGATGGGCTGTACGTGGATGAATATGTGTTTGCTTGTGCCAACTTAGCAGAAGAGTTTCTCTCAAGTCATCACTTTAAAAGCACTAAGGGTGAAAGAGTTTTAATTGAGTCCCATTTAGTCAGTAATTAGCTCCACAACAAAGTGTTCTTCTCTTTTTAAGACCCTGATTAGAACTGCAGAACTGAAATGAAGTCTTCAGTCAACATCAGTGTGTATAGATTTTAGAGAGAAATGTAAATCTGCTGTTTGGCTTTTTCATTTAGGAGTTTTTAACAAACAATTTAAATGTAATTAGTAGGAAAAACTTCACAGCTTCACACGATTAAAAAAGAGTGAGGTCAAATAATCTTTAACCTAGTCGAGTCGTTTCTTTGTAGCTAAATGCCTGTCAGTGCTGCAATTTAGAAAGGTTCCATGAGATCTTTATGAATGTCAGGATGGGCAAACATTCTATTGGCAAGACATAGACCAAAGTGGGCACTCAGCTCCTCAAGCGTTGTTTTTATCCTATCCTCAGCCGACATCAGGACAAGTTTCATAATCTGATCCAACTCAGGCTTTGAAATCACTTGAGTTGATGGTGCTTTGGTACTGATTCAAAGTCTGTAATGTACAGTTAGTTCACAAACAACAAGGTTCTAAAATCAAAAGTAGTATTTTAATTATTTAGGAATACTACTTGGCAAGCTTGATCTTGAGCTCAGGTTGCACCAATAAGAGAACCCATCCTAAACTAATTGCCTAAATTATTTTGTGTAAGTTCTCTTTCTCTGTGGAAACCCCTGACGAAAGAGCTAAAACATTTGATAGGTACCCTAGAACCTTTTTTTCTATTATCAATAAAGTACAAGAAAAGAAAGTAATTAAATAAATGAAATTATATTTAAGAACACCCATTCAAGAAGACACACACATGACAAAAACATGGGGTAACAGGTGAACAGGTCATGTGGCAACCAGCAAGGGTCGCACTACCTTTAAAAAGAAAAATGAAAAAATACCACAGAAGGGTAGATGAGGAACAAAATAAACAAAAAAAATCCCATCATATTATATCAACAAAATATGATACACTATGGTGTTTATAAAATAACCTCTGCAGAGCAAGAGTACATTTATTAGCCAGAGGAGTAGAGTAGAGTAGGAGTTTAGAGGGAATGAGTCCAAAGAATCCAGCCCTCCAAAAGAAAAGCCCTGTAGTTCAGCCATTGTTCAGAATATTGGTGTTGAATTGTTCATTCTGTGCAGCTTCAGATCAGGGGATCAGATTAGACGGAGTGAGAGGGGGGAGAGGTGGGGAAGGAGCCACAAGTTGACGTAAACACCCACACATCCAGTACCTCAGTTCTTCTCAGAAACACAGTCATATACATACTTTACACTTTACAAAATAAACCTGTGTTTTGTATAATAAATAATGATGTTCTTTTCAACAATGTGAGTTTATTTTAGAGCTTTAAAAAACAAAACTCCTTAATGAGTGCATGATAGAGAAATATTCAAATATAAAACAGGAAAAATGACTCTATGAAATATACCGTGATGATAATAATTTGAAACACATCCAACAGATGTATAATAGAGAAGACAAAAAGGCAATTTTCAGTCTATCCAGTATCTGGCTCCAACACAGAGTCCATCAGTTAAACCTCTCAGGCTTTACTAAATGACCCGTTCAGTCTCATCTCCTCACTTTGTTCATAACAGTGTTCATTTTTTTCACATCAGTGCAGAAATATGCACTCTGACTCCATCACTAAGTAGTTCAAAGCTGTCTTTAAAAACAGACGTTATAGAAAGTACTTAAACCCTGTTGTTGCAGTGGATGTTCTGTAACTGTTTTAATGAAGTGCAGTAAATAGACTCACAGAAGCTGACAGGAACAAACATTTACATTTACCTAACATATAATATACTGAATACACACATCCTGGTGCATTAGTGGGTAGAGTTCAGAGAGATTTGTAATTCCTTTGTGTAAAACAGCACTGGAGGATAATGAGGTGGAAACAAGAAGGACCATGAGTTCAGGAGAACTTGGATTCAGCTGAGAGGATGAGAGGTAAGAAATGACAAGGAGCAACAAAAGTCAGGTCATTCTTTTCTCAAGGACAGGGCTATTCAACTAAACTGCTCCAGGGGCCACAGTTACTGCAGGCCAACAGCTGAGGGGCCAAACATCCAGCAATTATAGTCATGCTGTAAATAAACCGAGTATTACAAAGATCTGTTACCTTTGAAATAGTTTATTTTGCTGCATTTAATCATGAATACAACATACAGAACCATATGTAATAAAAGAAGTGATAATAAAATAATAAAAAAGACACATTATGCCTTATTTAACACAAATATTATTTCGACATCTTTGACTTGCTAAATTTTAAAACCAATTTTATTTTTATAGCTTTATCTTCAACTGCTTGTAGTTTTAACTGTCTTCAGTGTTCATTGAAATGGTTTTTACCAGCTTGTAGCCAAGATTCTGATGTTTCTGTACATATCAAACATGTCTATGTCTAAATAAAAGAACTTAGAGCATTTAAAGTAGAAAACCGGGTGTTTGGGCTTAGGAGATGAATGAACCAATTGGTGGGACTAAATTTGGTAACTCACAGGCCCAATGTGGCCCACGGGCTGCCAGTTGAAAAGCCCTGCTCTAGGAAATATTTAGTATTTCAGTTGCGTCTCAGAATTGAGAAGAAAAAAGGCACATTGTTGCAGTCTCATTGAAATCAGTTTGGGTTCATTATGAGCTATGAGGGTCCAATTTCTGAAAAGCACAGCTTATTTTTATTCATTTTATTCAAAACTCTCTTCTATTGTCTATTGTCAAACCCCTCCCAGTCTGAGAGGGCCCCTTAGGCCTGTTGATCTAAGTTCTCCATGTGAGGAGGACCTTTTCAAGCTCAAATAAGCAGGTTAAACAGAAACAACACAGTGGGAGGAAATACTGTATGTGTAAGAGTCTGCACTGATCAAAGAAAGTATTTTAGTTGGAGAAAGCCTTGTCTGCAGGAAATATGTGAGTCTACTTAATGTAGCATCAGCAAAAACACAAATATTTACTTTTTGTATGATTGTAAATGCACTAAGAAGTGATTTTGTTGTTCATCTTCTACATCAGGCTTGTTTTGTAGCCACATTAGCAGCTGCACCCTGTGGAACTTCTTTAGATCTTCTTTGATAAACTATTGTTTATCAGCAGCACAGTTTTTTGATCTGGAAATGTTTTCAGTCAGAGAAGAGCTGCAGGTGTTAAAGTACAGTTTCAGTGTTTTTAAGATGAGCAGAACATAAACTGTTCTGGTGAAGCTGATTGGACCCAGCAGCTGATCTACCTGCCCACAGCGCCACCTGCAGGAGAAGAAATATAAAGATAACGTTGAAGAGAGTGAGTAAATATTTTTTCTTTTTAATGTTAAAAAGGCTCTACCACATAAATAAACAAAAATTTAATTGCTCTAGAAACTGAGTATTGATTGATATCAAAATAAAAAAGTACAACAATGTTTTTCTGTGATGTCATCTAAAGCTTTGGTTCCTAAAACTTTCAGCTTAAACACAACAAAACAACATTACATAATTATTTTAAATATAAACGGATCATTTCAAGACCCTCTTGGTCTTCTGACAACTCAGCAGTAAATGCAAATCATTTATACCATTTTATTTTTATTCCTTTTGTTTTGATGCAACAGAATCTGGTTAAACTTTGCACAGTGTGCTGACTGAATGTCAAAGTTGTTGTGTTTGAACTTGAAAACCTATGGATCTACACCTCAAACTACACGCGTTCTGTTCTGCTGTGGTTGTGGTGGTTTGTGCAGCAGTACAGAGTAAAAACAGCGTGTTGAAGGAAATGATTGTGGATCAGAGAAAAATATTTACAGGCAAGTTTCTGGTGTTGAGCTGAGCTCCAGTTTGTCTCTGTCTGACAACACTCCTGGTGACAGCAAAGCTGACAGTCTCTCGTTCAGTTTGATTGGGAAAATGATGTCATGTATTTTCAGACTTCCACCAACGACCTGTTTCCATTAAAGAAAACTAATGTGAAAACTTATGTGTCTAATGGTGTCTGTCTGTGACAGCAAACCAGACCACAGAGTCCTGATGGAAGCAGTAAGAGTGAAAACTGTCACCTTTTCATCTCTGGGATGAGACAATAAAAGGGTTCTCACTTTCAGGGATGGAACAGATTAGGATGCTGGGTAATGAGACTGATGGTTGGAACTGATGTCAGGCTTTCACCCATGCTAACAGAGAGTGGTTTACTTCCTCTGCATCTCTTCTACCTGTCAGAGGTTCAACACTTTGACAACATGCAGGAAAAGACCAGTGATGTTCATAATTTTAGGCTATGATGACAATTTAATGTGAATTAGTATTTTTTTGTGTCTGAGCCTAAAAGGAGCCACGTGTAATCCTTTTAAAAAAGTGGCTTTTTAACTCAAAACAATTTATTTTCACAGGAAATACTGTTATCAGTGAAAATGAGTAATTAAGGAATGGATTTTCAAAAGAATTGTGATTTAAAATTTAACACAGAAAACCCATGTGAAGTACAGAGAACTGAATCTGACAAAATTAGAAATAAAAGCAGAAATATACAAATAAATAAATAAATAAATAAATAAATAAATAAATAAATAAATAAATGAAATTAAAGTGCACCAATTAAATGAAATAAGAACTTTATGGATGGATATAAAATCCATATGAGCGGAGGCCTCCTAAGTGGGCCTATTGCTCTCCCCAAAAAGACACTGGTTTTCATTCAAACCTTCT
>JARVGW010000001.1:35129205-35139458 GCA_031762495.1 Anablepsoides rubrolineatus | reverse complement strand
CTCCACCTGAGTCTTCTGGAGTTTCAGACAAAGCAAATCAGGCTGAATTGTGTTAAAAGCACTGGAGAAATCAAAGACCATGATCCTCACAGTGCTGCCTGCTTTGTCCAGATGATAGTGGGTTTGTTGAAGCAGGTGTATGATGGTGTCTTCAACTCCAACTCCACGGCGATAGGCAAACTGCAGGGGGTCCTGATGTGTCACAAAAGACAACTCACACCCACGCTAAACATAGCAAAAGGCAAGTTAAACATAGCTAGGTAAAAGCTAACATAGTAAAATGCTTCATAATGTTTCAAAAGGCTAAAAGCAAAAAAAGCAAAAGACAAGCTAAAAACTACAAGTAACAGAACACTAACTAAAAGCTAAACATAGGACAGAGTAGCTAAAACTCAAATAGCAAAAGGCCCTGTCACAGTTTTAGACAACATATGCCAACCTGGGAAAATTTTAAAGACATCTATGTTAAAGATGGAATAAAAAAAAATCCAATGGAACCCACTTAGGCTTGTACATACTGTAATGCTAACAAATTGATGAAATATATAACTTATTAGTAATTTAGACCTAAAAATATTACATGAGTTGGCATAAGTTGTCTTAAACATTTATAATTTGAGAGGGCCTTAAACAAATGAAAGCTAAAAGCAGTTAATGAAGATAAAAACAGAGCAGCTAAAATAGATTACAAAGAGAATTATTGTTTCTGAAGAAACTAAGGAGATCTGAATATTTTTTTATTAAGACTAAATGGAATTAGTCCAAAGTTAAAAGTAAAGAAAAAGTACAAAAGTTCCAAAAAACAAAAGTTACAGCACTCATGTCCTGAATGAGCTGAACGTTTTGATATATGAGCTAAAATATCTCAGGGTGTAGTTAGATCATAACAACAGTAAAGAAGAATAAAGAAAAGAAAAGTCTGAATGCAGTCAGAATTACAATCAGAATTATTTTCTAATGTTGTTTCTGACAGGAATGTTTTTAAAGATTAATTTCAGTGGACTCAGAGCCAGCCCTCAGAAAGCCCATGTGGACCTCATGTCCCCCAGGCTGGACTGAAACTGCGTCTTATCAAACACCTGAAGAGAGAAGAAAGGACCTTCTGTGAGTGTCACGCTCTGTTAGCTCTGGCCAAACTGGAGTTGTGACCAAAACTGGGGGCTGTGAAAGGCAGGGAAGTTACCTGGCACCTGAAGGTCCAGGAAAAAACAAACCCCCACCTGAGTCCAGTTAGCACGAACAAAAACATAAAAACTAAAACTAAACCAGAACAATTCACAGGTCATAAAGTTACTTTACTTCTATTTTACTTTAATGTGTTGATATATTTATAATCAAAAATAAACATAAATTTGTTTAAGTAAAAGAAAAGCTTTGAATATTTTCAAAGCTTTTAAAGATGTTAGAATAATTTATTCATTTCCTTTGTTTAAAGGCCAATAAAATACAACTCTCTCATTTGCAAAAACTACAATGATATAGAACTAAATTAGGGCCATAAAGACGGTTTAAAACTCAGCCATCATGTTGTCCTGACATCCCACATCATGAAGGTCCTAGAGAGACTCCTGTTGACACACCTGAGTACCTCTTGAAGCTCATCAACAGAATGCCAAGAGTGTGTGAAGCAGTTATCAAAGCAAAATGTGGCTACTTTGAAAAACCTAATATAAGACATATTTTCAGTTTCACACTTTTTCGTTAAGTATCTAATTCCACATATGTTAATTCATAGTTTTGATGCCTTCGGTGTGAATCTACAATTTTCATATTCATGAAAATAAAGACAACTCTTTGAATGAGAAGGTGTGTCCAAACTTTTGGTCTGTACTGTATATTGGCACATTTTATTTAATTATGTACTTCTGTTACTGATGAAATGAAACAAAATTTTATTCAGTTTTGCATGGTGAAGTATAAAATTTTAAATTACAACAATTTAACTGAATTAAACCGAAAAGATGAATTTGCATCTGACTCTTGGGTCCAGGGTTTCAGGGTCCACTCAATGACTGCAAGGAGCCCAAACCATCAGCTGAATTAATCAGCAGAATCTGGCTGATGCTGAACCTTTTAAATTGCGTTAAAGAAGTCAGGGAGACTTGTTTTTTTTACTTTTTTTTTTGTCTGTTTCTTTGTTTGTTTAATAAAAACTGCCAAAGGTGATGCAATAAAGTTTTAACTCATGCCTGTATGTTTTTATCTGCACTTGAGTCCACATTTACAGCTAATTTAAATTCATTCAGCTGTTGCAGCCATTTTGAACTGGGTTTCCTCCAAAAGGTAGTCTACACAAAAACATGACTGTACCTCAGTAATTTTCAGATATTGAGTTAAAATGTCCAAGTACAAACAGATTTACACATGATATCACAGTATCAGGGCTGTGATGCTGTGTGTATCCTAAAATGGGTATTTCTGTGTAAATCTCTAGCTGTGAAGGTGGTGGGTGACACGCATCAACCTGATTAATCTTCCAGTGGAGTGTGTTTCATGGTGTCAGTTGTTTTGGACACAAACTGGAGGAACGATGTAAACGATTTGATGAATTTTCCACCATAGTTGGTTTGATTGGCCATCTGGACTTTTGTGTTGATTGCAGGAATACTTTTGCAGATGTTGGAAAGCCTTGCTTTAATGAACAGTTTTGTGTAGATGAAGATGAATGATTTGTTTTGTTCTCCTGACTGGCTTAATCTTTTGTTTTTTCCACATTTTCTTTCTGTGTTTTGTTTGAGTTTTATTTTGGTCGGATCCTTTGCTCACACAGCACGTCTCTTGTAGCTCAATAGATGACTTCTTAAAAAAATTCAAATTATTCCTCTTTCCTCCTCTTTTATATCCTCATTTCATTCTCCTCCACCTTCTGCTTCGCTCTCCTCTTTTTTTCTTCTCCTGCCATTTTCTTTCTTCTCCTCACCTCTTCCCTTCATCCTCTCCTCTCTCCAGTGATTATGTTGTCTTGTTTATATATTTTTTCTCTCTTATCTTCTGTCAGGCAGGAAAACAGCCATTTGGGGTCCTGCCGAGACCAATTTCCACCACCAGAGCAACACACACATACACACACACACCAATTTTCCCTGCTGTATAGCCAGCCACCCTGCTCTAATATAGCTCTCAACACAGGCTCACATCATCTTCTCATCCCTTCCTCCCTCTATCATCTTCTGATCCCACCTGCACCTCCTACACTCCTGTCTTGTTAACTTCCCCTTTTGCTGTTCCATTACCAATCTCTAAGCTTATTCTTCTTCCTTCCTGCCCTCTTTTCCCTCTGTCTTTCTGCTCCCAATCCTCATCAGCTTTATACTTCTTTTCCTTCCTCCCCCTCTACCCATTCATCCATCTGGAGTAATGAGGAATGAGACCACTGGCCTGTTTGTGTATTTTTGAGTTTAGGAGACCACAGGGATTGCATTTCAGAAGGGATAATTTGCCTTGGCACTGTTATTCCCTGTTTCATGTCAATCTCTGTGTGTCTTTGCATTTTCACTATTTCTTTAGTGATCTCTAATGTCACACAGCCTTCCTGCCTTCATCCAATCAATCTCTGTCAGAGTCCATGCGTGCAGGCATCTCCTTTAGGGATATTTATCAGACATCTAACAAACTTGGTTGTGTGCACAGGTCAGGCTGAGCTGCTGATACAAATAGTGCCTTGCTGTGTGTGCTTGTTTAAAATGACTGCATTTATTGAAGCTTTTCTGCTTGAGTCCTGCCAGCGGTCCTCCACTGAGTCACTATTTGAGTTCAAGTGGCTCTGAGTGTGTTTTGGTCAGATGTGTGTGTTATCAGTGCCGATTGTTAATTCCCCAGTGTGTCAAAGGACCAAAATACTGTTTTTTGAACTCTTCACCCTGATGTCACACAACAGCTTCCAACCAGATGCCACCTCTCTGTGTCATTGTGTGTTTCCTCATTGTGATCAAACAAGACGGGCTGTGTTAAATGCCAGCGCTCAGCTGATGTGCAGCAGCCGAGGGCGCAGCATGTCTGTGTTTATCAGCTAACAAAGACACTCCTAAAAACTGTTATTTGCATAAGAAACTATATTTGTTGTCATTTGGAGTGTCTCTGAATAACAATTAGTCAATTATGTACTCACTTTTACTTCTGTCGCTTACAATTACTAATGGCTCCAAATTGGTGATGCAGCAGGAAATGTGTGAAGAGATTACTAATGAAACAAACTGACACAATAAATGAAATCCCAAAAATCCACAAATTAGCACGTGAACATTAAGGTTGTAAATTATTTGGATGATCCTGGGGTTAGATGTAAAAAAATGACAAAACTCAAAGTTTTGAGCACAGATAAAGTTGGCATATTGGCCTTTTCATAGGCTGTCCCCATTTTGTTGAACAATATTTTAACACAGAATGTGCTCATCAACATTTTTGTTTGTCCAATAAAAATCTATTTAGGAATAAGTATCAGCCAATTATCAACCTGTTGCTCCAATACATAACTGGAGGATGTGAGAATCAGTGATGTGCGGTCACTGTCATCATAGAAATTAAAAAGAAAAAACAATATTTAACACATAAATTGTCATATTTATATCATGCTTTGTACTATAAACACATTTTAATTAGCTTAAACACTTTTTTGTGGCATTCTGTGTTTGTCTCACCTTGTTCCTGATTGGTTAGCACTCCTATTACTCTCAGCTGCAGCAGATCCTGGTGATCAGCTCTCTGGGTTCTGTAGGGTTCATATATTTGTAAAGCCCAGTCCCAATGCCTAGTGCACACCCTACACCCCTCTGTGAAGTGTGGACTCAGTCGAAGTGCACATAAGTGTTCGAGTGCGCAGGTTACAAGCGTGCAAAACAATTCAGAATTGGGACAGTACGGATTACGTCATCAATTGAATGATTTTTTTTGTGGTGTAATCATTTTATTTATTGTTTTCTATTATTATTATTATTATTAATATTATTATTATTTATAGATAATGTTTTTCCTCTTTTTTCATTGATAGTTTTTCATTCCCCATGGCAGCATTGTTATATATATATATATATATATATATATATATATGTATATATGTGTGTGTATATAATTTTTTTTGGTGGGGGAGAGCATTTTCTGTTCACTGGGGAGGGGTGGCTTACATTCATATGCTTTAAAAAATCCTGGTTTAACTTTTAGAATCTCTTAATTCAAGATGGCCACTGCACCTAATCAACTTAATAAAACATGAAAATGGTTATAACACACAGTTTTACAGAACTTAGGCTAAAAGTTGATGTTCTAGTAACTGAAAACAAACTGAGTGCTAATGTTTCTCACAAAATCTTGCATGAGGTTTGATCAAAATAGCTATAAGGCTGTCATCCTCAACACAAGATAATCATCATAATTCTTTAATGGGACAATAATTTAAGAATTCCCAAGACCTAAATTTATAGTTATTCAGTCATGTGGCAGTTGGAGAGTTTATTCATGCAGATGCTGGTCGGGAGCTTTTGTTTTTATCCAACAGTAGCCTGGGAGAGAAAAAAAAATCTGACCTGAGTGACTTTGAGCATAGTATGATTGTTGGAGCCAGATGGTTGGGTTTGAGTATTTCTGAAACTGCAGTTCCCAGTAGATTTACCGCAACAACAGTTTGCTCAGACTGGTGGAAAAAAAAAACATTTTGTGAGCTTGAATGTCTGATTGATTGGAGAGGTCAGAGGCAAACAGCCAGTCTGGCTCGCTCTGACAGAAAGGCTAGGATAAGTCAGATAACCAGTCTTTACAACTAGGGTGGACAAAAGAAAGCCTCCCAGAATGGACAAGTCCAACATTTGATCAGCAGCACCAATCACACATTCCAGTAAAAACTGAAAAAAGCTGGCCAAAATGAAGGACTGGAAAAACAGGTTGAATTGTTCTGTTTTTGCTTCAGCTACCAAAAACTGAAACTGGATAAATGCTTATTTACTTTTTGGATTTCTGTTTTATCTTCAGAACATTCACCTACGTAACTCACTTGTTAGATACAAATCTGATTTCTAGGAAAGGTCAGAGGTGTAGGATTCTGGCAGTTTCTCCTGCAGGTTTATGATTGCAGCAGATCTTCCTAAAGAACTCCTGGGCTTTACGAGGCTGTCGGGACAAGCTCTTCTTCACTGGAACACTGTTCACTGATTGTAACATTCATGGCCTCTAGCAATCCTCCTGAGTCCTTCTAATAACCCTCTGCCTCCTGAGAACAATCCTTCATCTACTGGACCAACCTGGAATCTTATACTCACCTCTGACCTCACCTGTACCTACTTACCTGGCTCTCTCACCCTCCTCTTCATGCTGCTGGACCTTCTTAAAACCTATAAGAAAAAAAACATACTTATCTTGGCAAAAATCCTTTCTGGACATTTTATGGACGCTCTCTCTCCCTTGCAGATCTCTGGACCTCCTTGTAAACTTTCACTTACTTTTACTTCTTGTCTGAGTCTGTTTTCTCTGTCGCTCTGTTTCAACAGTCTTGGTAAAATTGATAAAAGCCTAAAACAGGTGACAAGCAAATCATTTTTAATAAAAGGTACAACTTAAAGAGCTTTAACCAGTATTTGTGGATGCCCTGGTAAACTGTGTTTGTGTGTGAAAGTTAAATTTTTGTTTTTATTTCGAACATGGTAACTAAGTGTTGCTGAGTCCGTGCAGTAAAGTCCAGAACAGAACCAGACCTGTTTTTAAAAGAGTTAGCCCCTAAACACCCGACGGTCACGACTATCCAATATTAACTTTCAGCCTTTGAGCTCAGAGATTTCCCCCAAATTTTGAAATCTTTTGGTTATGAGCTGTAGATGATGGGATACAAACTCTTCCTAAAATGTTGCTGACACTTATCTGAACGTTACTAAGCTGGTTTATTTTGGAGGAATAAATGTGAAGTAATGTATTATTCACAAATAAATTAAGGATGATAACTGATGTCAACTTGGAGCGAGTCTCTCCTTTCCAAAACAACTCCCAACAAGTCATGTGAATATAAACAAAACTAATATAAGAATTCACACTAAAGAAGACAAACAGCTGGAGAAAGTGATGACGTTACAGCTTCATCTTTCATCATTGCTTCAGCTGAGCCTTAATTGTCGTTTTCAAAGAAAAGTAAGCAGTTTTTCTTGCATCACTATTTTAATGCAGACTCTGTGCTCAGTCTGAGCCTCTGCCTGCCTGATCATGTGCTATTTGTATGGAGCACATGATCAGAAACACCCCATAGTAGTCATTAAGTCCACAGAGTATTAGTGAGAGCACACAGAAGTCTAAGAAAACCTAATAAGTAAGAGCACCAAGGTTTGATCAAAGTCTGACAATATTATACTACAGGGAGATTCCCATTACTGAGGGAGGTGGGAAGGTTTGGGAATGAGAGGGTGGGAATGATGAAAGGGATAAATGAATTCAGTGAGAGAGGAGAAGGAGCTGAGGCAGACTGAAACAGAGAAGAGGAGAAAAAGAAAAGTAGTTAATGGAAAGAGAGAGGAGCAGGCTTTTGATCATCAGCAACAATACCCAGCTGTGCAGGGAGGGAAACTGTTGCATCACTTTTGCTTCATAAAAGGATTGGCTGAAAGATACGAACTCAGTACAAACTGCAAGAATTCCCCCATTCAGATCTTTAGAAACCACACACAACTTGTTTCAGCCTTTCTCAGTAGGACATTATACTGACTTCCAATCACATCCCAAAACTAATCCAGCAAAAGCTCAGTTCCCACCATACTCCTCTATCATTAAGAAATGTAGAATTTATTTTGAGTTCATTATACTAGAAAAAGATGTTTAGGACAATAAAGACAAAGATAAATGTTTGAATTCCCTTTAGGTCATAACAAATACTTAGTCCTTAATGTCCTCTGACATCCTAGGTACAGGTGATCAGAAACTATTCTATTATTTACTTTTCTTTTACACTCATGCACAAATAACACCCAATAATAATTAATACATTTAAAATAAACTGTAAAATATATTAAAAAGACTCAAATCTATTCTGGAGAAAAAATGGCACAAATAAAACATTTCACTGCATTGCTGATGACATCTAGGTCTATATGCCCGTTAAGTTGAACAGGGACCACTGGAACCACTCTTCAGTTGTCTAAATGATATAAAAACCTGGCTAAAATTAAACTTGCTGAACCTAAATGAGAGTAAAACTGAAGTAATCCGTTTTGGTAAAGTTAATCCTGTTGACACTGGCCCTTTATTTTCATACATCCACTCTGTCAGGAATCTGGGTTTTCTCTTTGATGGTGTTTTTAAATTAGATAAACAGATTAATTCTGTTGTAAAATCAAGTTTTTTCCAATTAAGACTGATGACCAGGGTGACACCTTATCTCCCCACTAAAGCACTTGAAAAGGTGATTCATGCTTTTATTTCCACTCATTTGGATTATTGTAATTCTTTGTATGCTGGCTTGGATAAATCATCTCTGCATTGCCTACAGACTGTCCAGAAAGCAGCAGCTCGTCTTTTAACAAGTACTAAAAAGCATGAACACATAACCTCGGTCCTGGCTTCTCTCTATTAGCTTCCTGTTCACCTGAGAATTGATTTTAAGATTTTATTGTTGGCTTTTAAAGTTTTTAATGGTCTGGCCTCGTCATATTTATGTGATCTTCTTAACATCTACACTCCAGTCAGAGCACTCAGGTCTACCAACCAGTTTCTTTTAGATGTTCCTAGATCCAAACTGAAATCTAGAAGTGATCGGGCCTTTGCAATAGCTGCTCCAAAGCTGTGGAACAGTTTACCTCTTTTTGAGGCTTTTAAATCTTTGCTGAATCCATCTCTTTTCTTTGGCCTTTGACTAAGACCGAGTTAGAGGATCCGTTAGAGCTTTTTAGATGTTATAGTGTGTTTCTGTATTGCATTTGTATCTGTTATTTGTTTGTTTTTTGATACATATTTTTGACTGAACTGTAAAGCACTTTGGTCAGCTTTTGTTGTTTTAATGTGCTATAAAAGCAGTCAGAACCACAAAGAGAGCGCAGGGTCAAGACCTGAAGTCCCCTGGTGGTCAGTGTTTTGTCCAAAGTCACCTGTGATTGTAGTGATGGCTTTAAGGAATACTTCAGTTCTCCAGCTTAGTGAGTGGAACTGCCGGTAGCTCCTATGGATCTAGATTTTGTTTCCTTCTCTTTTGAGTTTCATCCATTATATCATGTTGACCTCTCAGTCAGGTCATCTTGGGTCATTAGACTGTCATTTGTCAAAACTCAGACACAGATGAGTGTAAGGTCTCCTGCTCCCTCCTCTTCACATTCTTTTTTTATTTTTCTTCTGCACTTCTTGGCAGCTAGGCCTCAAGGCCCGACATTCACCTCTTCTCATCATCCCCCTCTCTCTACTTCCACAAAGAGTGAACAGACTGAAAACTACAAGCTGGGCCTGAGGCGAGGCTGTGAGGCAGGACAATGACTGGAAGGCTGATATAGGGAAAAAGAGAGATGGGTGCAACATTAAAAAATAAATGAAGAGACAGAACAGAAGAGGTTGCACAGGAGCATCTGACTGGACATCATAAAGGCTGAATAAAAAAAAAATTAAGGAAGGAAACTGCTTCATCCTGCTGCTAGCACTGAGACATCCTGTGGTTGTTTATTGGCTGCTCCTTTCAGCTTACAACAGAAATGTTTGTTTTGGAAGTTAAAAAGAGGTTTCTGTAGTTTATTAAAAGGATTTGTAAAAAGCAAGTTAAACAGACATTAGTGCCTGACACTGCTAATGTTGGTTAGCTCTGTAGCATTTAGGTCTTCAAGTATTCCGCATACCGACCCACAGTGTCCTGAGTTGAGGTCAGCAGCGCACCATCCCTACCATAAATGGTGTTGGTGGCGAACCGCTTTCCCCCCTTGAGACGCCGGATGGTGGACCAGAATCACCTCGAAGCCATACGGAAGTATTTTTCCATGGCCTCTCCGAACTCATCCCGCGCCCGAGTTTTTGCCTCAGCGACCACCCGAGCCGCGATCCGTTTGGACTGCAGATACCTATCAGCCGCTTCTGGAGTCCCACAGGCCAAAAAGACCTGATAGGACTCCTTCTTCAGCCTGATAGCATCCCTCACCGCCGATGTCCACCAGCGGGTTTGAAGGTTGCCACCACGGCAGGCACCGACAACCTTACGGCCATAGTTCAGGTATGCCACCTTGACAATGGAGGTATGGAACATGGCCCACTCGGACTCAATGTCCCCCACCTCCCCCGGAACATGTTCGAAGTTCCCCCGGAGGTGTGAGTTG
>JARVGW010000001.1:35069742-35081499 GCA_031762495.1 Anablepsoides rubrolineatus | reverse complement strand
TATATACAAAGACATTGTATTTTAGCTTTTTTGGTGGATAATAACACTGTGTCTAAAACTTTGTGCATCTCATGAGTTTTCTGTCCTTCATGACATTTTGTGAAACAGCAAAACACACAACACACATACAAAACCTGATTTGTTGTTTACACAGAAAATAATGCCTGCAGGTTATCACAAAGGGAGCATTCTGGCTGTTTGTACTCTTGCCTGCATTTTTAAAATTCAGTCTTTAAAGGAAGCTGAGAGGAAAAACGGGTAAATAAATGGAGAAAACAAAACTGAAGAAATTGAAAAAGCAGGTTGTTGGTGTTTCTGACTCAGTTTGCTTTAAAGGGATCAACATTACATGAAGGAACATTGGCTGAAAGAGGCAATAGTTGTTTTACTTCAAGGAGGAAAAACAAAGTGTTAAAACAGGTAGCTGCAATGGTTTGTGTTTGCCACAGGTTTATTGTTGTGGCAGGGGTTAAATAAAAATGGTTTCCTCACATGTGTGCTTCCTGAGTTAAACAACAAAAATAAGTTGCTTTATCACTCTCCACCAAAGGTAAAATAACGTCATGTTTGTGTCTGCGTTTATTCAACTGTGTTATTAGCAAAGTATCTTATGAAGGCATGGATTCCTAAAGTGATTCATATATATTTATGCGGTACTGATGTTGTCATTTCTGGACCGCACTGGGTTAAACTCGAGGAATCTCTCTGTCCAACGAGTGATTCATACCAACTCCAGGTCACTTCTTTTCAATGTCTTTATACCATTCAAAGTTTCCATATTCAAACTTTACATTGACTGAGACACAGACTGACCAGGTCCAAACATTATAACACGGTCAACAAAAAATATGACCACCTCGAGCGCACCCAACTTCCTCATCCATGCAATTAACCAGAACACCAGTAAGAATGTCATTCAGAAATGTGACAGTCACGCCCACATAGACACACAGACCACCCGAGTGTCAAAGCTGCATGATCACCTGCCACATTAACATTTGATTATTTACCAATGTATGTAGTAGATTTGTTGACATTAAGCTTGTTTTATACTTCTAAGTCGCACGTCTTGTTCCCCCTGCTGAGTGACAAAAAATTGCGTAACGTCTGGCTGCTGTCCCCTCATCTGGTTAGGTTTTGGAGTCAACCTTATTCAAGATGGCTGCCACAGCCAAACAACCCTATCAAACACAAAATGGCTATAACTCAGCCTTTTTACAGATATTAAGAAATTTGGTGTGGTTCTAGCTGAGAATCATCACAAAAAAAAAATACTGTATAGCTTCAAAATATATTTGATTAAAACTTTGACATTGCCTTTTGGGGTGAACCCTGTTTTAATCTGTTACCTAAAGTCCTCAAAAGCCACTTTTATAGATTTTAATGAAACTCCTACAAAGTAATTATTGAATGAACATCTACAACTAGACAAAGAATGACTGTAACTCAGCTATTACCATCTCATACTTTATGACATAATGACCACCGCACGCACCAATGCACCAGAACTCAGAAGTCTTTATTCCTAATAAATGTCATGCTACTAGGTCCATCCTAAAATTGTACTGGTTTCAGTGGAGATCTTTGGGGGGGGCATTGGTTGGCCTAATGTATAACCCCTCATCAGAGCTAAACAACCAAATAAAATCTGAAGCTTTATTAGTTTTTGAGCTATAACCATTTTTGTATGTCAGGATAAAGTGTGAGTTGGGGGGCTATTTATATGTAAATAATTAAATAAACAAATGGTTAGAAAACAATATGCATCATTAACAATATGCATTTTTCATATTTAAATGGTTTTACTAATCCTAAATAGGTGGGGGGAATTGAAATAAGCACAGCGCAAAGATACATCTGAGGTCAGCTGACTTCACTTGTTTCCCAGTCTTTGTTTTGCTGCCTTTTTGTTTATTCAACATAGTTTTCATCACATGCATGAATAAAAATCATTTTTTGGGATTGTGTTGTTCTCCGTTCTTCTGTCTGTGTGACTGATTGACTGATTGATTGATTGATTGATTGATTGATTGATTGACAGTTGCAGCCTCTGAGGGAGGGGGCGTCATCCCTCGGCTGCTGTAATTTTTCCAGCCCAGAATCAGTCATTTATTACTAATGGAACAATCTACCAGTTGTGTGTAGCTACGATAAGCATCGTAACTTGAAGAGAGAGAGAAAAAAGTAAAAAAAATTAAAAAACGTAATCAAAAACCCAAAAACCTGTCTGCCCTGCGCACAGCGCACCGTGTGGTTCTGGTTTTGGTTCTGTATAGAGACGGGTTCCAGCGCTCTGATGGACTCATGTTCCAGGCATGTGGTGCATCATTCTGAGACCACAGTTTTTAAAACAACGTAGAGTTGTCCCACGTTGTTCAAATCTGCGCAGGTGTGTGTGTGTGTGTGTGTGTGTGGACGTTTTTTTCCTACAACATGCGGAAAATTTCCCCCAAAAAAGCAGCCTCAAGCGTTTAGGTTAGTTTTAGGGTCAGGTAAGTACCTGTGAGGTTAATTTTAGGGTAAATGGTCAGAGTTAGGCTATAAAGTGTAAAAAACATGGATGGAAGTCAATGCAAGGTCCCCATGGGGTTAAAAAAACGTTTTCGGCTGCTTATACGGGATCGGGTCGTGGGGGCAGCAGCCTAAGCAGAGAGACCCAGACTTCCCTCTTTCCAGCCACTTGGGCCAGCTCATCCGGGGGAATCCCAAGGCGTTCCCAGGCCAGCGGAGAAACATAGTCCCTCCAGCGTGTCCTGGGTTTTCCTCTGGGCCTCCTCCCAGTGGGACGTGCCCAGAACACCTCACCAGGGTATCTCTGGGTAAGTATAACTTTAGTTGTACTAATATTAAATCTGAAATGAACACCTCTAAAATTGAATAACAAAAAAGTAGTTGTTAAGCATAGCAACTTAGGGGGAAAAAAACTACTTTTGCATTTGTGTGTTACTTCTCAGAATAAAAGGAAAAAAACACCAGTTTGCATTGCTGAAGGTGACTATGACAGTTATAGCTTCAGGGCATAATTTTCCTGATGCAAAGTCTTGCTGCTATTATAAACTAAAAGGTTAATGTGTAGAGTTAGAGCTTTGAAAACACAAATGCACACCCACACAAATATCCTTTAAAAATGTTTTGTCATGTCCAAGTTGAAAAAGTCATCATTTAGCATCACAAAACCCACAATATACATTGTGTTATACACAAGTAAATTGTTTTCAGATTGCCCAAAACACTGTGGTTGCTTTTTACTGACTTTACCAGAAATAACCTTCACAGTACATAAGCTGTACACACTCATGTACTGTACATACTGCTTAAAAACATTGTTTCACATTGACATCATCTGTCAGTGAATTGGCTTGGCCACATCAACAGACACACACATTCTTGTACTTGCATCGAACTGAGGACATTGTATTGACTTCCATTCATTTTTGTAATTAGATTTTTGCCCAATTCAGACATATTCTCTCCAGTAATAACCATTACTGGTCTATAGCTAACCCTAACCTGAGCCAAAACTGAATTCACACCATACATCTGGACCTAACTAGTAAAGCACAGCAGAGCTGCAAACAAAGTGAGGATGTTGAAGAGGCCCTCACTTTACATCAAAGACACAGAAGCCTATTCAGTGCAAGACTCATTGCACCTAAATGCACCACAGGAGGCCCTTCCTACCAGTGGCCATCAAACTTTATAACTCCACCAGAAACATGTGAAACCATAAGTTATCTGTCATTTTAATACACCTGTACAATTTATTTATCTACAACATCTCAATCTAACGTGCAATATCAAAACTATCATCACCTATGCTTATATCATATGATGATATCTGATGGGACCTTTGCATCAGTCATAGCTTCAGAGTATATCACTGTTGTTTCCATTTACCACACATTATTTCTTATTTCCTTAACATGTAAGTTGGATCCACCTAAACACAATTTAATCTTGTTTCTGTTATTTCCATGTACGTAACATTATGGATTAAAAAGGATTTAATCAATACATTAATTTTTACAACTTTTCAGCTGCGGATGGCCTCAGTAAACAGAAGGATATATATAATGTAAATATTAAAAATAAGTTAGTGTTGTCTTTTTCTTCAGTCTACATGTAATATTTGTTGTATATTTAGTCTTCAGCACCTCCATGTGCAGTTGTTCACTGAGGGGGCTACTAAAATAAAATGTGTAAATGAATGTAAAACACAGAGCATCTCTCCAGAACCCATTCAGATAAAAATGTGTGCTCAAATGTATAAAACAAATTCCTGCTCCAAACTGCAGAAAACGAGTTCTGTATTTATCCACGTCATTTTAATGTGTGTTGTCACACATACTGACTTTAAGCAGCATCTGTAAAGAAAAGCTGCTCTTCTTTGACTTTTTCTATTTTTTTTCAGTCTTTTATTATAGCTCATTATATTTATGTTGTCATCCCGTCCCTTTCTTACATTCTCACTCTCTCTTTTCTAATTATTTCCCCAACAACAATCAGGCCAGTTGATTAAAAACTGCCTTATGGGAGCTGTTTTATGCCTAATAGCATCTCTTCCAATATCTACACACTGATTACACACATGCTGAAATCATCCACCATTCGACACATCGCACACACAAATTTCCTCTGTAAAAAACATTAAAACAGTCATTAAGGATAGCATATTGTCCACTGCTTTTTATGCAACAGTTTTTAGACCAAGGTGATCTTTTGTTGAGAAATGACGTGCTACGTGACATTGTGTCATGTGACATTGTGCAATGCCACACCCATATATATATGGGTGGGTGAGTGTGTGTGTTTGTGTGTGAAACTGCTGTTGTCATTGAAACAGTGCAGGGTTTTTAAAGTTTGACTGTTTTTTTTATCTTAGTTCTACTCTCAAATGTCTTCAAATGAAAACAAGACAATAATTTATCCAGGAACTATTTCTGGTCATGTTGTACCTACGGCCTGTTTCTTACACAGTGCTTCTGAGTATTTACCTAGTTACTAAAACATACACTTATATTTAAAGATCTTGTTGGATAGTCCCACATTATGTGGATGTGATTTTGCTCAGGGGGAAATGTGGAACAAACTGAGCCAGACTCAAATCTTCATCCAGATGTAGGAACCTCAATAAAGCATTATAAAGACGTAAAAAGAAGCAACCTTTGAAAACAGAAGTAAGTAGTGATTAGTGTGATGAGTTAATTTTCAGGCCAAGGACAGATGTGTTAAGAGTAACACAGACTGATTTAATTAATTCTTCCTCATTTTAAAACATAACAATTTAGCTTCCAGAGCTAACAAGGCAAAACACAATGTAGGTCAGGACTCTGTCAAATATAACCTGATGTACATCTGTGCGTGTTGAAAGTTCAGGTTGAGATATGCTTCAAATAATGTACTAAGCTTAAAACAGACTGTCCCTAAGAGGTCTAATTGACAAAATGATGTGATTGCCCCTCCAACCCTTCTTTTTTAATAACAGTGATTAAATGTGATATTTTTAGAATGATAGAGTGGGTTGCAGAAAGCAAAGTTGGATAAATCTGCAGTAAGGAGCAGTTTTACATATCAGGTGTGAAGGTTTAGATATGTATTCTTTCTTTAACAATGAGCCTGTCAGGGACAGTGTGAGGTTGAACCTGCAGTGGGAGTATGTAAAAAAAATATATATTTTTACTAAACAAACAAAACAAAAAGCCATTAGGGTGGCAAAACTTACAAAAATGCATATATTTTTTACTTAGTAAGAGATGTGATTTTTACGACAGAGTATTAGGGCCACATAAGATTTTTTTTTCTAAATACAAAAATAAAGTCATAATATTACGACAATAAAGTTGTATGGAAATAAAATCAATATTAAGAGAATAAAGTCATAATATTACAAGATTAAAGTCTTAATATTCTAAAATTAAAGTCGTAATACTTTACCTTTTACACAAAAAAGCAGTCAGTTACCAGTGCATTAAAATGAGGAATGCTGAGCAACTTGTCAATTTGTTGCTTAAAATAAATAGTTAATCTTTTAGCACATTAGAATCAAATTATCAGTAGCAGGACTCGGAAATTGTGCAAATGACTATATGATAAACTGAAGTATGCACTGACAGATTAAGTCGTCATGTAGCTAATTTGGATGAAAGCATGTTAATCTAACAGTGACCCAAGTCATTGTGGACTACTTCATAAACATGGCTGTCCACAGAAGATGTGAAGAAAATAAGGAGGAAATGAGGAATGGAAAATGGACACGTCATTTGAATATTACAAATTTATTCTCGTAAAGTTATGACTTTATTCTTGTAAAGTTATGACTTTATTCTCATAATAATAAAAAAAAATCTTGTTGTGTGGCCCTAATACTTCATTGTAGATTTTAGTGCAATACTTCAAGCAAAATATTGTCAAAGTACGGATTTTAAAAACTACCTAAAACTACAAACTACACAAAAATATTATTCAATTAGAGAAAAGTTAATAAATGGAATCTGGCACTTTCTCCTCTCTTTCATCTAAATGTTACAGATTTTTCCTGAGACATATTTCATTATGTAAACATCAATTCACAGCAGCTCATTCTCCTGTTTGACTGCTGATCAGTCTTATTTTGTAAATAATGCTGTCAAACTGGGACACAATTTCATTTTGAAATGACATTATAAAGTATCCCAGTGGTCTGACTCATACTCGGTGTCAGTCAGTGCTTTCACACTCACTGCAGTAATGTCAGAACAAACAGAAAAATTTCTGCAGGGCACTGATAACATGCAAGTCAATTAAAAACCCCATCATGTTGGGAGCTTGCTCTCTTGCAGGCTTGCTGCTCCGTCAACAAAAGGTCACCAGCTTGTGCGAATTAACAGTCATGTATCCTGCCTCTGATTAAAAGGGAAAAAAATCACAGCAAAGTGCACCGTCAGCCAAACTTGTCCAGTATGGAATTATGTAAATTAAAATTACCTATCAGAAAGCTCACAGTACAGGGCTATTATTTTCTGTAAGGTTTGTTATTGAGGTGAAAATATAAAAAGAAATAGTTGTGTAGTTAGTAAAACACAAAGAGTATCAACGCATTATGAGTGCTGTCATGATCATTTTGCACATTGTACAATGTTCTTACATGACAGAAACACACAAAGCCCAAAATCATTTGTTATTGATGTGAGTAAAAAAAAAACATGTTGAGGAGGCTTTTTATGCCCACAGACAGCCTGGGGCAGGTCGTCCAGTCACACTGTTCACCTGTGTTGTTCTCTCAGTCTTTACTTCTTACAAACCCATTTCTTTTTGTTTTACCTGTTTCATTTTTCTGTCTATAAATTCTCTCTGTCATTTTTATCTTCAACCAATAGACTGCATACGTACACAGATATCGGAAGATCAAACTAATGTATCAGAGCAGCTGACATGGGTTTGGGCAGATGAGGTCTTGCACATTGTGACCTTAATTCCAGCCTTTCTGTAATATGTTGCAGTCTTTTACATCATCGGGCACTATAAAAATCAAGAGTGATGTCAATCCATAAAAAAGTGGCTTTAATGAGGTAGGTTTTATGTCCCATTTAATTTATTTCCTTCAGCACATTTGGTTTGTATTAATGTGGTCTCAGTCTAATTCTGAAACATTCTGATCATGCATTAAATTGAACAAGTGAAAACATCTAATTTATGCGAAACCCTATATTTTATTGCAAAACTGTTGCCATGTTAAGAAGACCTTTGTGTAGCAATGTGTCTGCCTAAATACTGCCAAACCATTATAAACAGAGTTGCACATAAGTGGTGCGCAGGTGCGCATGCGCGATCAAAAAAAGAAAAAGCGTACCAGATGGAATGTCATTAAGCTCTTTTGCGTACCTAAGATTGCACCTGAGATTGTGAAAACAACAGCTAGCAGGGTCGCAAATGCAACCTAATTTCTTAAAAACAAACAAACAAAACAATCCAGCCTCACTGGTGTGACTGGATCATCGTTCTGTGAAAGGAGGGCAGCATTGGGAGGCAGCGGGACCCTGATTAAACGGACACTGCTTTCAACGAATCAGACAAACTACTGAGCTGTTTTATCCAATCAGAGCAGAGCAGGGCGGGGCTTTAAGTCAGAGCAGTTTTCAGCTGCATGTTGGAGCAGCAATCAGTCCTGACATCTCCTCCTGCACTTTGCACCTGAACTACCAGTGACTTTGGCATCTAAAACCTAACTTTATATTAAACATATGTTCAGAGCGTTGCTATCGAACAGATCTGTCCAACTTTGCATCAGTGAGTAAACTCTCTCCTCCTGAGAGACGGGAACACGCCTCAGTGCGCCCGGGCCGAGTCTTTCTGTGAGATTCACTGTTCGAGTTCTAAACCATACCTCTAACAGAAAAACATTTATTTGCCCCATATCAAAGCAAAGATGAGTCTGTTTAATGTCACCCCTCCCTCTTTTCAAAAAATAAAAAATAAATACTTGCCACGTTCTCTAGATGAATGAGTTTTAAATGTTATTTTAATTTATAAGAAAGATCCACAAAAATCATTTTTTACAATTTTATGATAACAAAGTTCTTGATGTGCTAAACATGTTTATATTTAGAATCATACAATGACACAATTGCTCTGGGATAAATGTAATTCAATAAATGATAAATTACAAAGAATAAATAATTTTAAATGGTTACAAGAGCTGAAACCATCTAAATATAATCTTTTTGAATAAAATAGCCTTTAAAAAATAAATCAGTCTAACAAATAAAACATTTGTTCTGTGCAAAGACAGATATTTGCTGCTTGGACTGGAGAGTGTGAAAAGCTGGTTTAAACAAAGCCAAAGATCTAGAAGACCAAACTACAGGAGTTGTTTATCTTAGGGTCATGTGTAATCTAACAGACATTTAAACATGAAATGTTCACTTTGAAATATTTATAGGCCCACTTGTATGCAGGGTAAAAAAATAACAAAATAAAAAAACTCTGATTTGGCATGATGTCCTGAGACATTGCCAGCTGATAGAAGGCGTCATAAAACAGAACAGATGGATGTTAAGATGCCCTGACACCCCTCCACATAAATAGGTTAAATGAGTTAAGGAAAATATGAGCACCAAGCAAAAACCCCAGGTTCTCCCCTGAGAACCAGACCACAAATTTTATGTACAACCCTTATTAAAAAAATATTAAACAACTAAACTTATTGTAACAATTCTGTTTTGCTAAGAATTATCATTTTTGAGCAAGCACATTGAGGAATGTGTTGGCGGCACGACGGCTCAGTGGTTAGCACTGACGTCTGGGTCCTGGGTTCGATCCTAGTGCTGGTCGGTTCCTGAGCTACTCGAGTTAATGACTCGAGTTCTAACACTGAGTCAGGTCCCACGAATCTGAGGTCTAAATTAACCCGAATACCAAATGTCCTCATAATACCATCCACAAACTAGCAAACACTGAGAACAACTACAAAAAACAGCGTCCCCTGAATGCATCATGACGCACGTGCGTCAGATTGCTAACTCACCGGCTGCTGTCGGGTCCGAGCGGCTCGGTTCATCTCCCCAGAAACAGTTTGGACTCGTGTTGAGCCGGGTCCGAGCTTCCAGTTTTCCATTCAGAGTATTAAGGTAGCTGATAGATCTCTACTTTCTGCTCTTATATCAGATATGTTGCCAACCACCTCAACAAGTGTATTTTCTTTAAGTGGAGCAGCATCTGTTCTACAGGTTTGTCTTAAAGATATTTTAGTTCATCTCTAAAATGTAGGCTATAACACCTTCAGTTTCTTATCTTATTTCAGTCGTTTTATCTTATCATATGTTTTTTTGGTGCAACAGACCAGATATTAAATCCATGTTGGTTTAAAAATAAGTCTGGTATTTTGGTTTTTGAAAAACTTTAAGCCAAGCAAATAAAAACAATAAAAAGGCCTATTTAAATGTGGTTTACATGGCTATACAGTGTTTATATTGAATATAATGACATCTTTCCTGTGTGGACTGCTATGACTGCATGTCTTTCAAAGTTTTCCCTTCCTGTAGGGTAGGACACACACACACACAGAGTATTCCAGCTGTGTTGGGAGCTTCTTTCTCCTTTTCCTCCTGCTATCTATCCATCTTTTCCCAGCTGTATTCCCCGTCTGACCTTGTTCCTGAGCCAACCTGATCATTTTACTATGACCTCTTGGTTTCACACAGATGTCTAAATTTCACACGTAAGAAAAAAATCCTGAAATACACGCTGAGATGCTAAATATATATAAAAATGTTTCATACAGAAACACTGGATGACTTTTCAAACTCTCTCACACACACACACATTGTCACCCTAGCTTTCATGTGTCCTGTGGTAGAGGCTATGTCCACTTAGCACAAACACTCAAACTTACAGTGACCTGTTTTTTGTGTTTTTGTTTGTTTGTTTGTCTGTCCCACAAAAAACAGAATACTCCTTTTTATTTTTCCCTCTGCTGAAAATTTGTCTAGTATAGTGAAAATACACATTAAGAAAGGGAGATATCGGTCTTTCCATCATCAAGCATTGCAGTTCAATGGATGGCTTGATTGGCTGACTGTAACATGAAAACAAGATTAAAGAGATTTTAAAAATAACTATTTATTTAGTTCACAGCACCCAATGTATCTTCTATTGTCCGTTGTGCACATACGTAATGGAACAAGACAGAATAGATAGCAATTCTCAAAGTTTGTACAATAAATATCTTCCACAGTAAAGAACATGGGACATCAGAGGAAAAGATCCACATGAGAACTGATTCAAACTAATATTGGTCAGTCTGGTATTCCAAAGCTAAAACTGGGACTTCTGCCAAAGAAAAAAAAAACTGAACCTGGACCCAGAATCTAACAACAAAGTAGAAAAAATATTAATCATAATTTTCAGGTACTTTTTCATTTAATTTGAGTAATACACATGGTATCTAAACAGAGTCTTGTGTTGTGTTGACCCAGTCATAAAAAAGAAAATGTAATTTTTATGCAATAAGTATGTGTTGGACCCACTGACTGTTTGTATGTTTGTTTGTTTTTTACATAACAGTACTTTAAGTATTTATTGTATACGTAAGTGTAGAGTATTTTTATTTTACTATTTGCTTTTGAGATCATTATAAAGTGCAAATACTACAATCTATCACATGATTTGTTTTCAGATAACTTTGTTCCAAAACCACACAGATTTGGTGGATGGTAATAAATCCAAATCAACGTACTGCTGGTTAACAGAAAGTCTAATAATGAGGCAACCTGTGTGAAACCTTACAACAAAGCAGTAGCTTAGCTTCAATCATTAGTGGTCTAACCTGAGGCAATGCCTTTCAACTGGCCCAGAGGTGAATTTCTGCACAAGCCTCCTTCCAGGAGAAGCCAGCAGTCCTCATTATGTTCACTTGAGAAAAGAAAAGTGGATCATTTTGTTGAGCAACAGTCAGAGTGATATATGTCGGATGCTCCGTTAAAAGTTTTTCTTAGCTCTGTAGTAAAAGCAACATGCATGGTGAGGCTTCATACACGACACTGCTGTTCAACAAGATACTTTTACCAAATCCATCATAACATTCTCAACAATTATTCTGAAGACTTTAAACAACTAAGGGTGTATTCACACCTGACACATTTTCTTTGATTTAGTTGAAGCAGCGTTCATTTCCAGCGTTGGTCTGGACCTTTTGTGTAGGTGTCGGCACGGTGGCTCAGTTGGTAGAGCTGATGCCTCTCAGCAAGAAGGTTGCCGGTTCAAATCCCGGCCCGGGGACCT
>JARVGW010000001.1:35042942-35059570 GCA_031762495.1 Anablepsoides rubrolineatus | reverse complement strand
TCACTACCCAAAGCTCGTGACCATAGATGAGGGTAGGAACGTAGACTGACTGGTAAATTGAGAGCTTCACCTTCTGGGTCAGCTCTCACTTCACCACGACAGACCGGTACAGCACCCACATCACTGCAGACGCAGCACCAATCCGCCTGTCGATCTCCCGCTCAATTCTTCACTCATTCGTGAACAAGACCCCGAGATACTTAAACTCCTCTACTTGGGGCAGGACCTCCTCCCTGACCCGGAGAAGGCACCCTACTGGTTTCCAGCTCAAGACCATGGTCTCGGAATTGGAGGCACTGATCCTCATCCCGGTCGCTTCACACTCAGCTGCGAACCGCTCCAGCGAGAGCTGGAGATCACGATCTGATGAAGCCAATAGAACCACATCATCCGCAAAAAGCAGGGATGTGATCCTAAGGTCACCAAAAAGGATCCCCTCAACACCTTGGCTGTGCCTAGAAATTCTGTCCATAAAAGATATGAACAGAATCGGTGACAAAGGGCCAAGATTCAACTATCCGATGAACCCTCCTCTCCAGGACCCCCAAATAGACCTTACCAGGGAGGCTCAGAAGGGTGATCCCCCTATAGTTGTAACACACTCTGCGGTTCCCCTTTTTAAATAGGGGGACCACCCCGTCTGCCAATCCAGGGGAACTGCCCCCGATGACCACGTGATATTGTAGAGTTGCGTCAACCAATGCAACCCCACAACATCCAGAGCCTTAAGGAACTCCGGGGGAATCTCATCCACCCCTGGCGCCTTGCCACAGAGGAGCTTTTTAACCACCTCAGTGACCTCAGCACCAGAGATTGGAGAGTCCGACCCAGGGTCCTTAGGCTCTGCTTCCTCATGGGAAGACATGTCGGTAGGATTGAGGAGGTCTTCGAAGTATTCCGCCCACTGACCCACAACGTCCTGAGTTGAGGTCAGCAGTGCACCATCCCCACCATAAATGGTGTTGGTGGCGAACCGCTTTCCTCCCCTGAGACGCCGGATGGTGGACCAGAATCACCTCGAAGCCGTACGGAAGTCTTTTTCTATGGCCTCTCCGAACTCCTTTCACGCCCGAGTTTTTGCCTCCTCCTCCTTTTCCTCCACCACGATCTTCGACGTGCGTGGCGTGGCGTGCAGCAGGGCTCATCGACTGGATGTCGGATTTTTGTTTTTCTCTTCAACCTTAGTTTTTTTATTTTAAATAAACATTTTGGTTTTTGGTATTTTACGCCATCTCCTCTCCCTGTTTTGTTGTGGCTCTGAGCCAGTCATAACAGTAAATGAGTTGAAAATATCACTATTCTGATCACAACTCTCATAACTCCCTCCGTGTGTGTGCATGTGTTCTTGTATTCTTACCATTTTAGGACCGTGTGTTTGAAATTGTAAAATTAACATCCCTGAATAGTGCATATAGAAATATAAACAAATGGGCACATATAAATGAATAAATATAATAATACATATAAATAAATATATAAATATATACATACACACACACACACACACACACACATTTTTAATCGGGAGGGTGTAGTGCAGGACTCGGACTCAAATGACTCAAATAAAGCAGGTTATTTTAGTGATAGACATTTACCATAGACTCAAATTAACTTGGTTCTATAGAGTGAACTGTTTTTACCAGCTCTATTATTGACTGGAAAAGAATATCAAAAGAAGGAAACTATATATATATATAAAAGTAAAGACCTTTCACATAACTATTTATAAAACAAGCTGTACTGTAACCCCACCAACTGTTTCATAATATAAGTGGTGTGTGTGTGTGCCCTTGTTTTTACTACTTGATGGGGACACTTTTTCAGGAAAATACAGCTTCTTGGGGACAGGACAGCATGCTCCTTGTGGGGACCAAACCCTGGTAACCCTGGGGTTGGTTTAGGACCAAGGAGTGAATTGAGTTTAGGTTAGTGTAAGGGTGAAGTAGGTACCTGTGAGGTTAGGTTTAGGGTAAATGGTCAGGGTTAGGATATAAAATTTCCCAAAAATGAATGGAAAGTCCCCACAAGGATAGAGAGACATAGTAAGTGTGTGTGTGTTCATAAAATATCAGGTGCATCTGGGACACACTGTGGGTTAGAAATAGCAGATCATGCAAAGAGAGCTCCTTTATCCTCAAGTATTTGTCTAGTTTGGGCGATTCATCTTCTCAATGACTCCAAAGGTGGTATATGTGTGGGTGTATTGTGTGTGTGTGTGTGTGTGTGTGTGTGTGGTGCCTTATTTATTCAAGCTTTCATCAATTGACTCCTTGGGTGATGGCCTACACTGAGTGTGAATATGAGTCTGTGAGTCTGACCTATTTTCCTGCCTGGTTTTAAAGGTTCTGTCAGGTGGCAGAGCTCTTTAATAACCTGCTTTAATAGCTGCTGCTCAGAATACAGTTGCTTTTCAACCATTGGGTGTCTCTCTTTCTCTTTCTGTCTGTGTGTTTTATCAGTTTAACTCAGTTTACACACTCCTGCTCTATTTGCTCTCTTTTTATCACTTCATCAAGCCACATTCTTTTATTGACTCTGTCTCTCAATCTTAGTTTTAGTTCTGTTTTTTTTTGTCTTGTCTTTGAACATAAACAGTATGTAAAACACATAATTTCAAGACAGATTTGATACGTGTGAATTTAGATTAAACCAAAAATCTACAAACAAATGTGTCATTTTCTATTAAATAGTTGAGCTGTGAAAATATATATATTACAGGTTGCTTTGATAAATCAACCAGTATTTAGAATAGTCCTGTTTTCATCTAAATACCTGCCACTATGAAAGGTGGGCTATAATGTGAATGTGATATGCCTGTGTATGTACAAGTGTGTGTTTGTTTTTAGTCAAATAATTTAGCAAACAATGGACAGATTTTATTGAAACCCTCAGAAAGTCACTGGATCAACTGATCAACTTAGTGTCTGCCAGAGTAAATATGGTCACCACAACCAGTAGGCTGTACACACTAGTTGTACCTTGAGATTTTCCTTTGAGTTAAAAAATGTTTTTATAAGCATTCATCTTTTTAAATGATTTTTCACTCTATTGTGACAAAAATCTCTCCATCTCTATCTTCTTCCTTATCCGTAGTTGGGTCGCAGAGGCAACAGGTCCAGGAGAGAAACCTAGAAATCCATCTCCTAGTGACACTTTCCAGCTTGTCCTGGTGGACCCCAAGGCATTCCTAGGCCATAGAGGATACATAACCCCTCTAGCGAGTCCTGGGTCTTCCCCAGGGCCTCCTACCAGTGGGACATGCCCGGATCACCTCTAAAGGGAGGCGTCCAGGAGGCATCCTAATCAGATGCCCGAACCACCTCACTTGACTACTTCGTGGAGGCTAGTGATATTGACAATGGTAAAGTTGTGCCCACGTTTTTGAGTGTGATGGGCCCAAAGACATTTACGCTACTTCGAAACCTATTACAGCCTGTTAAGCCCGGCAGTAAAACGTACAAGGATATAGTGGACATCCTTTCTAGGCATTTTTCACCTAAGCCTCTCGTGATTGCTGAGAGGTTCCGGTTTAACAGGCAGAATCAGGAGGAAGGGGAGTCTGTTACGAACTTTGTTGCAGCTTTGAGGAAGCTAGTGGAACCTTGTGAGTTTAAGGAGGTTCTGAATGATGGCTCAACAACTGAGTGTTACAGGCAGCGTGTATAAACTTGGAAGTAACCATGTTATCGGTGTGGGAAAACTAGACATCTAGTGTCTACATGTTGGTGCAAGGAAATGGACTGTCATAACTGCGGGAAGAAAGGTCATGTGGAACAAGCCTGCCAAAATAAGAAAATCACAGAAAAAGGGAAAAAAAAACAAGATAATAAAAAGGACAAAGCAAAGTTTAAAAGAAAACAGGGATGTGCAGTATGTTGGGAGTTCTTCATCGGAGGAGAAGGTAACAATAAACACACTACGCATAATGAGCATGGCTGAAGGTCCAGATTGTTATTGGACAAAACCTGCACTGGAGGGACATGTAGTTAAGATGCAGATTGACACAGGGTCCAGGGCATCACTGATGTCGTATCAAGTCTACACGAGATGTATGAAACATCTTCCCCTACGTCCCTCAGACACCGTGTTCAAAGCATACACATGAAATGAATGACTGATGTTACTGTCCAGTGTAACAGCCAAACTGTAAAGGTACCAGTGTATGTAACATAAGGGAGTTACGTCACCATTAGGGGACATGTGTGGTTGGGGAGATTACGTCTCAACAGGCAGGAAGAAAAAAACTATCCCAGGGTGCAACACCACTACAAGCTGTTCTGGAAAAAAAGAAAGATGTTTTCCTTGAGGAACTAGGATGTATGAAAGACATTACAGTCAAACTGCACATTAAACCAGACAGCAAACATGTGTTTATGAAAGCCAGACCTGTACCGTATGCAATACGAGGTTGAAGCAGATTTAGAGAAGCTAGTCAAAAGTGGGGTTTTGGAACCAGTTACTTCAAGTGAGTGGTCCACGACCATTGTCCCTGTACCAAAAAAGGACGGGGGAATACGGACATGTAGATACTTCAAAGTAACTGTAAACCCAGTGCTATATGCAGAGCAGTACACATTACCTTTGATTAATGATTTATTTGCAGGACTGAGCGGAGAAAAAAAAAATCAGTAAAATAGATCTCAACCAGGCTTACCTGCAAATTTGTGTGGATGAACAGCCACGTGATGTACTAACAATAAACACCCACAAGGACTTTACTGATGCAATAGTTTACCTTTTGGCATCATATCGGCTCCAGCATTGTTCCAGCGGGCCATGGATCAAATACTCAGTGGATTGTCAGGAGTTCAATGCTATTTGGATGACATTCTCTGCACAAGAGCAACTGAGGAGGAACACCTTCGTAACTTGGATGCCACCTTTCAGAGGCTACAGGAATATGGCCTCAGGGTAGGCAAGGAAAAATGTGAGTTTTTAAAACTATCGGTGGAGTACTTGGGTCATGTGATAGATGAAAAAGGCTTACACACTTTCTTATTTTTCGAAGAAGCTGGATATGCATCAGAGGTTGTATTCCATAATTGAAAAGGAGGCATTAGCATTGGTCCTGGCTTAAGAGCAGTTTGAGGTGTATGTAGGCAGTTCTGGCGGCCATGTGCTTATTTTTGCAGATCACAATCGTCTGGTGTTTCTGGACCAAATGCATAATAAGAACAAACGTCTGATGAACTTGTCTCTGCGGCTCCAGCCCTTCAACATTTCCATTCAACACATTTGTGGTAAAGATAACGTGGTTGCTGACGCACTCTCATGCCTTTAGTCCTGTAGTTTTTTTCCTCCCTCTGTTTTCTTTGAATGGGTTGATGAGCAAGTTTTGTTGGCTGAATCAATGCCATTCAGTGTCTTTGGGTGGGGGTGTTATGTGCTTCAGGCACATTTTATTTTATTTTTGTTTTTTGCTAGAGTGTTTTTGTTTATAGTTGGGTATTTTTTCATTTAGATTTTTTTATAGGAGGACGTGTTGTATATTTAGTATTTGTTACTTTTTATAGTTAAAACATATTTTATGTAAAGGTTTTGATTGGTTAGCTGGCCTGCCCACCTAAAAATAGGGCTGCTCTGTAGCACTTTTTTTGGCTTCTCCTCCATTCTCTGCTCATTTTCAGGTGGCTGCAGGTGAGTCTGGCTGCAGGCCTTGGCCCTCTGCCTCAGCCTGTCATGGGTTTTGATCTTGATTGATCCTTATTTTTTTACATTTGGCCTGGTGGGACTGGATGTCTTCTTTTCATGATTATGTTTTTCTTATCTTTTTATGATGAGTTTTTTTGTTAGTTTAGTTTGGTGTGGTTGTGGCTTCAACAGCCCTGTATAGGGTTGGCCCACTGCCACACATTTAGTTTTGTTTGGCCAGCTCACCACAATATGTTGGAACAGCTACATTCAGGTCACAGCGGAATTGAAAAAATGAACAGTCAAGAAGCTATTTCTGGTGGCCGGGACTGAATAAACAGATTGAACTTATGGCCACAAGCTGCCTTTCATGCCACCAAGTTCGCAATAACCCCCAAGCAGCGCCACTCCATGGGATTTTCCAAAAGAACCATGGTACCGCATACACATTGATTTTGCAGGTCCATTGGAAGACAAAATGTTCCTGGTGGCTGTGGAAGCCCCCACCAAGTGGCCAGAAGTAGTGGTCATGAGGTCATGAACTGAAAAAAACTATTGAGAAGTTGGGTGAAATATTCAGTCGGTTTGGATCTCCAGTTCAACTTATTTCGGACAATGGTCCACAGCTGGTTTCACAGGAAATGCTTACCTTTCTACAAGCCAATGGAGTGCAACACATCACAGCAGCTCCATACCATCCTGCAACAAATGGGTTAGCAGAAAGCTTTGTTCAGACACTAAAAAACTCTCTCAAAGTATCAAAAGGACAAGGCACCCTACATCAATAAGTGCACGGGTTCCTTCAAAGGTATCGGACTACGCCACACTCAACTACAAAGGTGTGGGTCACCTGCATGTCTCATGTTCAGTGGAGAACTACAGACCACACTGGATCTGCTTAAACCCCCTACAGTAAAGGACATCGTAAAATCTGAACAAAGGAAACAAATAATGCACAGAAATCTGCACGCCAGAGACAGAGTTTTCGTTCCAGGAGACACGGTGCTCGCTAGGAATTTAGGAACTTTGGACACAGCCACAGATTATATTATCAGCGCAGTAGGTGTGATTACAGCACTTTGCAACGTGGAACGTGGGTGAGGATTTAGGGAAAGGCCTACTGATTTCGATGATTTTAAAGGTGAAGCATGAAGGTTTTAAACCATATGCAATACATGTGACAAATGATAAAGAAAATCCAATGTTTCTTGAGTTTCAAACGAAACTGAGAATATTTGAAGACAATGAAAATTTAAACGAGGCTGAACCTAGCCATGATGTAAACTTCAACAAGAACTAGGCAGAAACTCAGCAGAGAAACTAGGCAGCACAGGGACGAGTGATGTCGACACTGAATATTTCAAATGTGTATTGAAGAGCCAACAAGCAAAATAATGCAGACGCAGTGTTGCGGTCATTATTAAAGCAACACACAGTGAGACTATGTGCAAACATAAAGACCAACAAATGGAGCAAAGAGGATCGCAGATGAAAGAGGCAACAGACATGAAGCTGCAGCAGTCAGTGCGCAGCATTAAAGAGATGGTCTATTGGTGGACAATGGGACTACCTCACACACATTATTAACACATCTTTTTGATTTTACAGCCACATATTATTCTTTGCTTTGAGCACATGCTGTGACACTTTTAGTCATGTTTTTTTTTTCTTGTTTGTATTAATTTTTAACAAGAAGGATGTGGTGAGATGTTATTAAACAATAATTGATGGATGTCTAAAAACACAAACACGTCATCTTCCATAGAAAACCTCACATTATCCAACCTTTAACATTGTTTAGTCATTTTTTGTTAGAATTTTTCTGTATAGTTAAGATAAACAAATGTGAGATAAATGAGTCTGATAAGTGCAGGATGTGTCAGAATAATAACACTGTCAATACTCAGAGTGTTTGAAAAACAAAATTTACTCCTGCAAATGAATTCCAGGGACAAATTTGAGGCAATGCTTTTGTTAAAGTAGGTTACAAAGTCAAAACACTTGGCTTTACTTGACTTGTGTTGGCATACATAAGGCCTCGCAGAAAATCATTTTAGTTGAATTTGGTGGGATAATTATGTCCTCCACTGCTCATTTCTCATGTGTGACACCTTTTACTTATAAATGAATAAACAACACTTCCATTTGGGGCTTTAATTATTAGTTTCCGCACATTGTCAGTTGTTGCAAATATGCCGTATTGCCCTGTGGAAATTTTAAATAGGTTTTGGAAAAGCCGTCAGCTAGATGGTGGTGAAAAATGTGTCCAGACAAGAGCTAAATTAGCTAATCTTATTTTGCCTGTGTGCGTGTTCCTTGTCTGTGTGCATTTGACGCTGTGTGTTTGTGCAACAGCTCTTGTTTTGGCGTATCCACTATGTGTTGTAATTGAACCATCACTTGGTGGATGTTGTTAGAGCACACAACAGATTTCTAGCTAGCTAAACAGGCACTATAATTGAAATTAAAAGGTAGCCACATTCATCATGCTGAGCTTTGGCCTAATTGAAATGTATATTTGTTTGTGTGTGTGTGTGATAATGTGTGTATCTGGAAGAAGGAACAGGGAAGGGTTGGAGAGACAGCAGTGAACTAAAGCCTAATAGTGAAATATGGAGTAAGGTGTTTGTGTCAGTGAGTAAAGGAATGTTTCTGTTCAAAAAGTAGACTGAATTTGTAATTAGGCTGGGAAGCTCTGACTTTCTATATGTAGCTGTCCTGGTGATAAATAACAATAGACAGATAATGTCCACAAGCACCTTACCTCCACTGTATCTCTCTCCTCTGTGCTCTTTTTTACTTTTTGGTCACATTTAACACAATATGTTTAATTTGAAGCTTTTTCATTACTGCTAGAGAGTTTTCCTCTATTTCAATTAGGTAATTGTGTTTAGTAGATGATAACATTATTATCAGCTGCAATGAACAAGTATTGTTAATGAGAGGTCACTGGTGCCTGTCTCCAGCAGTCACTGTATGTGAGGCACGAGACACCCTGGCCATCACAGGGACACAGAGACACACATATAGGATGTCAGAAATCAATGGATGGCACAAAATGCTTTGTGGAAAAAAAAGCAGCAATACACAGGTAGGGGTCTCTGCAGTACACATTGTTCTGTAGGCATAGCTTGCCCTAATTGTGATTGACAGAGTTAGTGTGTGGATGAAGTTGTTCCTAATCATGATTGGACGCATTAACTTGTCTTGTGGGGAAACTTAAAATTGGAAGTAATGGTAAAAGTAAAATCATATGATTCATTGACTGTCTATGTACAGTTTAAAACAGAACAATGACTCAAATAAGAACTATTTTGAACATCCATCCATCAATTATCTATACCCACTTCTTTCTTTCAGGGTCACGGGAGTCATTGGTGCCCATATCCAGCAGTCACTGTGCAAGGGGCGAGGTACACCCTGGACAGGTCGCAAGTCTATCACAGGGCTTATTGTGAACATGTAAACATAATTTATTCTGTAAAAATTCTGTGCGGCAAGCACCTTCCTGACTAGTATTAATTCATGTTCATATATAGCGATCTTTTTACAGGCTGGTTAGGGCTGTTTTGACTGAGCCAAATTATTACCACCACATGTATGACATTCAAATTGTGTGCAGCTAGCCCCTTTCTGTTATGAGTTATGACTAAATTAAATTTTTATACTTACAAAATATACGTAGGTGCTTCCTGGCCAATTTGAGCAAGCTACTCCCAGCTGCCCCCAGCTTTTTCACCATCAATTCGACCAATCACGTCTTGGGCAAACTATGCCTACAAAACGAGAAACTCCTACTTAGTCACTGCAGAGACCCCCTTCTCCCAATATCCAGAGGAAGAAAAAAAGTCAGGAGTGTTGCATATAGTTAATTAACACATGTGGACAAAATTGTTGGTACCCCTTGTTTAATAAAAGAAAAACCCACAATGGTCACAGAAATAACTTGAATCTGACAAAAGTAATAATTAGCAAAAAAAAAAAATCAAGAAAAATAAAAAAATAAAAGTCAGACATTGCTTTTCAGCCATACTTCAACAGAACATATTTTAAAAATAAAATTCATAAAACAGGCCTGGACATAAATGATGGTACCACTGAAAGTAATGTGACCAAAGGGACATCTTAAATCAAGGTGTGTCAATTAATTAGCATCACAGGTGTCTACAACCTTGAAATCAGTCAGTGGGCCTGTATATAGAGCTACTGTTTGGTGACTTGCCCTGTGTCTCAATTCGTGGGTTGCAGCCGACATCGACCGCAGCCCATGTCGGCTGCAGTCGACGTGGGCCGTAGGCTGCTCGTGTCGGCTGCATAAACGGCTGTGAATTGGGACGGTCCAGCCTACAGAGGATGTAAGTTTGCGTGGACACGCTGCGCGTCGTTACCATGGTGTTACGTCTCCAAACCAGCGGGGAAAATGGAGCCTGAAAAAGCGATGTTTTTTTTATTTTCTCGAAGAGCTAATGCTTTTTCTTCAACATCGCAGGCCTTTCATGTATTTTAGGCTGACAGCAGACTGTAACAAGGTAAGAAATATTTTGATTTGATTTATTTTACTATACATTAAATAATTAAAGCTTACCTTAAACGTAATGTAGCTGCAAACATCATAGTTACTGATGTTTGGTGCATTTATCTTAAAAAGCATTAAAATTAACTCAAATGTATGTCACTTCACTTTATCAACTCATTCTAGAATAGTAAATGGTAATTTACCATTTGAAAACACATGTATACTTACTTTATCAACTAGTTTCATAAATTGATCTTAAATGTAAGTAATAGGCCTAATTATTTTAGTGACATTTAAATGTAACTACTTGCAATGTACTTGTACTTGTTACAAGCACATTACAAGTAGTTACATTTAAATGTAACTAAAATAAGTAGTAACATTACATTTAACACTGGTCCTAACCCTAAACCGAATTATGAGAAAATTAGGAAAGAGATTCGGGCCAGAAATTCAACATTCTGATAAAAAAAAGTCAGAAACATGTGTATCTGAACAAGTAGTTACAATTAAATAAATATATGACTCTCAAACACATCTGAATTATGAAGTGTGAATGTTTTGATGTATTTACAGATAAGACCACAGCACTGCAGTGATGAAAAGCAGGTTAAGAGTTATCTTCCTGCAAACGCAGGAGGTACACCACACCTACACCCCTCATGTAAGACCTTATAATATAAAGTAACAAAAATTGTTTTATCATTGATGACAGTTGACAGTTGTTTACAGTGACAAATTGTACATTTTCAGGTTATAACAGGATGTGCAGACCTCCACAACATCTGCCTTGGGGCTGGTGACACCATGGCTCTGAGGATGAGGAGGAGGCTGAGCAGGAAGCTGCAGGTGGGGCTGGAGGAACCAGAGAGCAGCAGAGGTTTCTGCACCAGTGCATCATGACAATTGTTGAAGCAAGTAAAACACACAGCAGCAACTGATGTTAACCTAAATGTTCTATTAGTAACACTTTCTTAAATCATTTCAGTGACATGACAGCTGTAGAGTCTGCCTCTGTAAGTTCAGCTCGTGGACAAAGCAGTGGACAGTGGACTGATGGCAGGTCAACAGCTCTGCAGTTCACCCAGAGGATGTTCTGCTGAGGAGGGTCTTCTTTGGTGGCAGCCCATCACTTCATCACCACTGTCAGGAACTCTCTGCTCTGCATTGTTTAATGGTTTAACAATAGTGTAAATAGTTATTTGTTTTTGTTCTGTTTAAACTGTTTTATGTCGGGTTTTTTTAAATAATAAAATGAATTGTAAATAGTTAAATACTTTTTTCAACAGTTTCTCAATGACCACTTCAATTACATTTTGTTACAATTTCTTTATTTGAACTTAATATACAAAACAACAAACAAAATAACAAATCAACATTTTACATGTCCTGGTCTGTCCTCAGGAATAGAGACAATTAGGAGGTTAATTAAATGCCTCTATCCAAACACCTCATTCATGAGGACAAACCAAGTTCCTGCAGTGGGTTTGCTGCCAGCTTCCTCACCTGACCCTGGATACACCTGAGCCTGGATACTGCAATTCTAAAACAGAATTCATTACAGAAAAAAATATGAGTAAAGTTGTGTTAAAATGGGATAGTTTGGAACCAGTTACAAAAAATAATTTAAATCATATTTCCATACTGTATTTATTTTAGTTCAAATGGTCCCACTTCTTTTTGGCTTGCAAGGCTGTCACACTTCAATGCCTATTTCCTCCAGAACTGCACTAATAACAAAAAGAAAGGACAATAGATGTTAGTGGTGGGACAAAGAAATGCTTGAATGTCAGCAGACTGAACAATCTTAAAATTACTATCATGGCCAGCAAAATGTGTTATTGCTATGTGGAGGTCCATATTCCAAAGCTCTAATATTTTTTTTATGCAGTATTTATTTATAATACAGGTGTAAGCTCATTATAACATGTTGCTTACTTCCAAGCTGAGTGTTTAACCCCTGTGAACAAGGCCTCTTTTGAACTGATCAGTTTTCTCCTTTCCCCCATAATATATATATAAATATAAATAAAATATGTGAGATTATTGTTATACTAACACCAATATTATTTACACAAGTTAAATGCATTGGAAAAAACGTAATTTCAAGGGAGGTACAACTTTACTATTTTTTTAAACCGTAACACAAATACACAAATGATTAAACTTGTTTTATTTTCAATATGCTATTTAGCATATTAATACATTAGTAAGTTTGAAAAAAACTTACATTTAAGATGAATTCTTTGGTCAATAGTTTATCCGCCATCTTTGATATGCTGAAAAGTTTCTCACGGCGCAAAGCATTCTGGGATACTGTCGGCCACATAGTGTGCTCAGATGCACCCAACAAAAACTCGAAAATGTCGGGCGCATTTGTCGACCGCATTCGTAGGCACACAGTACGCCTGAGTATGTGGGAGCCTTTAATGCTCTCACATACTCAGGCGTACTGTGTGCGGTCCGAGACCTGAGCGGACTCCGCGCATACTGTCCGCGGACGTTTGGGACTTTATACTCGAGCGCACTGACCGCCTGACATATTCTTTAATTTCTCACAATTTCAGTCATGATGTCAAGGATGAGGAGGAAGAGTTTGCATTTTAGCTTTAAAACAACAAAAGAAAAAAAGAAAATAACTATCTTACCCAGTATCTGAGCTATTTCCTCCCACAATTTTGTTGCTCACTGAAAGTCCTTATATTCCTTTATTGACACATCATAAAGATTTCTAATCTCCTCCATGAGACGCTCTTCAAAATTTGACTCAATTTTGTCCACAAATAACACTGTTTCTCAACTTTGTCAGCTTGGTATCGCATCCAAAACAGTATGACCCTTTATGTATCGTTACACCCCTACTCAGAACCAATATAGACCGGTATCTATCGAATCTCTGCTTCTACAGAATCTTCACTATTGACGCGATTTACTCAAATGGTGCATGTGCAAATGGAACCATTCAGTGCTTTTAGCACTGCCCTCTGGTGGTCAGGAGGGATGAAATAGAACAATGAAGATTGCAAAATTCCTCAACACATGAAGCCCAAAGTCTAAAAAGATAAAACAAATAAAGGCCTTGCCTTTTTTGAAGAAGGAATATTAGGTGCTGCTCTTCATTTTGTTGATTTAGTCTGAGATTATCATTTGAGAAAAAAAGGTTTTAGTCATTTGGTCTGTTTTTACATTTAGCTGATGAATGAGGTTCATGTATCATACAGCCTGTCAGGATGAAAATCCACAATGCCTTTTTCTGATCTTTGTCTCAAGAATGTGGAGAGCATCCAGTGCACAGATGAATACCTTTTATTTGATGTTCTCAAGATATTCTTGTGTTCTTGAATACTATTATACACACAAAAAGGTTTCCCATCAAAAAAGCAATTTACACTCTATGACAAGAGTCAAATAGAAATCAAAACTAATTTAGACCCAGTGTTGCACAAAGCTGTTATTTGCCTGTTGTGCTACTCTTGTCCTGTTTATAACTGTTTGCCAACAACAAATCTGTATTTCTTTTTCTTTTCTCCACAGAATATGTATAAAACCCATGCACTTTGTGCAACCAACTGTTAACGGCACTTATTTAAAAAACTTGTCTCTTAAATTGAGTTTTGATTTTTATTCCAACTATTTCAAAGATGGTTTTAAGTTACAGCTCTTTGCAAAAATATTCATCTACCTAGGTTCTTGTTAAAACTTCTTGCCTTACAAACTTCAAATGGAGGATTTTTTAATTTTATTGACACATATAAACCTTGCAAAAAATGTCTGGATTAATAAGTGAAATGGAGTAAAAGTTTCTTGTAAAACTTTACTGTGGTTCTGTGCACGTTGACTCTAGGATGGACCTGGAAGAAACATGGAGACAGCAGATTTCTAACCCTAACCAGATTTCTTTCAAGTGTTAAGACAAGATTTAACTTTAAATCCATCAAATTCCCTTGTAGAATTTGAATAAAACATGTTCACTTCTTCATGAGACATTTTGCAAAATAAACATAAAAATGCTGATAATCACACTGACACATGCAAATATTTACATTTGCGCCTGCTGCCACAAAAGGCAGGTGATATTAAGCAAATTACTTTGTACAATATTCTGTCAGAATACACCAAAGATTCTGCTTGAATGCTGTAATACTGATATCAGATATGAAAATAAAGAACTATCCTTTGATTTACCAACAGTTTCTGTAAATACGTACATATATACAGCTGGTGAAAATATAAAGCCCACCAAAATAGTTTTCAAGGTCTTAGGAATTAGACATAAAAGTTCAAAGCACTTTGAAGTGTTAGTTTCTTCAACAGGAAGGCTCATTATAAAATCATTCATCTTTTTCTCGAGTGACAGGAGTCTGTGTACCAGTGGATCTAATATTAGCCTGTTTGCTGATTGATGCCTCAATGACAGTGTTTACAGAGGCTCGCTGACTGATTGGAAGCAATCAGATGTGTTTCTATTGCTATGTTTGTTACAGCCTTTACTAACACAATGCTTTCCCTGTTGAGTCATAACTGTCAGTAAAGGTTTACCTAATTGCTATTATTTGTTAAACAAAACCTGAGCTTAGAGTGGGACAAAATAGCCTAACCTTTTCTATATGTTCCTACTTCAGTAGCAAAATTTTCAGATATTTCCTTAAAAAGATAGCAAGCATACACCATCCAACAGTGATGTCTATTGTGGGACTACATATGAACACAAAGACAGTCTCCACTGATTGCTTCTTTCCCAATGATTACCCCCCACAGACACAAAAACAAAACAGGTAAACATTTTGGCAATGTTTTTGTAGATCAAACTTAAACTCGGTGATTCAGTTGCCTAAGGTTTATTCTAGTGCTGTTTATGAAACTAGTTAGGGGGTTCCAGTTTTTCTCAAATTGAGAAAATCAAATATAAAGCACGATAAATAATGTTGCAAAATTTAAAAATAATTATGAATAAGTTTTTTTTTACTTGTATGCCTTTCTTAATTGTGGCACTGACAAACATTTCACTTGAAATGTAAACTGTAACACATTCCATGGACAAAATCATAGTATCAATAATGGTACTGGTATCAGGACATTTTGTACAAGTACAAGTATTTGTGAAAATGCTTGTACTGGGCCAGATACTAGTACTGGGCACGTTCAGTGATCCATTCGTGTTTTAACTAGTCACTTGTCTGCCTATGTATTGCTCTTAATGTGCTTTCAAGGTGCAAAAGCTGTAAAAATGCTATTTACCTCCTCTATCCAAGTCTGGCGCAGTTTATTCTTTATGGCTTTAGTGCCTTTCCCCTGGCCTTATAAACCTGCACCCTGCAGTGACATTCAACAGCAGACAAAACAAATCAAAGTTTTGCCAAAACCCAATGCCCGCTTCCACCTGAATTCTGGTAGTAGGCCTACACGGTTAAGGGACGACTCCCCAAACCACTTTTTCACAGCTGCCCCTAGTCATCTCCGACTAACACGCCTGCTGAACGTCTCCCTCTGAAGGTTTTGGGGGCATGTCAGTCTGGGAGGAGTTCCTGAAGTAGACCAATGTTTTTTCCAAAATTTAACAAATTACTGGAATTCACATGCTTTAATTTTAGTTTGGGAGATTTATGTATTCTTTGTTTGGATGCCCATGAGGAGCTGACAAGTGTTGCTAGTGAGAGGCCCTGTAGGCAGACCCATCTAGGGTTGCCACCCGTCCCGTAAAATACGGAATCGTCCTTTATTTGGCATTTATTAAATTTGTTCCGTATTTCACAAACGTGCAGGGCTGGACTGGCCATCGGGCATAGCGGGCACTTTCCCGGTGGGCCGGGGTGACTTTGGGCTGGACGGGCTGTTATGAGCCAAAAAAATATATCATAACTAATTTTTTGTCAACAGCGACGGCCCATTGGTTGATTTTCTTGACCAACATCAAGCTAATCCAATGTAATCTCTCAGCACTCCGAGGCCGGCCCCTCCCCTTTCGACCAAAGATATAAATCTCTGCTCAGACCATTAGAGCAGCAGAGTTGGAGTGAAGTAGGAAGAACTGGATAAAGCAGGCTGAGAAGCTGCAGATAAAATGCCGAAATGTCTCCAAGTGCACGCAGCAAAATGTGCAAAAATAACCAACGTTTTCCACAACAAGCCAAAAAAATATCTGACTGACCGATCGTATATATATATTAATTTAAACCGGGAGGGGGTAAAAAAATAAACACAGCCTGGTGCAGCTGGCTCTGCTCCTCACCATTCAGCCGGTGTGTGATCCGGCTGATAAGAAAAACCCATAGAGATTGTGTTTAAACTCCTCCCACTCGACCCACCGCTTCTGCCGGAGTTAGAGTGAAACTCTGCGAGCGGACATGTCCCGGGCCGGCTCGTCAGATGTTAGTTAGCTAAACCTGCACCACACAAGTTGAATGAAAAATAACATGAACTCCTGGACTTTATGGATGCGTTTAAGAGTCTCTGGCTTCAAGTTTCTGATAGCTGCAGCTTC
>JARVGW010000001.1:34950256-34961767 GCA_031762495.1 Anablepsoides rubrolineatus | reverse complement strand
GTGATCTGGCAGACCTCACAGAGGGAGGAAGCTTGTTCCAGAGTTTAGGAGCTACGGCTGAGAAGGCTCTGTCCCCCCTAGTCACCAGCCGAGTCCTGGGAACCACCAAGAGCATCCGATCTTCAGATCTCAGAGCTCTACCGGGATGGTAGTGATGTATAACATCCGAGAGAGAACAGGAAACCGTCTACACTTCAAAACAAGAGCGTGGATATAAACTTTTCCCTACTTATATTATGACTCCATAGATCTACTCCATTTGTTTCAGGACTGTTGGTTCTGTTCAGGTACATGTGTCTTCCATGTGTCCCTCGCTGTGTGCGCGCGTGATTATGGGCAGATTGTCCACAGCGCTGTCATGTTTAAAAAAAGAAATAAAAAGCCATTATGGTTTTACAGTTCGGCCTTTATTTTATTTATTTTTGTGGGGCTGTTTGTAAGTGCTTGTGTAGCTGTGAATGGCCAGTTTGTTTGAAACCTTCAGGGTTATCTGCTCAGCTTCATCTCCTTCACCTCACTCCAGAAAGTGTACACAAGTTATGCCTTTCCCAAGGTTGAAGTTTGCACAAGTAACACCTTTCCTCTGTCAATCAATCTAAGAGTAGCATTCTGCTGATTTCAAAATCACAAGTGTGCTGTACTTGCTTCTACCTGGACCCATCAGAGAGGAGGTACAAACTGGAGATGGCTGAGTGTAGTTCTACATGGTTAGAACCTGGAGACCCATTTGGCTAAAGCCAAACTGATCAGAATAACAACAGGTGCACTGGTGGAGAACCGGCAGGACTGGGAGTGTCGCCCAGTCATGTAGCTCCAATTGCTTCCTGCCACATAAGCAGAAAGAATTGTGGGAATTGTCCTTTAAATGAAAAACTTGAGTTAGAAGGACAGTCAGCTACAGTATATAGTCTCTGGGAACAAACAGACATCTGAGGAAGGCTTGTGTCTGTACAATGATTCTGCATTGTACTGACATGAGACGTAGTTTTCCGTCCACTATTAAAATTAATGACGATTAATACTTGATGAAAAAAAAATAGCGCTCCTACATTCATAAATTTAAAAAACACAAATCCACACACAGTTATATATTATATATAATTAGTAAAAGCCCTAATGTGCATCAAAGTCATATTTGAGCGTCACATCCGCCAGAATATCAGAGAATTCATTAATAAAATCCTAATTGTACTTAAGAGGCCAATAGATGACAGCACACAGCACCTGAGGATGACTCACTTCAAATAAACTTAGTTCAAAGCTGCTGAACAATGATGATGACAACAGCATCTTACATTTAAAATGACATTTATATAAAACTGCTATTGCTCCTCCTTGGCCCCATGTCCACAGGCGGTTAACATAGCAGCAATCCTGTGGTAAAAGTTTGTTAAAAGCACTGGACTCAATGACACTAAGCCATGTCTCAGTCAGCAAAAATCCAAACCCTGTGATGAGAAAAACTCTTTCAAGATAAAAGTTTTGTTCTTTAGAGATCTTCTTTAGACTGATCCTTGCAGGAGCTGATGTTTCCACATCTATTGATACCGGGTGAGCACAGTTCAATGGCTGCAGATTGTGCAGGTTCACCCCACATCAGCGGGAGTGAGGAGTGGGTGCAGCACTGAAGCATCTCATCTGGGCTGACCACAGGTATCAACCAGGTGCCCACAGGGTGGAGGGAACGTCATGAGGTACCTCTTTCGATGTGGTCTGAGAACCATCAGTAAAGTGCATCAAACACATCTTCATCCTCACCAGCCGGCCGCTGCGTTTACCTTGGCAGCGTGGGCACTTGTTCCACAGAGATGGGACCAAGTCACTGTGTAAACAATCCCTGTTAGAAACAGGGGCAAGAAAGTCTACAAGATGCTATTTAATTTGCATAATCTAAAAGTGTTTGGTGATTGTGCCCCAATAAGGAGTCAACATGTTGATAATATAATAATAATACAAACTACAAACATCAGACAAAGTTTGCAGTGACAGGTGAGCCAAACACACTGGCGCCATCTTGCCTCCAGAACAGTCTTCCTCAAACTGCAGGTTTGGACCCAAATGCAGACAAGCAGGAAGAGCTTGAATAAAACAAAAGTATTTTGTTAAATAAACAAACAGAAGCCACTGTGGCAGCAAAACCTAAAAAACGCCAGGAGAACTAAGATAATACAGAACCGTGAGGTGGTGACGAGGGAGAACAGAGGATGAGGACGTGGCAGCAGCTGGGTGATTACTGACTCTGATATGCTCTGTAGAGTCTTAGAAATAATAAAGAAGGGAAAACATGGATACGTGTTTTAATCATGAACAGACCTTTAAGGTCAATCTTATATATGTTACATTAATAAGTTGGCATACCATGAACTATCCCTGTAAGAGGAACTTCTCTATTTCTTATCACTGCGGGCAAGAACCACGCTATTACAACACATCTTTTGTAAAGTCCAGTAAAGTAAAGGAAAAAAGAAATTTAACAATACTTGAAGAACTATTTGTAAATCAGAAGATAGATATTTACAGTACTTTTTCAGATGTGCATCAGATGAATTATTGTTTGTTTTGTGTGTAGTTTGTCACACACACAACACATGCACATGTCCATTGTAAGCTCAGGACCATAGTATCCTTTAGGGACCTTGGATGATATTTGAAAAAAAAAATTGTGTGTTAGTAAAAATTTATCATGTCATTGATGTGATATTTGAAAAGTTTGTTTTTCTTTCCTTTCTCCATCTTCTCCTACCAGCAGGTCCACCCCTGACTCTGAGCCCCAACAACCTTTTACTGATGCTGACAGGTGACTGTTTAGAAGCCAGAACTCAATTAGCCACTGCCCCCTCTCAGATTTACTCTGGATAATGGTTCATTTACTGCTCTTCAGATAAGCACAAGGCTCTTGACTTATTGTGTCTTTATGTGAAACCCCAGCTTTCTCCTGACATTAAGGTGTACCCAGGGGATTAGACTTGCTTCATAAGAAAGGCCATGGACAAAGGTTGGATGCCTCAAACACAACTAACTGATGTTTCCTTGTATTTTATTTTATTTATTTTTTTTACCCTTATTTAGCCAGGCAAGTCCCATATTTAACATTTCTCATAATCCTAAAGTTAACCCAGAAAACGTGATAGGTTCAGACTGTCGCTGGGTTTAAACCTCTTTAATTTGGTTACATTCAGTAAAGCTTTTCTGTTGTTTTACAATTAGCAACAGTTTATTATTAAGACAGGATGCAATAGCTGTTACTGAACAACTAGGACCCACTTCTCACTGCTTTGTATTACAGTTTGAGCTGGGTAAAATTTATTATGTGCAATTAATCAGAAAAACTGTCACTGATTATTATTTGGCATGTTGCGATTTCCACAACTGGTGGGCTAACATACTTTTAAATTTTGGATGACTTGCTTTTTTTCCCCACATCACCACCCTCCAGCATCCATCAAAATGTTATAACCTCTGTGTGTCCTTCAAGACAAGTTGTTGACTTTAAATGATCCTCAGTCCTTCCATTTTTCCACAGGCCTGATCAGGAACATTTAACATGCACATTATCATCTTCAGGGAAGGCATACCCCAATAATAAAATACAATCCTCCACTTTCACCGTTTGGAGGTTTGCAATAAAAAGAAAACAATCTCATTGAGATACTAAATCTGAAAGACTGGAGCTTTATGAGAATGTCTGAGGAAGATGTCACAGAAAAACAGATCAACTAAAGAAAAAGGATTGGAGTCATTGCAGTAGTTTGCAAACATGCAACAATTATATTACAGCTATAAAGGAAGATTTTAATATCAAATAATTACTTTTTATCAGTCCACTGAGTCACAGAGACAGCATTGAAGCTGTAGCTCTTTAAAAGCTGTTTACTGCTCTGACATGACACAAGGTGAAATAATCAGACAATTTGCCCAATGGAGGAGAAATTTCTCACCAAAACAAATCAATAACAGATTATGTGCTACATTATGAAAAACAGGATTAAATTGCACAGATTCAGATGTTTGAATGAGTTTTCCTATCAAGAGAGTTACAAAATAGCTTTTAAATCAAGTATTTTATAGCTCCAGAGGGACCTTTAGAACATGTAAGAAATTACTTGAATGGTGTTGGTTTGTATTGATGTGTTGTAGTAGAAAAGACTAAAAGTCTGCAAAGAAACATTCACTGTTGTGTTCTTCAGAGTCTAAGGATGTAGATGTAGATGAAACAATACAAGTTTAGAAGAAGTGAAAAATGTAGCTTCCACAAAGAGCAGCTTTGTTGACAATAAAATGCATTGATTCAGTGCAGATTGTTATAAAAGAACCACCGACACAAATATTTTCAATTCAGTTTAGATTAAGAGGTCTTTGAAGGAATGCATCACCTGCCACCGTTCATGCTAGAATTTTATACTTAGATTAAGATGAGAAATAATGGAATTGTAACTGTTTTTGTTTGACAATATTGTGAAACTGTGTGTGTGTACATCCATTTATCTTTTATTACATGCACTATATTGACAAAGGTATTTGCTCACCTATCATAATGACTGTGCACCACTGCACAAAGCCAGATCCATAAAGACATGGATGGCGGAGTCTGGTGTGGATGAACCTGACTGGCCTGCACAGAGTCCTGACTTTAACCTGATAGAACATCTTTGGGATGAATTAGAGAGGAGACTGAGAGCCAGGCCTTCTGTCCAACATCAGTATGTGACCTCACAAATGTGCTTCTGGAAGAATGGTCAAAAATCCCCATAAACACTCCTAAACCTTGTGGACAGCCTTCAGAAGAGTTGAAGCTGTTCTAGCTGGAAAGGGTGGACCAACATCATGTTGAACCCTTATAGATTAGGAATGGGATGTCACTTGAGCTCATATGTGAGTCAAGGCAGGTGAGTGAATACGTTTGGCAATATAGTGTATTTTCAAACAGGATTGACTTCAACAGTTTAGGCTAACATTTTAAGCAAAGACCTTCTGCATGTGTTGAGGGCTATCAGTCCTTACCACACAAAATACCTTGGAAGTTGACTGAATTAAAACATTGTTTATGTTTGTTAATAAAAGTCTTGGTGACCATCCTGAATTGGATTGACATCAAAGGTGCATTAGCTGTAGGGCTACATACACTCATTATTATTATTTTTGGAAGTTTCATTAAAACATGTCTAATAGTTTGTGAGATATTTTTGCTAATAGAAAGTGTTAAATACATTTGGAAAACAAACCTTGCGACATCTGTCTACTAAGAATGTGTACAGTGGTTCATGATACACAAATACACAACCACAGGCAAAAACCTTCCTGTCCACCTTTGTCTTTCACTGGTGGGCGATAATCAAAGTGAACTGTTGCCTCACAGGAAGCAGGTAACTGGGTCAAAACTCAGCTGGGACCTTCAACAATTTTTTTTAATGTTTTCTCAGTGTGTGTGAGAGTTTTCTTTGGGTGGTTCAATTGTCTCTCTGTAAAAACATGCATGCTAGTTTTCCTGGCAGTTCCTAAATTGGTCCCAGGTGAGTGTAAACGATTGTTTGTCTATTAGGATTTTTCCTTGAAAGAGGTCCCAGTAGTCCAGGGCTATAGGGTTAGAGCTGGTTTATCACTGGTTCAAGAACTGTTTGGTTCTCAACAGTGAGAACACTGACTCAGAGCTATGTCACATTAGAGGTCTCCTCAGTAAATTATACATCCTACCCCAGTGGTATTCTAAGTTTCCATTGACAATCAAATTGCAGAGAACTTTATCTCCACAGGTCACAAGTTTGTGTCTTTTTTTTCTGGAAACAGGTGTCATACTATCACCAGTTTATTTGATAAACAATGTTTTAAACATCAGTCGTGTTTTAAACACTCATTTCTGATCTCTGATTGTTTTTAGAAATTTTCATTGAACAGTTTTAGCAGATTAAAATCCACAATGTTTGTAAATGTAAATCAGGACTTCTTTATTACACTGAGAACAGCAGTTGTGCAGATTTGTGCTATGCTCAGACCCACCGCCTACATGATAAACAAATAAAACAACAGAAAAACCCAAATTGCAGAGAGAAGAGATAGTGATAAAATGTATTTCTACTGCTAATGTGACTTCTTATTGATGTTGAACTGAAGCATTTATTTTTAAATTTAAATATAGCACTCACTAAGTTTTAACTGGATGTTAGTCTCTTAGAGCCCGCCTCCTGCTCCTCAAAAAAAGTGGTTCTTTACTCCAGTTTAGCAAAAAGTTGATGCTGAAACAGGTTTTTATTTGGTGTCCAAGTGTGAGTTTAGAAATAGAAACAGAGAAAAGTAGAGCTAAACAAGTTCTGGCTCTAGTTTGGTGGGAAACCCCTTATGTGATGCTGTGATGGACAAGAAACCTGTCCAGGGCTCTGCCTCTTGTCCAATGGCCAGCAGAGATAGGCACCAGCTCTTACTGACCACGAACAGCAATCAGCAGGTATAGAAAATAGATGGAGAAACATATCAGTTAGTTGAATCACTGCCAAACTCTATAAACTAAACTAATCGTGGAAATAACATTTTCATTTTCAGCAGAACCAGCTTCAGGGCATCTAGTCACCTGAACTGACTGAAAGATGAAGCATTAGTTTAACAATAATAAAAACCTTATTTGGATGTGACATTAATATTATACAAAGTTTGTTGAAGACTGAGTTGCTGGTTTGTGTGAGGTCTTCGTAAACTAAAGTCTGTGCATCTATGTATTTTATGGATGGGCCACAGTACATAACTCAGTGAGATACACATAACAGGTACAGTAACTGAATGCACCAATTAAGTATAAAACAATATAAAACACCTCAGCATAGTGCTGTAATATGTAGTCACAGGACACCCTGTCAGTCTAATATAGCATCTTTAGAGGAGACAGGCATATTCTCAACATATCCTAAGCAATAGGCCTCCTCACTCATTACCTGCTGGGGTTTTCAGATATTTCATTTTCTTTCTGAAATAAAAGGGTGTCCTGTGACTTCTGACTCACACTATAGTAAAACATATATTTGGGCCTGATAGGAAAAAAAGTGGACCTGAGATGTTTGAAGAAAGAATGGAAGTAACTGGGTATGAATGAGGTTTCTGTGCAGAGATGTATTGGTGAGAATTTATCTGTAAGATATTGTCAGCAGATGTTGATACACAGCTCCCAGCAAACAACTTCATTGTTTGTAGTTAGATAGAAAAAAGAAAAAGAAAAGGAGTTATATCAAAACACTGTGCCATCACAGGAGACATATGAAATCAAGAGGTTGGTTGTTACAGAAAAGGCAAAAGCTGGAAGGATATTAGAGATGGTGTTTTGTTGTAAGCTGAAGCTATTTATCCATCTGAAGCCAAATGTAATCTGGGCTTCCCTCCTCCTCTCCTCGTCTCTGTTATCAGTATTTGTTGCAATTAATTCTGCCGTAGGGCCAGTTCCCCAACATGAGATAATCTAGTTAGTGAACACCCAGGGAAATATAGCATTACCCCACAAGACAGACAGAGAGAGACAAAGGATGAAACAATTACAGGCAAAAAGGAGAGAGTGTGGTGAGACAATAAGTTAAAGAATGATGGCCTAAAACACAAAGGAAGAAAAGATGAGAGCAGTGAATAAGGAGGTACAACATAAAAGATCAAACTTATGGGAAATTACATATTTTTATCATGAGGAACATTAAGATTGTTATCTGTAGGAAAAAAGATTGTAGGAAGATAAATAGATATTTTTTTGATGCAGGACAGCAGTAAAGTATAGTTTAGCATTATATTACTTAAAGTAGCAATATATTTCTTTCAGAATATCTTCATTTTGAGGTAGATTTCCAGCATCTTTTTGTCATAGTGGCAGAAGGGTTGGACACAGTTACCTTCAGAACTGCTTTAATCCTTTGTGGCATAGATTCAACAAGGTACTGGAAACATTCTTCAGAGAGTCTGGTCCATATTGACATGATAGCATCACACAGTTGCTGCAGATTTGTTGGCTGCACATCCATGATTGGATGACCCACTGATGACATCATTGTTTGCATAATTGTTTAATGAAATGTCATTAAAATTGAAGAGCAAGTCAGTATGAATCTGCTGATACCTTGTTTTTAAATTTGGTTGGTTTATAGCAAAGTTATTGGCAGTTAAGCTTCCTGTCCCTCTAATTTTGATGGTCACAATGGAAAGGGGGTGTGGTCACAAAGTGGTCCCTGGGGGCAGTGAGACCCAACTTTTTTTCTGTTAACATTCTTTTTTTGAAAGAGTGGACCCTAAGGTACATAAAAACACCTGAGAAGTTCAGTCATGGGGTGTACATGGTGACCCACCCTAATCTACAGACTAAATCCATGAAAATTTTCATCTTCTGTTGGAGTTGTGACCATTTGACCCCCCTGATGACATCATCGATGTCGACCAGCAGCAACCGTTCCACTCAGACAGCTTTGTTCCCCTTGATCCAATCTTAGTGTTGAAAAAAATAGTATCAATTGCGTTCAGAGACCAGTTGACCAAATCCATGATTATTTTGTTTTCGGATGGTAGGTAGAAGAAAAGGCTTGAAAAAGCTGCAGAAGCAGGGCAGGGGGGCCAGGAGCAGGAGCAGACCAAAAAGCGTGCGACTCCTCTGAAGGCCAAGCGAAGAGCCACACATTTACTTCTTAGTACAATGCAGCTGTATTTAACTAAAAATCATTTGAACAGGATTGTCCCGGAAAACCAGAAGTTCACACTTTATACACTAAAAAACACAAAAGTCACATTATGGTGCATAAAAATCTGTTTCTGTGCGCATGAATGCAAATCAGTGTAATTGCATTTTGTTTTTTTCCGATGATAGCAGTAGTTTGAAATGAAATGTAAAAGTTTGCAGTATTAAGTCACAAAGAATGTCTCACCTTACCTTAATGCCAACCTGACCTCACAGCTCTTTGGACATGTTGTTAATCAGCAGCTGTTCTTGGCTCTGTTCAGCTCACAGTGAGCTCATTTCAGCCGTTAAGTCATGGGCAGATTCTACAGCTCTTCTGCAAATTCACCAGAAACTGTGGTCCATCATAAATGAATTACATCCATCTTAGCTTTTCCCCAAGTTTACAAGATTTACATCATTCTTTACTAAACCTTTCAGGAATCTGCAAATTAAAACACAACCACATAATGGTCTAATGAAATAAACACCAATTTTCTCAGAAAATACAATGATTCTACTTTATACTATAAAGAGTAAAACCTGATTATAGAGGAGTTGAAGCAATCATTTGAGCTTTAACCACTTTTTTAAAAAATATCTCATGATTGTAGAAGTGATTACACACACAGACTGCATCTTACTCCAAAGTACTGGCAGAGTCCAAACCCTCAAAACAAAACAAAAAAAAAAAGAGGAACACACAAAAAAAACATTCATAATCCATATTCAGTGACTGCTCACGGGTGATTATCACAACCACCGGCTCTGGCACACTTAATATTCAGCTTCTCACAGAAGAAACACACTTCATGGACCCATTAAAGCATCAGCTGAATATAAATCAGTCAAGTTGTTTTGATCCAAGGACCCTGTTGGAATGTGCTTGAAATTTTTTCCCCCCTCTTTTGTTCTTGTTCACAATCAGGTTATTGAACACCTAACCCTACTACTGCTTGCACAGCACGTGTGATTTTTAGGTTGGTTCATATTCTGCATATCAATAAACAAACTCTTCTCTCCTGCTGTGAGAGAATTAAAATACTGAAATGGGAATAATAAAAATGAAAAAGCTTTTATGCAAAATTATAACAGGGAGAAACAGAAACAAGACTCATACTTGGCATATTAAATCAAAGCTCACAGGTACGGGACAACTTATTGAAATTCAGCCTTTAACACAAGAAACAAGACATTTATGACCTGATGAAAGATCTCAGCATCTGATGAAAAGAAAAGAAGAAATTATTTGGATAAATTGATGAATGCTTGATTCCACAGTGAGTTTTAAAAGTAGTGTTTCTACAAAAAAATAAAATAATAAAAGGTATCAAAACCACCAGAGAGCCCTTCCATAAAAACAACTTCAAACCACTAAGAAGAAAAAACACTTTTGTTATTAAAACATTGTAGCAATTATCTTCCTAAAATGAACTTGTGTGTGAGGTGTGCCACTAAAAAAAGACTTTTTACAATAAAAATGAATAAACAAAAATCTGATTATTTTCATGAGCTTTTAATTTTTACAACCGTGTAATTTTTTTTAAATTCAGTTGGATTCCTGAAATACAGATTTCCACCCAAAAATTATAAAAATTTGTTTACAAAAAATATTGTTTTCACTATTTAATTTCATATCTTATTTGATAGTAATATTATTGTCCACATGTCAGAGACATTAGCAGAATATCTTGGGATTCACTGGGCAGAATTAAAAAAAAACTTTGTCATGAAAGGCAGCGGGCGATATGCTTTCCTTTATTAAGGCCCTAAATTTTTTATAGGTAGCAGCCATTAGTATATAAATTCAGAATGAAATTACAGACATACTGCTGCTCACACAATGTATTTATTAGAACTAAAACAACATCAAGGGTGTCTTTAAACATTGGATTAGATATTACTGTGCATGTTTAACTCAAAATCCCACACTGAAATTGATTTTAGTTAAATTTGGACATGTTAGGATCATCTCAAGGAATTAAAATCACAAATCTTTAAACACATTACTCTCTGCCTTGAAAAAGAGATTTTCGACTTTTATTTTTTAAATTACAGTTTTCCTTTTTATGGAAAAATATCATTTAAAAATATTTCCAGCTGATATTTACTAAATTTATTGAGATAGAGTGATGCTGCCACCATTTACTGTGTAATTCGTGTAAATAATGCCATGATTTTGTAACTTCTTTATTTCATTTTATTTTATTCGCTTTTTTAACAATCTGATAAGTCTCAAGCATAGTAAATATTGTATAGTGTGCACAGGATTTCATATGCACTGAACATTTTGGGCTCATTGCTATATCCTGGTAAATTGAAGGCATCCTTTCAGCAGCCCAGTGATTTTTGCAGCAGGGTCTCTGTCATTCTGCTCTTCTTGATGCAGAAACACAGGTCAGAAAACAAAGACAGGCAGGCGAGCAAGGAGCTGAGTTTATGTGCCAAGATTCTCCAGTACACCCCAAGGGACCATTAGGGGCACATCAGTCTTACAAAGTGCATCCTCACCAGCTAATAGGCTGCCTTTGCTCTCACATTAAAGAACTAAAAGGTGTTTTTGTAGCAGGACATCAACAGTGTTTTACAAGAAGTGGCCTGAAGGAAGTTTACAGCTTCTACAAGGAGACAGACCCTTCAGCAAGGCTTTATTACCGTCTGTACCAGGGCTGCAACTAATGATTATTTTAATAATCGATTAATCTGTCGATTATTTTTTCGATTAATCGGCCAAATCATTAAAACACTTAATTATATAAATATAACTAGATATAAATTAATTTAATTCCTATATAAATTAGGGATGCAAGTTATCGATTAATGTGAAGTTGTCTGAAGTTGAT
>JARVGW010000001.1:34939989-34950156 GCA_031762495.1 Anablepsoides rubrolineatus | reverse complement strand
TTACACCTAGGTTGGTGACAAGTTGTTTTTCAAATGGGGCCAGAGTGGAAAGGTTGATGCAAGTGTTACTGTTTGTGTTGTTAGTTGGAAACAGAATGACTTCACCAGTGCTACCGGACCTAGCAGGGCCACTTCAACACCATCCTATAGTATCTTCTAATACATCTTTTGGTAACTTCTTCATTGTTCTGGCTGCATGTAGGGTTCTGGCTCTTTTTTACTTAAATGTTACAAATACTAGCTAAAATTAACAGTAAACAAAATATTTTTTACATTATGAAACATATTTTGAAAGATGTTAAATGTTTAAAATGCCTTATTTTGATGGTATATTATAGGCTCCAGCGTGTTTCTGTATATAAACCTTCCTTAAGGAGTCAAACAGATTTCAGCCTCAAGATTTTTAAAAGAGATAATCCAACAATAGACGAGCCCCTTGTGTAACACAATCTCCCTTCAGCACAATATCTGAACAAATGAGTAAAATGAGTCAATAAAGCGTGTTTGCTGCAAGTATCTGAGGTCATGGCAGTATGGAGCCAGAGATGGATCAGTGATTAGAGCCTCATCTACAGAACTGACAATGTTGTTTTTGTCTATTGTGGTCAAGAAGGAACTGAGTCAAAAGACGGACAAGAGTCCTATTTTACTAGTTTACCTACACTTAAAGTTTAGGCATAAAATCTGGATGATGATAGAACATCCAGGATACAAGGGGATAAATTGGGCTTTTTTTGGTTGCCCCAGCTCAGCATTATAATTAAGCTGAGGACTTCCCCGATGTCTTGTCAATAAACCCTGTCTGATAAAACTTACAAAAATTAGCAGAAAGATAACCCGAAACTGTGTCATACCCTAATATCATTCACTGATAAAATAATATGTAAAGATCTTACAGAGAAGTTTTGGTGTTTTCACCATTTACTGACCTGAAAAATAACAGGAATGATTAATGAGGAGCGCTGCTCGTAACATCCACACTGTGTTTGAGGTGGAAGTTAACTGCAAAACACAACCTGGAAGAAACGTCTCAACAAAGGTTCGCTGCTACTGCTTCCTGATCTTACTAAACTCAGTAATATTCTGTTAGCATTTTGATATATTATTCTGTGCTTTCCTGTGTGAAAAAAAATTAACTGTAAATGAAAAATATTTACAATATTTACATTTCTCTAAAACCGAAGTCTTTAACCCGGTTACTGACCTGTCCTGCATGTTTTAGATGTTTTACTGCTTTAACACACCTGACTGGAATAAATAAATGATTGGCAGGCTTCTGCTAAACTTAATGAGGTTCGGAGTAATTTAATTATTTGACTCAGGTGTGCTAAAGCACAGAAATGGGCCAACAGGAAAAGGGTTGACAACCTCTGCTCTAAAACACTTCTTTGTTATAACCCCTGCAGTCTGAAATAACTGCACCATATTTCCATTCACAAATTTAGATTGAAGTTTTAAGAACTATTTATACCAAATAATTTACTATTAAATGACCTAAAATTCTAACCAAATTGTTTATTTTCCTAAACATTTTATTTATTCTTTTCCCGCTGTCACTGTTTGCTCTACATTATTTACTTATATCATTAAATGACTTTTATTGAGTGTTCCTGAGTTTACATCCTTCTCAGCAATTACTGATGATAACTGAGACTCAATAAAAATTCAGACATTGTTTCCAGTTATTGATTTAATAAAGACTATATGAAGGTGAACAGCCGTATTCTCTAACACTCATTACCCCTGACACAGACGAATGCTACAGCGCTGGACTGAAGCCTGCCAGTAATCTCATAATGAAATGAATCAATGCAACTATCAGATTTGTGGTTCTTCATCATAAAATTGCTCATCATAGATGTCACAGCCCAGAGCCGCACTCGATTTCCATTACAGTGCTGAGTGAGTGGTTGAGGTGCTGTAATGAGTTTAAATCTGTTCTCTGTGTATTTGTTTTCATCTGATTTGAATGTATGCATGTGTTATAATGACCCATTATTTTCTTCAATTTGTGTTGATTCTTGGGTTTGTTTAACAAGTTGACTTTTGAGTGATTATGTGTCACAAACTCAGCTAAAGTATGTTGTGAATGTGGAAGAAGGGCAACACAGTGTTATTCACATTATTAATATTTTCACCAAACTAAAAATCATGTTCACTGCACATTGATATTGACAGCATGTTGTAAGACCTCATTTTGTAATAACAACATATTATGTAATGTAATAAAATCAGGCTTCAAAATGTAATAAACTTGCGCTAAAACCACATTATGTAACAATTGACACAAAATGTAATAAAAGTCTTCAACACATTTTGTAATACTCCCAGCCACATTATGTAATAACGTTATTACACTTTGTGGCAATAGTTACAAAATGTGGTGGTGTAATAATCTGGTGCATTATGTAATAAACAATCAAAAACCAGTATTTCTGTTCATCCTAATCAATATACTTGTAATAACTGTCATGTTGCAAATACTACATAATTAAATCTTTATGACTTTGGTCAATAAACACAGAACTTCTCATCTTTTATTTGCATTTTCAGATTTACTGTCCTGATCCCTGTTACAGAAATTATTCCACTTTGTAGACAACGATTTTAAAAAAATCTGTATTAATCACACGCAGGGGGGTTGGGGTGTGCAGGTGGAACTATATTGAAGTATGTTGATCATCATGCCTGTTAGCAGGTAATGGCAAGTGCCAGATACTCTGCCAATTACGCAAATTCTGTGAGATTCAGTGTTTTATACTGGACTGCATTTTGTTTGGTCAATTCTGCAATTCTGTCAACATTTCCTTAGCAACTTATAAATGGAAGTGGAGCAAGAGAAGGTGGATTCTGTCAGGAGTCTGGTAGCAGGGTGAACCCACTCATGTTTGGTGTGGTCCTCCTGACCCCACCTGATTAAGCTGTGGTTGGAGGGGAAAAGGGGGGTTGGGGTGGAGTCGTTAGGTGCTGTTTGTGGGTGGCCTGGCTGGCTCCCCAAGAGGCAGCCATGACTTTTACTTGGTAGCGTTGTTAGCATGCCGCAAGGACAGGCGTGGTTTTGGTTTGCAATTTTTTGCACCACAACCTGATGTTCCTTCTGTCAAAATGCTGATTTTGACATTGATCATAAATATCTGCAAATTTACATCCAATACATAACTACAAGATTGCAAGATTCTAAACAAGGTTCTGGTGAATTACATGAGCTAAACTTGTTTATTTTTGGAAGCAGACTGTGACATTATTTTATTAATGCATTTATTGATAAAATATGAAAAAGAAATTGTATTGCTACTCAGGGGGTTAATAAAAAGTTACATGCTGCTTCAGATTTGCTCTGCTGGTTTCAGACATATACTGTATCCACTTATGAGTAACAAATGAATAACCTACCTGTAACATATGTGAACTGATGCATAAATTATCTGTAACTTGTCCCTCACTTATCAGCAGCAGGTTGGCATAAGCTGAACATTTTGAGAATGTCCAAAAATATTGTCAGTGCTGATAACCTAATCTAAATTTACACCTAACGTGTACAACTTACAGCAGCGTGTGAAAAAAATTAGCATAAGTTGTCTAAAACATCATGGTGTGACAGGGCCTTTAACAATATATAGAGACACTGAGGTTTATAATAAATCAATTAAACATCCATCTTTGTCAAAGCTCAGCTCCCATTTCAAACTGATGATATTTTATTTTATTACCTCTTTTTAATTATTCATAGGCAAGATAATAAACATTTTAGCCAAAACAATAATCAGACCCTGAAGCTCCGGACACATTCCTAATTTATTACTGTTATAAAACATGAAAATATATTTAAAAAATGTGTGAACATTCAATACAAATGCTGGCAGGGAAAACAAAGTTGGCACTAAATAACATCATTTATGTTTGTTTTCTTTTAATTTACTCCGAGGACAAAAAAACCTGCCAAAAAACTATTAAGAGATTACAGCTTTCTTTTTATATTAATAGCTGAGTAGTTAGATATTGGACTAATTAAAATTTTAATTAATTGTGATAAAAAAGTAAAATATACAAAGGCAAACATGCACAAAAATAAGAATTTATACATAAAGAAAAATGAAGCATAAGTAAATACTCTAATCAGGACTGATGAGAACAAACCTTAGACTGTAAACAATAAGAACCAAAGTTTATTCTGTTACTGAGAAGGGGAATAGTGTAGAAGAATGTAGTGAGAAATTAAAAAATAAAATCAACCCAGTTTACCTCAATGGAAAGAAACCAAATTTGTGTAAAATGTAAATAGAAACAAACATTTTGTTGGTATTAATATAAATACATTTTATTTTTTTATGTTGTGTTTTTTTTTTTGCAATAGTTTGTGGCAACAATTTAAACAGATACAAACAAATAAAATTATTTACTGCCAGAGTTACTGTTTTCTACAACCTGAACTCTAAAAAAGTTGAGACAATGTCCATTCATCCATTTTTCTCTTTGTTTTTTTTTCTGTTCAGGCTCCCTGCAGACAATCAATCCATAACTTTTCAACTTTTCAAATGTTTTTATTCATAATTGTTCGACTGCAGTCAGTGTTTATTTCCAAGGTCACATATTTCCCACTGGGTTTTGTGTCCACTGTGTAAAGACCAACTTTTCTGAGGTGCATTGTCCTCCTGTGTCAAAGTCTAAACTTTTTGCAGTTTGATGCTTTCTACATGACTGACTGGGAACATCTTTTCACCTGAGCTTTTATACAAATCAGGAAATTCTTCCTCTTTTTACTACTTCTGATCTTTCATCAGTTTTAGTTTGTGCAATTTTATTTCAGCATGTTTTAACAATGTGACCCAGTTTGCCACAATAATGATTGTATTATTTATTTCTTTTAGTACCCAAAATTGGTATGTTTGGAAGGCTTGTATCCCTCACTGGTAGCTCCTGGACTCAAATCTCTTGTTAGGTCTTATTAGGCCTGGGCGATAAACCGAAAAAAAAAAAACGATACCGACATTTATGTCAATAACCGATGTCATTTTGCCTGTGTCAGTATTTTCTGTATTTGAAAAAATGAGGAAAGGAGAAACCTGCTTGTTTTCTGTTGCAGTCACATTAATGCCGCCCAGTCTGATACAGACGTTCAACAAATCAAACGAACCCCACAGCTTAGTTTATCCAATCAGAGCAGAGCAGGGCGGGTCTTTCTGATGTCGGCGCAGCAGTCAGGAAAAACACCAGTCAACCCTGCAGCTCCGAGCAAGCAAACCCCGTCCTTCACACTTTGCTCCCGAGCTTCCAGAGACGTTAGTATCTAAAATCTAACACACTATAAGTTTATGTGTTCAGTGCGTCGTTATCAAACTGTTATGTCAAACTTTGTTCGAGTGACCAAACTCCTCACCTCGACAGCGCTGTTACAGGAATGCGCCGAAGTGAACACAAGCAAGAGACAGGAGTTGTTCTGAGAGTCACTGTTTCAGCTCTTCTAACGAAACAATATTAACTCTAACAGATGAACATTCTTTGTACCATATTATAGAAAAGACGTGTCTCTGCTTAGCGTTACCCCCCTCCCTCCTGAAAAAATCCCTGCTATGTTCCCGCTATGTATTTTATCATAAATATCTACAAATTTCCTTCTTCACAATATAGCTTGCTTATATTTAGAACCATACTGTGACTGAACTGCTCTGATTCAATAAATGATCAAATATGAAGAATAAATAAATATTATTAAATGATTACATGAGCTCTCTAAATAATATATTTTAAAGAAATAGTTATTTTAATAGAGAAATCCGTCAGTCTAACATAAAAAATGTAGTTAAGGTATTTTGTGCAGACATATATTTTTTTTAATAGAAATTTTTATTTTAAATATAAAATACATTATGTGTTTGTTTGCACTGAATAGTTATAATATGGAGATGGTTAAATATTTGTATGACTGTATCGGACTCAAGTTTTGCCAAAAATGTTTTTTATTAAATATTAAAAACACTAAAATGACAAATATAAACTACAGAAAAGCTGTTCAAAATTTAAACTGTGTACTTTGACTAAGAACATGGGCACAGTGTATAATGTTATGACTATACTATACAGTGTACTTGTGTGTGGTGGGGGTAGTAAGAGTTATTGTGCATTTATCGTTATCAAGGTTAACTGGTCAATATTGCAATATTGATTTTAGGCCATATCACCCAGCTCTAGGTCTTATGCTTCTTAAAACTATTAAAACACTAATATTGCTGTGTTGCAGATGATGTGGTATCAACATCATGAAATGCAGACGGGGGCAGGAAGTAAATGAAGCCTCGTATCCTTCTGTTGATTTAGCATCAAAATGCCTAAATTCTGTGCCATGTACAGTTGTTGCAGCCGCTGTAATCTGGAGAAATAGAAAAGTTTTTTTCATGTCCCGAAAGTAGTGTGTCACAAGAGAGTTATTTAAAAAAAGACGACAAAAGTGGATCAACATTCTACGGCTAAAAGCAGGAGGTGCAGAAACAGACAGTGCAAGAGTTTGCAGCAATCACTTTCTAACAGGTCAGGATTGTATCGTTTAAATCATATTGACAGATATTTTCATGGATAGTTATTTGAATTTGGGTTTACAGAAGCTAAATAAATTATTTACAAGTAGATCCAAGCACATAGAAATAAAGGGTTACCTCGTTCATAGCATTGGCGATGACATTGTTATCATAGGCTAATTACTTAAAATAGCACAACTCACTGATCCGGGCAGAAACAGGTGAACAGACATTTAAAGCTTCTTTGGAACCTAAATGGTTGACCCAACCTGAAACTAAATAATTCTAGGCTTTGAGGCTTTTGAAAGCTTTCATCTGGCTTATCAAATAATATAAGGTTTGCAGCACCAGATAGTTTATGTTGATCGCCTCAATGCAGGTAAATCCTTAAGATTATATGACAAGTCAATTTTATTAAAACAATATGGAGGAAAATAGCCCACAAAAGGTTCTGTGATGATACTTTGGTAAGTAATAAATATTTTTAAGAAATTAGTGCAAAGATATTCTCAAGAGGTTGTAACATTATTACCCCGTGACATTTAATGATCCATTGGTAAACTGTGGTTCAATTATATGGAGTAGGGTTGTCAGCTGCCAATGAAGACATATGAAAAGGGTATTATCAGCACTGCCCTGGAACCGCCCTCTAGTGCTCATCCTGCAATTAGGTGATTAGAGGAGGAAAAAAAAGAACAGCAGAAAAAAAACTGAAATCCTGGCACAAAATCTTTGTTCTCAAACAAGCATGGCATCTGAAATGTTCTACTGTCACAGTCAGGGGAGGATTGGACTTAGAATGCAGACAAACTTGAGCAGTTCAAAAATAACCTTATTTTATTTTAAAACAAACAAAAAACACTGTCAGCACAAGTCGATTTTGTTGGTCTCCTTGTGGGTCCTCAAGGTGTGCAACCTCAGTTGTGCAGAACTCAAGTCATAGAGAACATCAAGGCCCCAACTAATGTGTTCAAGCTAAGGAGTTTTCATGTTTACAACTACACACTAAAGTTCATAGAGGGCCATGCTGAATTGGCAAAACCTCTTATGGCACTACTCAATAAAGATGTACCCTTTAATTGGACTAATACACAACAACAGGCTATGGAAGCCCTAAAGATCAAACTGTGTTCAACCCCATGCCTAGCCTTACCTGACACTGAAAAGAGCTTGAAGTTGGTTTCTCCAAACACTGTCTCAGTGCAGGTCTACCAAATAAATGACAGAGACAAATGTGTTATGGCCTATGCAAGTAAACCTTTGGCAAATCCCAACCTGAAGTACTCAGTGGTTCTACATTGTGCAACAAAATATTACCGGTACTTATTCTGTGCAGCTGTATCAGTGTTAAAACTTGTTTTTTTTACAAACAAATTAAATGTTAACTTTAGAAGTTTAAAGTCATCTGAGGGAACAGTCTGCTGAACAAGTTATTTTTTTATCTCATAATGCCAGTGCTTAGCATTGTACTCTCCTGCTGTTCTTATCCATCCTCAATTAGAGAATGTGCTTTCTGTGCATAATTGGCTTACCAAATTAATACAACAGTATGTACTGAAATGGCAAGTGCATGCAAATTAAAAATTTAAGTCTAAAACACATTAAATCTTAATTCCAGGACTAAGGGTTGATTTTCCAGTCTCTCCAGGACTTAGGATTGATTTTCCAGTCTTTCCATTGTTACTGCATGATGTTCTGCAGGTCTGTTACCTTTTCTACAGGATTATACATTTAAGGTTGTATTTTTCTCGAAACATAAAGCGACAAGCCAGTAAAGAGTGAATATGAGCAGAATACAATTATTAATGTTATTGCGTTAGCTCATCACACAGTTTCAGTGACTGGTAGCATGTGGTACATGTATTTATTGTATATTAACACTTCAGAATTGTTTATTTATCTATGAAAATGCAAAATTTCACTTCAGATACAAAAGAATTTCTCAAAATATGCCTATAACCAACAGTAATTTAAACAGTCTTATTGTTAATTCACATAAAATCTGTATTGCAAAATTACAATGAATATAGAAGGTTATTCTCAGGATACACCATGCTCATAAGGTTTGCTGAGTCATGCCTTCATTTCTCTCTTGTCTAAATATTTACTTTTCTTTGTAATTATGAATATGCATTCCCACTATAAGTGAGGGATCTGTTTTGAAAGTGCCATCAGCTTTAGACTGTAAAAAGCCTTTTTTACTTTTTGTTGATTCAATGTATAATTTCATGTTAATTTGACAAGCTATAGTGCAGTTATTGTGTTTAGAGGTGGAGACTCAAGTCATATGACTTGGACTTGATTCATTAATATTATGACTTTAGACTTGACTTGAAAACATTTTCAGAGACTTATGATTTGACTTGGACCATTATACCAATTACTTGGTACTTCATAAGGGACTTCCGGCGAGTGAACGCTGGCGCATCTTTGCTGCCGCTGCTCGCTGGGCTTTTGTCCTTTTTGGCTTTTTCTACTCTTTTTATCTTTCCTTTTCAGATCCTTTGCTGGTGGATTTTTAAGTCCCTGCTTCATCCCAATATCAATCATGTGGATTAATAGGATTTACCTGCTCCCCGCTCTGCTTTGGACCCTCCAGCTGCTCATCCTCCACCACCCGGTCTCCAGACTCCTCCATTACTCGGCACCAGAACTACTACGCTTCCTACCGGGCGCACCTCTACCGTCACCACTCCTTCGGGACATCGCCTTCCAACCTCGTCGACGATATATACACCGTGGCTCCCGCTGTAGACTCTGCTCCAGAAAGCTCATAAACTCCATCTGGTCTGACCGACCTCCAAGCCACAACACCCAGGCTGCTAACAATAGCATGTTAGCTAACCTAGCTCGGTCGGCTAACCCTCCAGTCGCATCCAACTCGTCCACTGTTAACTTCAGGCTTTTAAACATTTGTTCTCTCACTGGCAAAGGTCAGCTCATTAAGGACCTTATCTCTGACCATAAGTTGGATTTCCTTTCCTTAACTGAAACTTGGCAACAACAGAATGACTTTTGTCATCTTAATGATTCAACGCCACCTGGGTTTGTTTACATCGCAAAATCCCGTGAAACCGGTCGCGGTGGAGGTCTTGCGATAATTCACCGCGAGAACTGGAAAGTTACCGTGGTCCACATCCCCCCCTCCACCTCCTTTGAGCAGACTGTGTGCTTACTCTCCGGCCCTACTACCACCATTGTTGCTGCTATTTACCGCCCTCCTAAACAAAACAACTCATTCATAAATGACTTTGCTGCTTTTCTCGCCCACCTCTCAGCCCTTTCACCTAACTTTGTCCTGCTGGGAGACTTCAACATTCATAGGGATGAAGACAACAACCCTCTCACCAGAGACTTCACATCCTGCCTCGACAGCTGTGGCCTCCAGCGGTTCATCAATTTTCCAACCCACATTAAGGGCCACACCTTGGACTTATAGGGGCGGCTGTGGATAGGGGCGGCTGTGGCAGAGTGGTTAGGGCAGTCGTCCTGGAACCAGAAGGTTGCCGGTTCGATCCCCCATCCAGCTGTCTCAGTTGTTGTGTCCTTGGGCAAGACACTTCACCCCTAATGCCTGAAACATACTCGCTCCGATGCCGACTAGTCGACGCGCGGTCACGTGGTGATTCGACAGTCGTTTTCGCACAGACCTTTC
>JARVGW010000001.1:34925544-34939889 GCA_031762495.1 Anablepsoides rubrolineatus | reverse complement strand
CCTTCTCCACTTCTGCTCCCTGGTTCACCTCAGAACTTCGCTCCATGAAAACACATGGTCGCAGACTCGAGCGACTCCACAAGAAATCAGGACCTACAGTTCACAAAGAGATGTACATAAACCACACCGTACAGTACAAAGAAAGTATTGCACAGGCCAAATCTAACTACTTCACTGACATCATCAGTTCAAATGTAGGCAACACTCTTTTCTCTCTCCTTAACCGTGCAGTTTCCTCTCCGAACTCTCTACCCCCACACATGCTTTCTACTGACTGCTGTAACTCCCTCATGTCATTCTTTACTGAAAGAATTTGCTCTATACACAAACACCTTGGGCCAAACTCTGCCCCCAACATCTTTATAGAACTCTCCCCACCCTCCATCCCCCTCTCTGTCTTCACTCTTCCCTGTGCCGTTGACATCTCTGCCATCATTAGGAAGTCAAAATCATCATCCTCCCAGCTAGATCCCATCCCCACAGTTCTGGTTAAGTCATGTTTCCCCTCTCTTCTTCCCATTATCACTAACATCATCCACTCCTCTCTAACCACTGGTACTGTTCCCACAGCCTTTAAATCAGCTGCAATCACCCCCATCATAAAGAAAACAGGTTTAGATCCAACTAACTACAATAACCTCCGCCCCATTTCTAATCTGCCCTTCATCTCCAAAATTCTCGAAAAGGTCGTCGCTAATCAGCTTCACTCACACCTCTCCAGCAATAACCTCTATGAACAGTTTCAATCCGGGTTTCGACCACATCACAGCACCGAAACTGCTCTTCTTGCTGCTGACTCAGGACTGCTGTCAATACTCATACTTCTCGATCTAAGCTCCGTCTTCGACACAATCTCGCATCCTATCCTCATCGACCAACTAACCTCTATTGGCATCTCAGACCCCCCTGGACTGGTTTATATCCTATTTTTCCAACCGCACTCAGTTCATACAACTCAAGTCCTTCCGCTCCCAGTCTTCCCCCATTTCCACCAGTGTTCCCCAAGGTTCTGTACTCGGGCCTCTACTTTTCATAATCTATCTGCTTCCTCTTGGCCAGATCTTCCGTAAATTCGGTGTCCATTTCCACTCCTATGCCGACAACACTCAGCTCTACATCACAACAAGACCAAACTCCACCTTACCAGTCTCCACCCTTTCAGACTGCCTCAGCCAGCTCAACAACTGGTTCTCCAACAATTTCCTCCAATTAAACCATAACAAAACTGAACTCCTTGTAGGGACCAAAAACACCATTTCTAAATCCAAACCTCTACTCTTCCCATTTAACAACTCTGTAGTTTCCCCCTCTCCTCAGGTCAAAAACCTAGGTGTCATCCTTGACACCACACTCTCTTTCACATCCCACATTAACAACGTAACTCGAATGCATACTTTCATCTTCGCAACATTAACCGTCTCTGTCCTTCACTCACTCCCCGCTCTACTGCCGTCCTTGTACACAGCCTAGTAACATCCAGGATCGACTACTGCAACTTCCTTCTCTTTGGCCTTCCCAATAAATCCCTCCACAAACTACAGATGCTTCAGAACTCAGCCGCCCGTGTAATCACCCAAACCTCATCCTCTGCCCACATCACTCCAGTCCTACAACAGCTCCATTGGCTCCCAGTTAAATCCCGCATCATCTTCAAAATACTACTACTCACTTCACAGAGAACTTATTCTCAAGTTGTCCACTAGGAATGCCTTGATTAGTTCTTCCGATTTGTGGTATGTTTCATTTTTGACTTCTGGCACTCCATGTATGATTATATTGTCCCTCATACTTCTGGATTGTAAATCAAGAATGCTATTGACATATTGACTTTGTCTTTTTGGAGTTCAGCTGTCAAGTGTTTTAGACCGTTTACCTCAGATCTAAGTGAGGCATTGTCGGCCTTTAGCACCTCAATCAAAGAATTGTTCTATTCCACAGATGTTTTTAAATCCTTAATGTCATTTGTTTATTGTTGTAGTAAATCAAGTTTCTGGAGTTGACGTTTTATTGATGTAATAGACTCACAAATCTCGCTTGATGATTCCTCCACACCGTTTGATTTCAGATCAGACCTGGAGCCGCGAGTGTCACCTGCTTTGCAACTCCAGTATTTCCTCCCCAATTATACCGGGACAACATAAACATTATAAAAATAGAAAATATATTAATAATTGGGGGAAAATTAGAAAATAGTGATAATAAATTGAAAAACGGGAAAGCTAATGCAGTGGCAGCCATCTCTCACAGCGCCAAAGGTTAACTAAGTCTACAATAGGACATCACATTCAGCAGGCCAGATTAAACAGGCCTCTACCCATGACGATACATGTGATGTGGTAGTTGCTGACAGTAATTTCTAACCTAAATTTTGAGCACTACTCATTGTGTGAAATTATTGCTGAACACATTAAATATTGGAGTCAATCTTGTCTGTTTGCAAAATGAGCCTGCCTGGTAAAAGACACTAGTGTTTCTTCTGCAAAGTTGGAAAGTTTTCAAAAGTTTGACAAGTTTTGCTTAATGACAAATGGTAAATTCATTGGAGAAATCTTTGGAACTTGCTGGATCAGAAAAGAACAGGGGGTAACAGAAAATATGAAAAAGAAAAAGTGGAGCAAGACAAAAAATCTGAACAAAACAAGAACTAAAACTGGTTTGTATAAAAAGAGTTGTCCAGGGAGAGAAAAGATGAGGGGGACGAAGAAAGACAGGGATCTAAGATAGCAGTTCAGCAGATAAGAGTGTAACTATAAGAAAAAAAAAAGATTTATTTGTAGTGAAGCAATGACTTCACTTCAAAGAAGCAGCCAATTCTAAAATGGACCATGTTTTCATGAGAGACTTCCTACTGAGAAGAAAATTGTAAAAGACAGCGAGGAAGAAAGGTTGAGAAATGAAGAAAAAGAAGAGACAAGAGGTGGTGATATGTAGGATTAGTTACGTTGAGAAAAACTCTGGTGGTGGTCTGTGTGTGTGTGTGTGTGTGTGTGTGTAGGTGTGTGTGTGTGTGTGTGTGTAGCAATGGTGGGTGGGGGGGGGAGTAAAGGGCCAGCACTGGTGGTCTAAATCTGTTGGCTGTATTGGAATCAGTGTTGTCCTATTCTTATATTTCATCAGAAAAAGACTGCATTTGGTTTTTGGTTCCTTTAGTACAAAATTTTATTTATTTATTTATTTTTTTTACTGAACCTCCCTGGTAAGGTTTATTCGGGGGTCCTGCAGATCCGTGTTTAGTCATAATTACTCAATGATTGTGACAAGTATCAGGATCTGACTCAACAAAACTTGCCATAAATTTATTTGGTATTGAATTGATACCAAAATTCCTAGTATCAGTATTCCTAGTATCACCTATTTCCAAACTGTTTTCCCTTTGTGTAACAGCAGAAAAACTTATTTTCCAGGTTTGTATGTGAACATTCTTACAACCAACTCTACAATCTAACCATATAAAAACACCAATGCACTTTTTATAGGTAATTTGTCACCTGTGCTATCCGTCACTTTTTGGTGGGTAACTCTGATCCTGTTAACAAAATAATTGAAAAGAACTGTTTCCAGGATTCTGTGTGGGTGTGTGTGTGTGTGTGTGTGTGTGCACAGCGGCCTAATTGTCCAGCTCCCATGATACTTGTAATGCAGCCACAGTTCATTTAGTGACTCTATCTGCCCAAATTAGAGAAGAGTAGAAAGGGATTTAGTCACAACCTCTTATGATAACCACACTAATAGCTTCCTGTGATCCAGAAGAAATTGTCTTAATTATCTTTCTCTCACACTTCTCTTCTAGCACCTTTCATTACTGACTGGAATAAAAAAGCTTACATTACATTAAAATTGATATTCAGTAGTACTTAAATGTGGCTTTAAGACAGACTAATAGAGAAAAGGACACAATGAAGACAAAGGAGAAATTTGAGGTTATGATTGTGTTAGAATCAAACCAAGATCAACCTAGTCAGAAACTAATGGCAAATAATCCAAAGCCAACCATCTGGAACAGGAGATACTGCTTAACTAATTGATAAGTCTAAAAGGTTGCTGACAGCTCACAGGAAGTGAAATTAAACCATGGATTACCATGGTGTTTGCGTCTATCTGGTCAAACCACATTCTACATTCAGTCATTTTCTCAAATAATGGTAAAAACTGAATATTTTGTGTTGTCATAAAATTGCAGTAACGTCTCCACCATTATTAAAACCTGTCGCAGGTCGGTCACTGTATCTTTTGGTCATTGGATTTTCATCTTCGAAATGGGTATTAAAAAAACTAGAAATGAGTGGATATTTGATTTTTGTTTTAAAATACTGAAATTAAAATTAAAATACAAAGTGTTTCTCATTCTTAGTGTCAAAAAGGGATAAATGAAATTTTAAAAATGATTTTAGTTTCAATTTCTGTTTCAGATAGCAAAAAAGAAAATTACTTTAAGACTGAAACAAAGAAAGGCTTGTTTGTTTGTTTTCTACGACTATCTATTCCCCCACCAGAAGAGTCGCTCGCCTGGCAGCTCTGCATAATGAAATACTAATTTCTGTAAATAAAAGGCCGAAACACAGAGAAGTATGTCCATAAATGAGTTTTATGATGACTGTTGCTGTGTGACCATAGGCTTTGCAGAGGTAATTCAAATGGCATTTGGCTAAATAAGTCTCTTTTACTGAATACATGTTGGCTACCTTCATTTCTCTCAATAAAAAGCAAAATAAGATAAATTTCATTCCATTAGTGTTTTGTAAGATTGTTGTTCTGTGAGCAGAACGCTGTTTTCCCCCTCCTGAGTTTTTACAAAATCTGTCCTTTTTTCTGTCAGTTTGCATCCTTTCAGCGAAGGGTGGGCAGTACGATTTCGATATTGATCTGATACCAAATAAATACTTGGCAGATATATTTGAAACCGAAGTCAACATCAATAGTTTTCATTTGTAATGGGATGTTCATTGAATACCTTTGATATTGCAGGCACCCCTTCTGGTGGTGAAACAGTTTATTGTAGGGATTCAGTAAGTTGGCACAACCTGTCATGGATTATGAACAAACAAGCCTTTTTTCATTTCTGTCTTAAAGTAATTTTCTTTTATGCTATCCAACACAGAAAATAAAACTCAAAATGCAAATTGGAAAAACACAATAGGATAGGTGAGTTAAAAAAGTTGCTTTGATCCTATATTTACTCAAAAACATCAACAAGAATCATGCACACAAAAAAACGACTCGTTTAAAAGAGCAAGACAAACACAATTGTTTTGGGACAAGCAGGCCTTGAATTTCTTGCTGCTTTCAGTCTCACTGAATCTCTGAAGATCGCGAAAAAATCCAAATGTTCCGAATTCCATGACCATATCCATACCACTACTGAGCGTACCTGTTGTCTGGCTGAATCCGTTGAAAGACGTAAGCCCTTTCTGGTCAAAATCTACATTTTTAAAGATAAAGTTAAAACTAACTAATCCTCTTTATCCTTCTTTCTTTCCTCTTAAACCTGCCCTGCTAAAACTTAAGAAAATGTGCCGCAAACAAATGGTTTATTAACATCTGAACCTCAAAGTTTGTTGTTAAACTTTTTATAGGAAATGAATCTCACAATAAGCTGTATATTAGTGATTTGTTTTGATACTGTAAATAAATGATCACATTTATTGCTAGATCAAACTAGTCACTGAGTACGCCCATCTTATTGTGTGTTTGTCATTTAGTTTTGCATAAAGAAAATATTTGTTCAGATAAGAAGATCCCGTAGTAAATAATTTCCTCAGTTGAATCCTCATAACCAAGTGATTTCTTACATTATGGAGAGAGTGTCAGAAAGTAAATTTCTAGGTATAATTATTGACAATAAGTGAAGCTGGAAACCTCAAATTAGAAACATACAAATCAAAGTCTACAAAAACGTTTCAATTATTAACAAAGCAAAAATATTTTTTTAGAATATAATGCACTATATTTATTATGCTGTTCTTCGGTTTTGCCATATTTAACATAATGCGTAATAAGTTGTAATAACTACAAAGGTTTAACAAATTCACTATTTATACTTCAGAAACATGCTGTAAGAATATGCAATGTAGTACATTTTCATCATACAAATAGTTTATTTCTGCAATCCAAACAGTTAAAAATGTTACATTTAGTTGATCCTTATACTGCACAATTACTATATAAAGCTAACAAGAATATGCTACCAAGTAATATTTAGAAGCTCTTTAAACAGAGAGAAGGCAGTTATAATTTAAGAGGATTTGGTAACTTTAAAGTTCCAGCAGTGAGAACTACTAGAAAAAGTTTTTGTGTATCTGTATGTGGAGTGAAACTTTGGAATCGAATGAAGTTAAAGCTGAAACAATGTTCAGATATTTATAAATTTAAAATAAGATATGAAGAAATTATTTTGTTTCAGTACAAGAGTGACAATGGTGGATACTCCAGGATGCTCCAACCAGGATGCTCAATGCTGTGCCCTCATTTCGAACACACAGAACCTTATTTAGCCTCTTTACAAAGCTAATCTACATAAATCATTCTATAGAGACTAGTCAGTGCTTTATATCACATTCATACACTGGTGGGACACACATCAGAGGCAGTGGGTTCAGTCTTGCCCAGGAACACTTTGACATGTGACAGAATAGTGGTGGAATCAAACCTCTAACACTCTCATTGCAGGATGACTGCTCTAACTATTATGATTTATGATATGTCTTTTGTGTTTAGGACCCAAACTGCAGATGTAGGACAGAAAAATTTAACTTAAACTCAGGATTTATTTACAAAGTGTCAAAACAAGAAAACTAATTATGAGCCAGGACCAGATCAAAACAGAATCTCCCCCAGAAAGAATCTAATGCCAGACTGCTTTGCCAGAGCAAAACACGAGTCTAAGGAGTCAGAGCTCATTGGAGGGATGTTTCATAGAAGCAGGATTCAGAAATCCAGGATAAGAGATAAATCTAGACTTGACATAACTTGATCAGTTCAGTCTGGCTTAATTTGTTTCACAAACAACAAACCAGGCTGAAGAGGTGCAGTTATGTCAAGCCAGGTGGAATCCAGGTAAATGCTCGTCCACAGATTTCTTCTAAAGACCATGAGATCAATCACAGACTCACTGATTCTACAATGGAGAAACTGCATACTCTATACTTCTCACCAAATGAACATCTTTTGATGGAGGCTCATGAAGCAAATCATACTAAAAAAGGAAACACTGCTGCTATTATAAAGGAGAGACAAAGGACATGGCAACAATAGATGGCAACATTTTCTAACCCTACTCTTAACAAAAAGCAATGTCATCATATCATTTAAGGATTTACCTGTTATTTGCTCAAATTAACAACTTTAAGGTTAAAACTGAAAAGTGCAGTCTATAATGTAATGTGTGAATTCATTCAAGTTACTCTTTTTTTAGTTCCACGTCTCTATTTCCACAGTACAAACATGACTGGACCAATAAGGGATTGGCAACAGGTTAGGATTAAATATAAGACTGGTAAGTATCTGGAACAAATGTTGACTGCAAAGTACCAATGATTTAGAAAGTGCTGCTCAGATGTTCCATACCTGTTTTTATTTTAGCCATTAAAAACGACTCATGTATCTGGCACAGGGGGTGTATCAAGCTGGCCCTTGATATAAATAAAGGGAGGCCTGTTTGAGAAGGGATCCAAGGGGCACAACCACTGTGTCCCACCTATAGAAGCTGCCCCTTCATACATGGTCCATCATTCAACTACTGAATATGCAACATCCAGACAAGCAGTAACACTGATGAAGGTAATGGTCAGGGAAAACCAACTGACCTGTCCCAAAACACTCTTTCCTGGCTGCAAGCCCTTCTCAAAATAAGTGCTTCATCATCAACAATGTCATTCAGAAATGGACACAACATTGTAAAAGACGACATGTGTTTGAAGCTACTTGTATGGCTTGACTTCATTGACATCTTTGTTGTCACTCCCTTGCTGTCTAACCACTCAGCCCAAAACATAACCACTCTTTTGCGTTCATTTGTGGTAACAAGAATGTCAAGAATGGTAGACTCTTCAGACAGAACCAAATGATAAGTAACTTTTTGTTCTGGTAGTGTGTATTTTTAAATATGTTCATGCTCTTGCTATCATTTTTAACTGTTGATCTTCTTTTCTAAAAGCCACTAGACTAAGTATTATTGCAAAAACCAATGAGAATATTTCCTGTGAATCTGATTAGTTGACAGAAAGTTATTGAAAACATTAATGAAAACCTATTTGTCCTTCATTAAGCTGTCCCCCTTGTATTTGGTAGGTGTTTGCAAATTGTAAGTCCTCCCCAAAGTGACTTTCACACTAAAAACACTGATACTGAACCAACGAACAACAAACTTTTAAAAACCTTAACACCCCCCAAAGTCTACTTAAAGCCTATTGTAAACCTCACAAGTCTCATTTCTGAAATGTTCATTTGTGTTAGGAGTTCTCATTTTCTCTTCTTCTTACTTGTTCACACCATCCTTCTTTGTCTCTTCTTTATTTCACTCTTAACAGGTTCTGTCTGTGTCAGCGATCCTCATATCTGTGACCCTGAAACTTGTGCTTAATGAAATATCTCAGTGTCTGTGTGTGTGTGTGCATTTAAGATCCTATCTTTTAATAGTGTGTTGTGAAGTGGAGGCTAATGAGAGAATAATTAGCGATGATCTCTCAGCAATTATAACATTCAGTTGACACATTATGCTATGCTTTAATCCCAGTGATACAGTTTATTAGAACCTAAATCTAATTTGACAGCTATGGCTTAGATGCATTAATGGCACACAACTCACTCTTCGGTTATTTCACACAATGCTAAGTAACAAATTAAAAGTTACCTGTTTAAATTCAACTTGTGCAAAGTTAAAGTTCAGATAATTGTGTCTTATTTTCTGTTTGTTTGTTTTTTTAAATAATGTAAACATTTCTAAGAAGTACTAGTAAAATTCCAGTCCTCATTTAGGAATTAAGACATCTGTGGAAGATTTCTCAGCCAGCTTACACAATTTGGCCAGCCAACACCCTCGGTACTTTAAGTTTGCCATTCTTAACTGACAGGACTGAAGCTCAGATATGCTTTTCTCTTGCTGTGGTGCATCAGCCTCAAGCTGCATTGTGTGTTCGGATATTCCCTGATGAATACCTCACTTGTGAAAAGTGCTTATAGAAGGTACTTTTGCTTTTCTGTCAGTTTGATTCAGTCTGGCCATTCTTTTCTGACCTTTGCTATCAACAAGACATTTTCACCCAGAGAAATCTATTTTCACTGTTCGTTTCTTTTTTTTATTGCACCATTCTCTTTAAAAGATCAGACAATAAAATGCTCACGCCTATAGTATTGACATAGGTGCCAATCTCAAAATAATCTAGAACAATAGGGAGAGAGCCGCTTTGTTGATTTATTTGAACCATGACCAGGGCTGCTTGAATATTCTACTGACTTTTGGCTGTCTTTAAAATCTCAGTAAAATGTTTATTTTTTTTTGGCTTTTCTCTCAGTGAGAAACATTCACACAAGATTGTAATACAACCTTCTCATCATCATGTTAGCATCATGTCTTCTGAGGTTGTTCTGGTGAAAGTAGGAGAGATCCTATTTCTTTAAATTTAGCTTTTCTCCATTTTTTCCATGTAAAATGTTGAAAATATTTCAAAATCTTATTTCTAAAATTCAACATATTTCCAGAGTTTTTTCTTTTTTATTTTCTCAACAACCAAACTTCATCATTCTTATGTTAATACCATTTTCCTAACAGAGCACTTGGGTTTCAGACTGCAGGTTCACGTGTGGTTCCTAGAGTTTCTAAGTTATCAAGCTCCTCTCTTGAACCAACTTCCAGTTTCTGTCTGTGAGGCTGACACTTTTAAGACTAGACTGAAGATTTTCCAATTAAAACAAATACTTTAGTTTATATTGGGTATATATTCGGTTTCCAAAACCAGCCTACTATTTTACCTTTCTGAAGTGGCCTTCTATGAGCCCTGACCTAAATCCTATTGAGCATCGTTGGAAGAAGCTGAAACTTGCCACTTGGAAAAGGCACCTTTCAAACCTGAGACAACTGGTGCAGTTTGTTCATGAGGAGTTGGCCAAAATACCTGCTGAGAGGTGCTGAAGTCTCACTGACAGTTACAGGAGTCATTTGACTGCAATGGGCCTCATGCAAGAACCGTTCGTACGAACAGATTTGTTCTTAAGTTGTGTGTACGAGTGATTTAGGAGAATTTGTGGCATTCACTGATTTTTTTTGTATTCTAAGATTTTCTTCAGATATGAACAAAATTCACGTGTGGTCCAGACCTGTTGTATATTTTACGAGCATCAGTCTGCTGTTATCCAGACAAATTTTCTTCACTAATAACTTTATATTTCAGTAGTTTGAAGATAATTATGGAGTGTGATTTATTTTCAACTCGAAATATGTTGAAACTAGGCTATTCTGTTTGAATTACAATTATAATTTTAAATGCAATAACGACAAATTGGTTAAATTAAAATAAACTAGCAATTTATTTAGTTGTATAGCACTACAATATTAATATGAAGCTAATTGAAGTTTTAAGTCATTTTAAAATGCTTTTTTTTCCCAGAAACGCATCTGACACTTGCGACGGTGGGGGGGGGGGGGGTAGCGGTGCACGACTGCTCTTCTGAATAAATGAAACCTATGTAACAGTTGTTTACACTAAAATAAAAAATATTTGAGTAAAGGAAAACCGGAGTAGGACGACAGAGAGAGATCGCCCCACTGGAGACACGATCATTCCTCGACTTTAAGCAAATCCTTTAATTTCACAGCTGACGCTGCTAAAACTGACAGATTTTTTTTTTTCTGGATCTCCGAGAGCAGAACTTCAAACTCCGAATTCGTAAAGTTCTTTTTTTACCATGATGTCATTTATGAATGAACACTTCCTGGTATGTCAGACAGGAAACATATATCCTTATATGGCGTAGCTATTTGGGGTGGAAATTATGTAAATTGCTCTCCCCGTGCACGAGCACCTGGATACGCATTCGCTCTTCATTTACACACTTTTCCTGAAGATAGAAGAGTTTGTTGAATCTGACGTGAACCCTTCATACGAACAAAAGTATGAGAAATTTAGAATAAGAATACGAACATGTTCTTGCATGAGGCCTATTGATTGACTCAAAAAGTTGTGCAACAAAATATTAAGTAATGGGTACAATCTTTTCTGTCTAGGCCTGTTTTATGAGTTTTATTTTATTTTTTATTATGTTGAAGCATGGTTGAAAAGCAATGTCTGACTTTCATTTTTTCATTTTCATGGAATTTTTATATATTACTACTTTTGTCAGATTCAAGAACCACGTGTGTACAGGCCCTGATATGTATCCAATTCAGTACCACATACTGAAAAGTCCAGAGTTAGATTTCAAAACTTTGATTTGTCGTGTTCAGACTTTCATAAAAAAATCTGATATGGGTCACACATGGGGACAAAAAAAATCAGATTTGGGTCGCATTTGCCTGAAGTGTGAAATATACTGCTGGAGGACAAACTGAGCACATTTTCTCATTTCCTCTGTTGCCTTTCATTTTTCTATTTGGTTCAGTTATTTATTTTTTTTGCCAGTTCACAACAAGAGTGGTCCCAGGACACTAAGCTACTCTCCATCTTTGTGTTCACATTTATTTCTGTCATTAACTTTTTTTACTTTTTCTTTGTGTGAGTATAAAAACTACACCTGATCCAATTCTTCTGTATTCGTCACTTTGTCTTCTCAAATCCCAGCTGGTAGAAACAGATGGTCACACCTCCTAGTTCTGGTTCTGCTGGAGGTTTCCTTCTGTTAAAAGGGAGTCGTTTCGCTCTTTGTTGCCAATGTGTTGCTATTTGTAATTGTGATGAAGGGAAGAATCAACACAATCTGCTGCCTTCCACAGACAGATACTGTAGTTTTTACCAAGTTTAAACAGAATGAATGAAAATTATTACATTGTAATCTAAGTGGATTGAAGTGATTCAATTTGACTCTTACTTTTTTGTGAATTGGTGTACCAATAAACTGAACTGAATTAAACTCAATCTACAAGGTCTAGAGTTTGTAATTGTTACATTTTTTTTAATGTGTTATTTATATTAATCATTTATTTGTTTGGTTGCTTTTGGATGTTTGACTTTATGTTTTAACCAGCTGACAGAATTATGATTATACATTGTAATATCCCTACACTGTAGGTGGGATGGGTTTCATGATGTCAAATGAGAACAGCATGATGAAGACTGTTTAGCGTGAAGTGACCCCTATTCTCAGTGACGTGCGGTGAGGTTCATGGATGGTGAGGCACTCAGTTCATCAGAATCAGATTTACAAATATATGAACCCTACAGAACAACGTATTCACCATATGACTGACAGAAGTTGAGTTATATTTCATATCTAGGGCGGCTGTGGAAGAGTGGTTAGGGGAGTCGTCCTGGAACTGGAAGGTCGCCGGTTCGATACCCTGTCCAGCTATCTCAGTCATTGTGTCCTTAGGCAAGATAATTCACCCCTAATGCCTCTGATGTGTGTCCCATCAGTGTATGAATGTGATTGGCACTGATTAGTCTCCATAGATTGATTGTACATGTATTGTACAGGGCACAGGTTGTAGTGTAAAGCGCTTTGTGTATCCTGGATGGATAGAAAGGTGCTATATAAGTACAGTCCATTTACCTTTACTTATAACTTAAGTCCATGCAACGCTCACAATATCCCATCCGGTCCAGATAATGTCACAAGTTGAAAAATGGCAGGGTGAAAAAAGTTTCTCTCAGGACATCCACACAGTGTGCAACTGTTTCAGAAGAGCTTTTGTCTCAGCTGTGGTGTGGCTCTTATTTACCTGCTGCTTCCAAGTCCAGTTTAGAGAATAATTTGAGCTTTAAATATATAATCCTCCATTCTAAACATCAGGTTTGACAAGAAAGAAAACAAATGAATCTCTGCTGCACTTTACTTTTTTACTTTATAAGCTGAAACTTCACAAAACCGGTACCAAAATCACTGCACTTGTCTTGCTAACTGGAACTTTTTGTTTCTTCTTCTGCAGCTCATGCATAAGTATTTGCCTTCATTTGTGTCCACATGTACATATTTATATAACAAACATCGGCTAAACTGTGGAATGTAATGTGTATATTTAAAAAAAATTAGAAGTATTTCATTGGCAACATATACAGTTCAGACATTTTCTGCTCCCACTACATAACCTGAAGCAGGGATTGTGCAATCTAAGTGGAAACAGTGTGTGGTGGAAAGGAGTGTGCAATCTGGAGGTGGAGCTTGATTTTGGCTTCTAGCTGGTCTGAATGAGGTTCTCCTCTTCTGTGGAAGTTTGGAGCAAGGTCAGATCTGGTTAAAGCTGATGCCGAAACTTTGATCAAATCATTTCCTTGCTTGCAACAAACAAACAAGTCAATATTAGAAGTAAATATAACCTATCAATCTGCTCTAATCTTAACATCTCTCTCATCAAAATCCCAAAGTAAACTGTTAAAAAAAGTTAACTTTTAAAAGACAAAATTGGTTTATATTTCCTTGTACTCATTTATGTGAGACAGTTAACTGTTATATCATACATATTCACACTGCGGTGTATATGAGCCTGATTAAAAACAGTGAATTAATATGATCAGATAAATCTGATCGGTGCCTCAACTTGGCAAAGTGTAGCAGAGTTTAGAAACCGTAAAATAAAAAAAATAAATAAAATGCAAACAGAAGATGGTCTCAGAGAAAGTTGAAAGAGCTAGTTAGTTCTGACAGCATATGAGCAGTGACAAATAAGATAAGTTGACAAATATAGTTTAAAATTTCATTTTCCAGATAAAGGCAGACAGCCTAACTTTAAACTTTGATTTGCTAAGCTGCATTTGGAGGTCAACTATACAACCAGATGAACAAATTTACAAAAGGCCTGTAGTGTTAATACAGAAGAGAGAGACAGGTAGAGTTCAGTAGGACCAATTTCTTCTTTTCTTCCACCTGACCTGCATGATGAGAGCTGACAGCAGATCAGAGCTTTCAGCAGTAAAAAGCAATGTAAGGAGAGCAGACAGTGCTGCTGGCCTACAGAGATAGTAGCTGCAGAAATAAAGGTTTTCCTCAAATGGTAAAAACTGTCCAATACATTGTGAGCCATCAGATTAGCGAAAAATGGAGTCAGGTTAATGGATGGGCAAGGGTTTCAAACATGACAGTACAACCTACTGCTGGAGCTGCCAATTCTTTCCTCAGAATTGAGTTATTCCATATTTTTCCCTGTGCTTGGTCAATAAAAGTAACATTCACTGACTTCCACAATGTTTTCTCTTCATTTC
>JARVGW010000001.1:34913185-34925444 GCA_031762495.1 Anablepsoides rubrolineatus | reverse complement strand
ATTTCAAATTTTGTACATTCAGATTCAATCTGAGCAATTCAAATTCAATTCCTGCTGGCACAAGATTTATCCCATAGTAACTTCTCTTCAGCAATCGTGTTCCCTCAAATAAAAATAAAAAAGAAAGGGAAAGGTTATTTTGTGTTTTATTTGTTTTATTTAATTTAAGAATAAATTTCTGTTTTAATTATTTTTGAATTGGTTTGGGTTTAAGTTAATTTTCATCTGTTTGATTTATTTTCACTGCGCTAATTTTCTTTTAAACTGTTGTGGTTTTCGATTTTATTGTTGGGGTGGATTAAAAGACTTTCCTGTATGGGGTGGAAAAGTTTATTTAAGTTTAAGTTTATTCTCCTATAGTTTTATTAGATTTCTCTAAACAGTTTCTCAGACAAAGTAATATAACAATATCCTGAACTCATGTTTGTTTGTTTTTTGTTGACTTGAACTTTTATTTATTTGATTTTAATTCTTATAGCAGGTCATTTCTGTTTATTGCTTTTATTTTTCTTTAACATTTTGTTTTCAAGATTTGCTTCAAGTTACTATTATTTTATTGGCAATTGCTTACTTCATAGTTCAGCTTATGACTTGTTTAGACCAATTAATAGTTCAGATTTTTTAATGACAAATTATTTTTTTCTAAACTTATTTAAGTGGTCGGTGTGATTAAAATGGAGAAGTGTGGTGGAAAAATAACTTATCCTCTAGAGTCCCACGTGATTCTCAGGCCAAGTATCAGTGACCTATTTTGCTGACCTTAAAATGACATCATGTTTTATGATTCCACACTTTATCTTCTGTTTTCTCTCAGACAAAATGTTTTAAGATCAGGACAATATCTGTTTAGAGGTAATCTGTTTCTCAAACTCTCCTTGGCCCAGTGTCGGCGACAGGAAAGATGTTTATTGTTTCTTTTTGTATAACATATAAATGCATGTATTTGAGACTGCCTCAATGGCACACATTTTGTAGCACTGCCTGTGTGACATGATGCGTGTCCTGCAATTGCAATAAATCCTGATTGACCTTTCACGGAGTACTTTTTATTCCTAAATCTCGTGTTTCTGTCCAGGTAAAATAAAGGTTTCCACGACAAGTCAAAATTTTTTTGATCTTAGAAAAGTTTATGCAGTGTTGGTTATCTGAATAGAATATTTTGAAACAAGAAGAGTTTCAGAAAATCAAACCAGATTTTTGGTTATGGAAAATGCTGTTTGGAAAACCTCACCGACTTGTTCAATGAAATATATTTCGTATCTTCAGTTTAAAGCTTGGGTTATGCTTCAATATAATGTGAGACGGCAGGTTGGTGATTGCATCACTTTGGGCATCTTTGTCCTCACTGAGTATAAACAGGCTAAAGATGCGGAGGACCATTAATTATAATTTCTCCAGCTCATAGATAAGTAAATAAACAATAGTGATGGCTGGATATGTTTTTTTCTTTTTTCACACAATGGTCAGTGTTGTGTTGGGTGTACCATCCAAGGAGGAAAACCTTTTTTGTTTCTTGTTAACAATGGTGATGGGAAAAAAGACGTGAACATCAGATGGATGCTCAGTGTTCAATAGGATCAAACCTGCTGCTCATCAAAGCTGTCCATTTTACTAATTTAACAACTGGCTTTAGAGAAAAGATGAAAAAATAATTTTCAACAAAATGACACGCAGAAGAAAGATCTGCTCTGGTCCAGCTCCTCAGTTCTGCGTTGCTCCTCATGAATAAACACAGCCACAAAGTTCTGACCAATCACGCTGTGAGTCACAAAAGGTCCACGTCACAGAGTTCTGACTGGGGGTAATGTACAAGATGGCTGTCCCTGTTGGGGGGCGGTGTTACACCATTTTTTGTCACTCAGCAGGGGCGTGTGACTCGAAGTAGAGACCAGTCTTTAGACTGAGTGTAAACACAAATAACCTTAGACACCATCATTATTTGTTGTTTGTTTTAATTTATTTGTCTTTAGATCCTTGTTTTGTGTCAGCAAGATGCAGTTAATAAGTTCAGAATCAAAACCATTTTAAAACTTGAAACAGAGTTATCTAATTTTACGGAAGAGGATACTAATTTCTTCGTTAGTAGTAATCATATAAAACACAAGGTGACTTCAGTCCAGCCTTGTCAATTATTTTCTTTTTTTTACTTCATTTAATATAAAAATATATATTTTAAATGATTTTATTATTCAATGCAGCAAATTAAATAACTATTATCCCCCATCATTACATCTGCAACCCAGAATCCTGTTACACATGCAAACATGACATATGTAACTTCAGAGATCTGTACAAGTGGGAAAAAAATTAAAATAAATAAAACATTTGCAAGACTTCTGTTTACTATATTCTAGCTTTAGATCCCATAAATGTTTTAATGTGGATTAGTTCTGTCCAACAGTGAGAACATATACAGTATGTAGAGTAAAAACAGACAAAGCTCTGCGTTTTATTTAAATGGTAAATGGACTGTACTTATATAGAGCTTTTCTATCCATCCAGGACACTCAAAGCGCTTTACACTACAATATGTGTCCTCATTTACCCATTCACACAGCACTCTATTATGTCTCTACAAAGCTAACTGTACAATCATCTATGGAGACTAATCAGTGACAATCACATTCAAACATTGATGGGACACACATCAGAGGCATTAGGGGTGAAGTATCTTGCCCAAGGACACAACAACAGACAGCTGGACAGGGGATCGAACCGGCAGTTCCAGGACGACTCCTCTAACCACTCTTCCACAGCCTCTTACCTGTTTTGATCCATGCTGGATCAGCTCCTGATGCGTGAAAAACATTGGTTACGTACTGTAACCAGCTATCGGTTGTGTGAGGTCAGCTGCGGGGCGGCTACATGCTGCGCCCAAGGCCTCCCTATTCTTTTGCATTGGGGACTTACTGCGCATGTCCAAAATCTTACAATGGATTGTGTATGGGACTCTGGGGCATCGAACAGCTTGTGACCCGGAAGTGACTCTGCATGAAAAATGAGTAAAATGGAAGTTTACACATCAATAACTCTAAATATGTATTTTACTTATCAGAAAAACATATATAGAATATTTTTTGAAACATTTATAACATTTTATTTTGTTATTTTAAATTTTTTGTACCAAAAATTGTGGTGGCCCCCTATTGACCAGCCGCCACTGATATATATCATATTAACTACCCTAAATTCAATAAATAAACAAGTGTTTTAAAAATAAATCTCTGAGGTAACAAAGATAAGAAAAGCTGAAATTAAAGATGCACAAAGCTAGACTGAAACAGGCAAGATGTTCCTTTTGCACACAGTTTGTTTCTCTTCAGTAGATAATCAAAGTGAATTTAATCTTTAAGTGTGAAAACCCATGTAGAACTGTCCAGACAATAAGACCCATTACTGCAGGAGAGAGTAGGACACAAGACATGACGTGAGTTCAAAAGAGCCAGAAAAGAGCGAGAGATAAGAAAAGCAAAGGATCTGGTAATGGAGAGAAAGAGAGAGGGCACAGGAAGGGTACTCAGAGGAAAAGAACAGGGAAATGAGACAACAAGAAAACGTGATTGTGCCAGAATGGGATGGACCAAAGGAAATGCTGAGGACTGTCAGAGAAAGAGCGAGGAACCTTGTTTTCCCCGATAAGCACGTATCAAAGCTGTCCTGGCTGTCAGATCAAAGACTTGGCATCACTATGGAGGCAACCTTGTTTGATATCACATGTCCAGTAGGGCCTTTGGGATTGGCAATCAGTGATGGGATGAAGTAAATCAGTTCAGCTGGAGGGAAATTAAGTGTAACGAAGAATACATCTGGACTCACAGGGATTCCCACTTTACAGACAGATGAATGAATAAATTAAATGTTCTGTTGATTCAGTTTAACTCATTTCTTGTTTTTGGGCTTCCTGATGACACTTTTGACTTTTCAAGTAAACCAGTCTTTAAAATGTCCCACATGAAACCCCCAAATTTTCTGGTTTAAAGAGGTAAATATTATTTTGTGTGTTATGATAAAGGTTTTTATCTTGCATAAAATGTAATTTACAAATTGTGTGTGTATATATATATATATATATGCACTAACATTATAATAATTCAAATATATACACAGTATATATTTGTGTGTATGTAAGTATGTAATACTTGTGCAGTAGTTAATTTGCTGAATATGAATATACAATGACAGATCTCATTACAACTGCATGATGACTTCTGAATCATTATCTGATGGAATCAGTTTTGCATTTAGATTGAGGTCTTTAGAAAAGCAGCAGAGTCAGGCGGATTCTTCAGCTGAGATTTATTCTGTATGGGTTGAACGCCTGCAGGTCTGGTGTAGGTTGTCTGTAGAGAAGCTGGAGCAGAGCGACTGAGAATTGTAAGTTGCTGCTCAAGGATCCTTCAACAGTGTGACAAGACTGAAGTGTTGTCTCTCTGTCAACTGTAACCTAAGAGCTCTGGTTCCTCTGTTATGCATCTTTCCCTCTCGTTACAGCAGATCTGAAGCTTCAGATCTGTTTAAAAAACTGTAGCCGATGGTTTCTGTGTAGCACCTCCAAGGAATAAGAAGGCAAGCCAGAGGGTAAGACAAAGAGTATGTGTGTGTGTGTGTGTGTGTGTGTAGGAAAGATGGTGTATGTATAAAAATAAATAAACCAGACACATGGCCAGATTTTATGCGTATGAGTAAGCCAATAAATTTAAGGAGAGGGCACGCTAGGGCCACATCTATAAATGAGTGAAATGAAAGGGAAAAAACAATGAATACAAGACATTGTGGCTCTGTCTTTATGTGTGTGCATGTCTGTTTGAGAGTGATATGTGAAAACTGTGTGTAAATGGCAAAATGGGGAACATAAACAACACAACCCAGCTGTGTGTGTGTGTAAACCATTAATCTAGAGTAGTGAAAGTCTGTTTATTCATTCCATGACCCACATATGCTCCCAAGAAAGGCCTCATCAAAAGCCTTATTGTCCAGCTCCTCTCATTCCCTTCACCTCCGTCTCCTTGTCCCGCTGTCCTCCCTCCGTGCTCCCCCTCTCCTCCTTCAGTCAATCACTCTCTTCGTCTCTCATGGGGTCTTTTTATGAGCCAGCCTTGACAATCTCAGACAGTCCCCCACCCCCTCTTTCTCAACTTCCTGAACCCTGTGGTAAAGTGAAACCCTCTTCTGAACACACACACACACACACACACACACACACACACACACACACACACACACACACACACGTGCGCGCGCAAGAAACAGCAGAAGCAGAAAAGTGAGAACTTGATGACTGCGGTCACTCAGCACTGAGGCTCTAGTCCATCAACTTATTCAGAAAAGAGATTCCCATTAAACGGTTTGACTTGAAAGAAATGAATTTTTGGCAGATTCCACTAAGAAATGTGAATTTCATTTAGTTATTTGGTAGTGTAACAATAAAATGAGCACTTGAGTCCATCTATCCATTATCTACTGCTAGTTCCAGAGTCGGGTCGTAGGGTCAGCAGCTTATGTAGTAAGGTCCAGATTTCTCTTTCCCCAGCCACCTCTTCCAGCTCTTCTGAGAGGTCTCTCCAGTGTATCCTGGGTCTTCCTCTGGGTCTCCTCCCAGTTGGACATGCTTGAAGCACCTAGGGAGGCATCCTTACCAGATGCCCAAACCACTTCAACTGTCTCCTCTCCATGTGGAGGAGCAGCGGCTCTACTCTGAGTATCTCCCAGATAACTGAACTTCTCACCCTATCTTTAAGGGGAGTCCAGCTACCCTGCAGAGGAAACTTATTTTAACCATTTGTATCCATGGTCTTGTTCTTTTGGTCACTACTCAGATTTTGTGACAATAGAAGACGGACGCAGACTGAACAGTAAACAGAGAGTCCTGATGAATCTCAGTAATCCAGGCAGAAAAATCAAAAATATGTAGGTCTTCTGGGTTCTTCTTTTATGAAAAGTTTTGTTTAAGAGACTTCTTCAGTATAAGTAGATTCAATTCAAATTCAATTCAAAAATACTTTATTTATCCCAGAGGGAAATTAGGTAATGTATAGTTGATCCAAAACAGTAACTCCTTCAAAATATAGCCACATATTTCTTGGTTGACCACTTATGGAAATAAAAATAAATAAATAATAATAAATAATGGTTTCATTGGGGACTGGGTCAAGTTAATCTAAATTGCTCTCTGAGAAGTATGGGTTTTGTTGCCTGATCTGCTGTATAAAATTTCATCCGACAAAAGTCTTGGTTTCCAGTTTTTCCTAATGAAAGTCAGATGTGGCTTTTTTTCCCCTGAAAGGAGCCCCATCTGAACGTTGTCCCGCTGGGAGGCAGTCCAGTAAAAACATAAACAGGAGAAAAAGGAGTCATAAGAAAAAATAAAAGTGCGCTGCAACAAAAATAGTGGATTTGAAGGAAAAGGGCGTAGGAATCTTTTTAAAGACTTTTAATAAATGGCTTTCTCTACTTCATGTCAGCAGTTTTAGTTTTGTGTTGGTAATTAAAATATAATTGAGTACCCCACAAAACATCCTCTTTTGGGAATCTGAAGTACATTCCCATGTTTCATATTTGGATTTAGGTGAACTAGAAAACACAGATGGGAAAGTAACAAATGACTAACAGAAAACTGTTTTCTGCATCAACATTTTGCAGATTTTTCTGGTAAATGCAGCTTTTAAAGTGTAATGTAGGTCAGATGCAGAAATTACTAAAAACTGTAACAGATGGATGAGTTTATATTACACTAAAAATAACTTGTATATATTGTGTTGTAAAAAACATCCACAATGTTCCATTAAAATAATTCCAATGTTATTCAGTGGAATTGAATTATACAATTTCACATGCCTGTAATGTCTTGAAGCTATTTCACATCAGCTCTTAGGAGTTTCGTCTGCAGAGGGAAGAGTCACTTAGGAGACATGGATTACTCAGGAGGTAAATCGGGCCTGAGAGAAAACATGGTGAAAGTTCTAAACCCTATCACAGTTTACCCTCTTCCTCACAGCGCCCTTCCATGTAGCATCCTTCCTGATGACACAGCGTTTCCGCACTGCACCCACCTGATGAATCTGTAGCACTCCAGAAGCAGCTGGCATGCTGGCTGGGCTGTTTGCCAGCTCAGCCTCTGTGTGTTGTAAGACAGGCAGCATCGGTGCAGTGCTCATCTTCAGGAGAGCTTAATTGAGTCTATGTGGTTTGTTCATGTGGTACATGTTGGCAGCGAGTCACCAGCTGATTATAAACATCTCCCTCCTACAGTATCAGGTGATGTGAAAATATGAGGGCTTTTACAGAAGATTCATGTACCTGACAGGTCAACTTTGTTTGTTGTGCAGAAAAGATTTCAATGGTCATTTGAGCTCTAAAAGTTGACAATATTTTCAGTAAGATTTACGATGATCCATTTCATGCCTGTTATAATCAAGCATTATTTTACCCACCTGTGTCCTGCCTGATTGTCCTTTTTACCTTTTCCTGATAGTAGCAATGCATTTCTGATAACTTCTCTCCATTACCTGAGATGTGTGGAGCCTGCGAGTTTAGCGTCTTTTACTTCCTGTTTATTACGCACGTGCGTCTGACGTAATTGATTCGCTTCAAGTCAGTTGATGGAAACATGTCTGATTCGCATTTCTTCGTTTTTACATAATTGTTAAAACAGTTAAAATTCGCTAAAAATTTGAATTAAATTTGGATGGAAACACAGCTTATTGCTTTTATTATTTATTATTTTTATTAAAAAATAAAAAATGAGACCGGCTCTCATCTTTCACTTCAAAGAGCTGGCTCTTGGAGCTGAAACCTTTGTGACCGACCCATCACTACCTGTGAGGTTAGCCTTAGGATTAGTGGTTAGGATTTAGAAAATAATGGAAGTCAATGGCAGGTCCCCATAAAGATAGCTGTACCAGATTGTGTGTGCGTGTATATATATGTGTTCTCACAACTGCATATATATAACCATAAAATGCCCTGAGACCATAGACCTATATGCAGTTATTGTTTTGATTACAATACACAGAAAAGTAAGAACATGAGAGCGAAGCTGCTGCTGGGGCCACAAATCGATACACTATGACAGTTTCCTAATCAGAGTGTATGAGTATGTTACATAAGCACTGACAGTCATGAAAGGGGTAGAAGTGATGTGTTGGTGGTGCAGAGGAAGAAGCCAAACAAAAAGTGATACTCAGTGTGGTGCTCCAAAATCAAATAACACAGCAGTGAGTAGGTGGAGAGGACACTGTACTCAGAAACAATTATGGCCTACAAACAAAAGGTTGTTAGGTTAAGTCATAAAATCCTCTATTGCATTTCAAAATAACAGTCACATCAACAACATGTGTAATTTTGACAAATGCTAGATGCCCTAAACTAAATAACAAGCAGCTCCTTCACTCTTTGGCTTTGCAAATGTTAAAAACAAACATGACCAATATGATTATTTTGAACAAGCAAAGACCTATAATTGCAGATCAATTGGCCTTTATTAATCTATATTCAGCTTTTGGTTTTCAGGACCAAACACAACAGAAATCAAGATGTACCAGAGCTTCCTTCAGTTCATGAGAGCTGTCACTGTAAATGCACTGGGAGCTGTAACAAAGCAATTTATAGCTAGATTAAGTTTCAGTCATAAAACTGGTTATTCATTCACAGCAGTAGCTCAAGTGAAAGAGTCTGTGTTCAGTGCTGCTTTATTAAAGCATTAAAGTCTGCTACCTGTCCAACATGAGCTAATTGTGTTCTGTTAGGAATGCATTAACCTTGATGTATGGCAGTGTATACATGTGTGTGAGGGAGGGTTTTGTAATGTTTAAAGTTAATGAGACCATTCAAAACATGTAAGAAATAGTTTGCTCAACTTTTCCCACATCAGTTTAACAATTGTTTATGCATTTTTCTGCTCTTCTACATCTAACCTATAAACAAATTTAGTTATAAATTATTGTAGTAAAATGTTTTCATCAGTAGAATTTCACTAACTAGAACTGTTTAGTCTTTATTATTACAAAGTAACAGCTAAAAACGCTTGTTCTTTACAAGGGATCCCGAAATCACAATGGAACGTAACTTACATTTTTCATGCCAAATCCACAGCTTTTCTTCAGGGGAGACTGTGTGCTGACTGCACGTCACAGAATTAATCACTTCTGGATGTTTGAACCAAATCACTTGTACAAAAATGTGCAAACATAAAAATGACAAAAATCACACACAGACAGAATTTATTTACATCTGCATGAAGTGTACATAGCACACACACTTAGACCCTTTCCAACAATGAAACAATTAATCTCTGATTAGCCTGGCCAAGTTGCACCAGGTGTTTAATTATCAGTGTGTGTGTGTGTGTGTGTGTGTTTGGTAGGGTGCCCTCAATAGAATTTAAGTTGATTCATTGGCACATCAAGGCAAGTGTGGGTGGCAAATCACATGTGTGTGTGTAAGAGAGAGGGAGTGTGAATGTGTATGTATATGTGCAGGAGGCAAACAAAAAAAGGTACACACTGGAACTCTGTCTCTGCTAATTGGATTAAAGTGGACTCATCGGGATACCGGGGCCAAAGTGGATAGCTCCACTGTGCATATGTGTGTGACAGTTAATAGGGACCAAATTGATTCACCAACTGGTCCTGATTGCATTGGAGGGCTTGCCTGCACTTTACTGTGGAGGGATAGACAGATGGCTTCAGGAGGAGATTATGACTGACTAGGTGAGTCTTTTATGTTTATAAGTCCGAGCACCACAGCGGCTCAGCTGCTGGGTTTGATGACAGTCATGTGCGTGTCTTTACTGATGGAACAACTGGACACTGAAACATTTTCACCTCATGTTAGAATTCACTCAATGTCATGGCAATCAGTGGCATCCCACACACTTTCTTACTGCCCCTACACTCAGCTTTGGATTGTCATTGTGGGTCACATAAAAAACTGTTTTAAGTTCAGTTCTGCTGACCAGTTTTATGAGTTTAATCTGTATGCTCCTTTTCCCTCCCACAGGTCACAGACATGCATGTTAGGTTGCTTTTCCTGAATTAACCATTATTAAAAATGGTTCTTTATTTCTCTATAGACTAATTTAAAATGGGGTTGTCTCCATTTCTTGAATTTGTGGACTTTCAACAAAACTATTTGCACACCATTACCAACGTAATCGTTGGTAATGATGTGTAAATAGTTTTGTTAAATGGGTATGTTAAATATGGAAACCATTGCTTAACTTTGTGCTGCTGTTGTGAAAGGCAATATTTTGCACCATAAATAAAGCATATTTACAACTAATGATCTCCCATTGTGATATAGTAATTATGTTTGTTTAATTGCTATCCTAAAGCGTTTGATGGTGTTTTATAGTGAGGCAGAAGGCAGAGGATCTAAATTCTTTAAGAGGATATGAGAAAGTTTATTCTCATTATACAATTGTATGAAAAAATAGTATCACAATAAAATTACAAGTCATTAAAAAATAGAACATGCTGTTATAAGGATTCAGCCCTACACTTTTTATAACAAGGTTATAAGGATATTATTTTAGCAAGATAATTTTATTTTTGGCAAAAACTCTTCCCATGCAAAGTGATTGGACGCACAAAAGTCACTTAGTCCGTGAATTTAAATTTGATCCATAAATAAATAGCATTTATTTTACATAATCAAAGAAAATCACTACTGTACACCTAATTGTGAGCAATCAATTTCCTATAAAAAATTTTAAACCAACAATAACAAGCACACTTCGAGCTTCGTTAATTGTCAACCAAGCACTTAAATAGAACACAAACGTCAAGCTTTAGATGTTGAAGGCAAATAACTTAAGGTGCGCAATAAAGGTTTAAGAAAAGGAGGAAAAGTAATATATTAGTTTTCCTAACTTTTAACTTAAATAAATGTGGGTTTAGCCAGAGAACACATCTTCCCAGCTGGGCATCAGCTGGAAGTTAAGTACGCTTTAACACAATAGCTTTTACCTGGTGGCGTCTTCACCATCACGCTTCAGGAGGAGTTCACCTGGTTGGCAAAGGAAACCCATCAGATTTTCTTGTACAGCTGTTGAACTCCAGTGTGTTATTTCAGCGTCTCCGAACTCTGCGTCACAACCACACAGGATAGATTAGTGTCCCTGCGTCCCGACTCAAATAAGACTTGCTTCCTACAGGAAGTCAAGACAAAGTTGATTTGGGAGCTTTTAAGCTCTTGTTCTTCGTGGACAAACTTCTTGCTTGGCCTTCAGAGGAGCAGGACGTGCTTTTCGCTCTCTCTCCTGCACCCCACCTTACTTCCCTGCTTCGCTGCTTTTTGCTTCTTCAAGCTTTTTTTCACCTTCCATCTGAAACTAAAGGAATTATGGATTTGGTCAACTGGTCTCTGAATTCAATTGACACTATTTTTCCACACCTGGAACTAGAGGAACGTGGCTGTCTGGGTGGAACAGTTGCTGCTGGACTTGTCTGATTCCTGGCGCTGGAATCTGATATGCCAGCACCACTTTCCATCGAAGACATGGAAGATCTATTTATATTTGGATTTATGATAACTGGATTCCTGCTGATCGGTGGAAGAGGGTTCCAGATTTATCGAAAAGGGAAAGCAACCTTGACAGTGGTTCAGGCCTTTTGAGGAGCTGTCGGGCACACTTGAAGGATTCTGCCGGGCTGGAAGCACACAGACTCAGCTGGGGGAAATATTTGCAAACTGGATGTGATTCTGACGAGGATCGCAGCACAGGGCGAGCCTCTGGCATGTAAAGATTACATCTGGGTGAAGCTTCAGATGGTGAGAGGCGAGGAAGACCCCAAATTTGGCTGATTGTTTTTTTTTTCGCCACTTCAGAGATGCAGTTAAGACATTTTAAAAGCAGCAGGAAATTCAAGGCTACTTGTTTCAAAACATTTGGATTTATCTATTTGGCTCCCAGCGGCACGGCCTTGATGGCAGTGTTTATCTTAATCTCCCCAGAATAGAATGTCTGTCAACAAAGGCTTGATTCGCTCCCACCCCCATCACCCGTGTTGGACCTGACCTGGAACCTAATGGCTGAGGAGGAGGAAGCTCTGAACTCTAGCAAACTGAGCAGTGACAATAAGATCATGTGACTCTGGACTCTGGAGGAGGCCAGGGTAGAGTCCTTGCACGGACCCCCCCCCCCTCATAGTCACCTACTCCTCGAAACCCGCCCCATCTTACCTCCCCTTTATGTATTATCTGACCTTAGCCCCCCACTCCTAAGCTGACTTGCTCTTTCGCGGGTTGTTTAAACTCAATC
>JARVGW010000001.1:34899713-34913085 GCA_031762495.1 Anablepsoides rubrolineatus | reverse complement strand
CCTCTCTCATCTTTTTAAGTGGGAGAACTTGCACAATTGGTGACTGACTAAATACTTATTTTCCCCACTGTATATATCAACAAAAGTCTTCTCAGGCCACTGTACAAAAACATTCATTATCAGAATCAGAATACCTAAATGATCCCCAGAGGGAAACTGCAATTTTTACAGCCTTAGCCGTTCAAGTAAGCATTAGAGATAAAGTATAAAGAATTATTCGAGCACACAAAGAAGAAACAAGTATAAAAACTCTGGAGAACCAGATGAACACAGAGAAAAATGAGAGAATATAAAATGCTTAATAAAAGGTTATCTAAGTAAGTCGGCAATCTCTTAACATGAGCAATCTCATTTGTGACAATAGAAAAGAATTAATCTATTTTACCAGGAAAAAAAGAGGAAACCTCCGGCAGAACTATTCGCAGGATGGGCAGCCATGTGCCTCAAAAGGCTGAGGTTTGAGAGGGCAGGAAAAGGACATAGAAAAACACAGAAACTCACCAAAAACACTGAGTCTATTCTATTAAGGGTATATTACATCATTATAGCAGTAGGGTCTGGTGAGTCAGTATTCTGTGTCCTGTTGGTCCTATCAGCTTCTTTTGTCACCAGATTTAAAATATCCTCATCACAAGGCTTAAGCAGTGGGTGGACATCAAAGTCTGCACTCCAGTGGTTCAAGTCTTGCCTCTCAAATAATCATCTCTGTGGTTCTCTTGTGGAGGGAACTACAAGGCTCCATTCTTGTACTGATTCTTTTTTTTTTTTACAACTGCTGCTACTGAATAACATGAAAAGGACAGTTCCAATTTATTTCCTAAGCTAATGAGTTTTAATTAAACAGTGATAGTTAGCTTTTTTGCACACATGACACAGCCAAGTAACAAGTAGTACATGTTTGTAGTAAAATTCTTCCGATGTGCATTCTGCCTGGAAGATCGTACGACCTGCCTCCATGGCTTGGTCTGCAGTCAAGTTTCAGGACAGGACATGGCACAGCTCCACTGGACGTGATAAAAAGCTGACCAGAATGGCTGATAAGCAGTATCCTGTCTGCACCTTTGAAGAATTTCCTTTTTATGGAACCACTGAGTCAGATGGGTGTTAGGAGATTCAGTGCTAAGGTAAAAAAAATGACAGAGGGGACCTTGATTTACTCAGACATGAGACATGAGCTGTATGACTCTGTTGAAGACCTGTACAAAACAACTTTAGTCAAATTTGCTATAATAGTGACTTGTGAACTTGTTCCTTTAATGCCCAATAGTGTGACCGTTAGCAATGGGCTCAACATATTTTGTTTATGTTTGTTTGTTGTTGTATATTTGTATATAAGTTCATTTCACAAGGTACACTGTATAAAGACTCTACATTTACTACCTCTACTACCTCAAATATGTGCACCATGAAGGTCTGCAGGTTCTGAGACCCCCCTGCTTTCTTCTCTCCTCCTCAACCTCCTCAAAACAAGAGAGAAATGTATTAAATTGATGCAGCGAGTAGAATCAATTGGGCAAGGGATGTGGCATTGTTTGTATCTGTCATATTTTAATTGGTATGCCATATGGAATGAAGGTTGCTTTCCCTGAAGTAGCCCTCTGTGTTTGATTTCTGGCTTTAACTGCTTTGATGTCTTTGTTCAGATCCATTCTTGCTCATCGGTAGACCCCGCTGTCTCCTGACCTCAGTGCAGCATGTCGGCTCCAGAGCAGTGAGCTGGCAGTGCTGTTGAACCAGAGGTTTTGTGTGGGGAATCGTTCATCTGTTTCTTTGTGGTTACATTATAGTGTACATGCAGAAGTTATTATATGACAGCACAGAGAAGCTGTACAGTGTAGATGGATATACACAACAGCTATAAATACTGCAGTCATTTCTCTGGGCTGATCAAATTTTCTACATTTTTATAGTAAAACCTATGTCTGGACAGCAGTGACTCTCAATAATGGCTGTTTGTGCACCAGCTGTTGTTTATACTCACACGTTCCCTCCTCTCCTCTTGCTTGAGTCTGATGTGCATTCTGCCTGGAAGACTGTAAGATCTGCCAGTTCCATGGCTTGGTCTAGTTCTTAATTTAGTTGTTGACAAGTCAGTGTTTATTCTCATCTATTTTATTCAGCATGGAGCTAGTGTTGGTGAGAAAAACACTGGGAAATGCTAGTCTGTGTGGATCCTCTTTTAGTTTTGCTCAGATACTGGCTAGCTTGCCTTGTTTCTGCCGTCTCTTACAATATCACCACTTCCATCGTTGTCTCTTTCGTGTTGGTTCTCAGTGGTGTATTATCTGTAGGAACAAGTAACATCCCAGCGAGTAAAATATTTCAGACTGAAACATTTAGTTCTGATATACAATAAAAGGCAGTGAGAAATATGCATTACTTCAAGCAATGCCAGGACTTTAAGTGACATTTGAATTTCCCCATTTGTACCAGTTCTTTATGTAAGCCTCACATCATTCAATGTAGATTTTTTTTATTAAATAAAGGTCTAAATTAATGAGGAATGCATTCAATTCCCTAATGAAGAGAGACTAGATTAGGGATTCTTTTTATAGCTGATGTGGTTTTAAAGCAAGAGTGACAATCAAGCCATCAGTCAAGCTATTTTAAATTCTTTTCCTCTCCCCCTCCTCTCAGCCCACCACCTGTCACTCCCAGCATGCATCATGCATTTACAAACACGTACATGCACAAATGCGCACAAAGGCCTCCTTCCACTTCGCCCCCTACCCTGCCACCCCTGACAAGCACCCTGCATTTTAACTTCAAAATCGGCCTTTTTTGTTGGAGATGTCACAAAGTCGTCATTCCCTAGTTTAGTCAGAGAAAGAGAAATAGATTGAGAGACGGGGGGATATTGACACAAAGAATGAATAAAAGTGAAAGAGTGTGACAGAGAGAGATGTCACCCACGCTCCTTTGCTCTGTCTGAACAAGTCGAATGGCACCGAGTGACTGCCTCTGCTCCCACGTTCAGCTTAAAAAAGAAACAAAAAAATGTAAGACTTTCTGTTGTATTTTTTTTTTACTTGTTAAAAGGTTTTCAGGGTCTTTGTAGACTTTGGTAAAAGGTAACAGAAGAGCAGAGGTGTATGCAGCTTCCCAGTGGAGAAAAACAGTAATTCGGGTATCTGGAGTGCCACTGCTCAGCTGTAATGAATTCTTGTCACTGCTGAACCATGTGAACTGTTTAAAGTTTAACATTAAACTTTTTTTTTGTAGTGTAACTCAATTCACCCCTCAAGCAAATTATTCAAAGATGGGTTCTCTTCCAACTAGAACCATGTAAAATTATAGTAGTATTCTTTAAGGAAATGCGTATCTTTCATCACCTTACAAGCCAACTTTTTGAACTAGCATAGATATATGGCCCCCACATGTATACAAAGCATTCCTGCGCCACAACTCACACATGTCTTGCTGTTTATAGTCCATGGGCCAGACCACTTTTATGTCCATTTCAAGGTGGAAAAGCTTTATCATAATTTTTGAAAAGGTACATGTCTGTAGATGATATTTTGGTATGATAGGCCTTCCAGATTGGTAGCTAAATCACAGCTATCAGCTAATAAATTTAAGAACCCATTAAGAAAACTTCTGTTTTTGACATTTTTGTATAGCTAGTTTCGGCTCAAGATATGGACATTGGTCAAAGGTCTATAATATTGTGTTTGATATAATTTTAAAGGGGACCCTCTGTACTTTCATTTAACCCCTTATTTGTGTCTCTCTGGTCAACACAAGGGTCACTAGAACTCTTAAACCACAAATAATACACATTTTTGCACAATTTTTGCCCAAATTAAATACTTTCTTTTAGCTCTGTGACACCCAGGGGCATCAAGGACAGAAGAGTCAACTACTGCAATATTCACAGGACTCTAAGGATTCAGAAAATGTATAATATACCCATACTGTCTCTTTGTTGGAGGTGGTTGTGAGCCATAGGTAGAAGTCACAGGCTTATGCCAGAATGTTAAATGGTTCTATGGTGTGTGTTTGCCTAGTTTGTTACTTCTAAAAACGATAATCAACAAAAGTAGAAATTTACTCTTGCATAGACTTTAATATCCTTATACAGGCCTGTTACTCAGTTTTATTAGCTTTTCCATTCTGCGTTACTATTATGTATCTAGAAATATAATGTTCAGCATGGTGGAATCTGTGGATAAAAATCTCCCTCCATAAAGAACTCATTCAGACAAAAAAAAAATCAGTTCTTATTTTCAGATGATTAGCCTATTGACAGCATTATTCCTTCATACATCCATTTTCTATTCCTGCTTCTTCCTTTCAAAGTCAGGAGTCACGAGGGGTGGGTGGTACACCACGGACAGGTTTAAAGTCCATTAAAGGGACACATAAATAACAATGAGACAATCATTCACTTACTCACACACACGGAAAATTTCCACAGTTGCCAATTAGCCTAACAGTCACATTTTTGGTGTGTGGGAAGAAACCAGAGTACTTGGAGTAAACTCACACATGCACAGAGAGAACATGAAAACTCTATCCAGAAAGGACCCAGACCGGGATTTGATCCGGCAACATTTTTGCTGGGAGGCATCTGCTCTACCAACTGATCCACTGTGCCACCCCCAGCATATTTCACATTATGATATTCAATTTTTGCCAAGAGATGATGGCCTTAGGAATATCAATACCAACTATGGTATGCCAGTTACCTTGTTTTTTTTTTAATTAAACATTTAGGAACCCCCTCCACAGAATCACCAACTAAACCTATTGGAGGGGTTTGAGTACCTAGAGATTTTTGGGAACTATGTTGTCTGGATCATTAGCCCCCGGTAGAGTCTCCCATGGCAAATAGGTCTGTGATGTGAGGCTGCGAACCACCTCAGAACACACTGAAGGTCTTGACCCAAAGACGCCAACTGAACCACATTATCCACACAAAGCAGAAATGAGACTCTGTGGTTCCCAAACCAGACACCCTCCCCTCCACAACTGTGCCTTGATATCCATTACATTTCACCAAAGTGATACATTTCACCAAAGTGAAACTTTGTAAATCTGTGGACCTTTGATTACACTGGCTGGCTTTCTCAAGGACCCAGATGTGTGACATAAAAACCTGAATTTTCATGAAGTGACAATGAACAATGGTTGTGTGTGGGTAAATGGATTTTTTACTGTGTTCCTGAACACAGCATAACTTCGACTCCTTCCACAGCTGAGGTGCAGATGGACAGGAGCCTATTTTGAAAGTTGAACTTCAAAAAAAGAAAATAAAGCTTTTCTTGACAAATAAACATCTCCAGTTGTCACCTGGGACTTATACATGCAGCACATAAAGATAAGAAACAGCGTGTCTAACGCAAGGTGCCAACGTAGCAACATAAATCATTCTATTAAAATAAATTAGGTTAATTTAGGCTTGTCCATGTAAACAACGAACAGACTATGCAGAAATGACAACAATAATTGGCTATGTGGTGGCCACAACATAATTATCATGTGCGCATGCGGTAGTCATAGCGTGGTCACGTGTTATTTTCTTGTGGCCACGTGATAGTTTTTTTATTCTATATGAGCAGATGGTTAGTTTCAAAGCAAACTAATTCAAATTTTAATCTTTAAATTCAGTTTCAAACCAATAAATTCAGTTTCAATTTAGTGAAATTCATTTTCAAACCAATGCATTCAATTTCAAATTATGAATATACAGATTTAATCTGAGCAATCCAAATTCAGTTTCTGCTGGCACAAGATTCTCCCCATGATACCCTTTATGTCTAACAAAGTTTGACAAGAAAATATTTGTACCTCTGTTTCAGTATGATTTAAATCCTAAAATCACATGTACACATTTGTGAAGGTATGAAAATGATTAAGCTGTGATAGTTTGTTTTAAATGTCAGTAATTAATGTTGAAGTGTAAAGTATTGATTATTAATTATATATGAATATTGATTTGGGCAGTCGTGGTCTTTTGTTTTTTGGATACAATCCGATTGTCCGACCCCTGTAAATCATGTAGTATAAGAAGATATTTAATTTAAAGAACTGTGAAGTGTCAAATACGTTGAGACTTAAAATAGCACTTAACCTAATTTCAGAAATAATGATTCACATGTGTTTTCATCTGACAGGTGATGATTCAAGAGATTAGCTGGGTTTTAATGCTTTTTTTGTTGTTGTTGTTTAATTGGTTTCATAATGTTTTGCTTTTGATGTATGTTCTGTATTTTCTTTCTGTTATTATTAAACAGTGGTGATACTCTGAGGAAAAGAGGAAGTTTTGGATTGAAAAGTCACAATTGGCCAAATGACTACAGCAATTTTATTATCTCCTTTTTCTGTTGTAATGTTCAGTCCATTTGTTCAATGAGAACAATGAAAACTTGTCACTAATTGTGTGGGAAAGAACAAGTTGTTATTCAGCAGAACAACTTGTCTGACATACAATTTGAGTGGTTTTTATGTCTTAAATGTCAGCAATATTTTCACAAATGTTTCAATAGTAACTAATATACACAGCATATTCTGATCCAGTATAAATGGTAAATAGACTGTACTTATATAGCACTTTTCTAGGCTACTCAAAGCACTTTACAACACAATCTCTGCCCTAATTTACCCATCTACACACTAGGGCTGGGCGATTAATCAGATTTTGATCTTGATTACGATTTGGGTTTTTAGCGATCATAAAAATATAATAATCGAGGTTTGCAGTTTACGTCGGGCTGTATAATTTTCGTGATGCGAAAAACGCGGACGGAATTAAGTCATGGAATCCAGTGTAAAACGCGTAATCTCACAGTATCAGAATCAGTTTTATTGCCATGGTCAGTGTTTTCACACAGACAAGGAAATGGCAGTTAAGTTCACCTCCTTCAAGAGAAAGACATACATAACAAACATGGGGGAACAAGGTAAACAGGTCATTTGTGACAAGGTCACGCTACCTTTTTTCAGCTTGGAAATACACAATAGGACAGGTGAGAAGTCAGGTGGGAGTTCGGGTTGCAGTTTATTCAAGATTTTGTTGTTGTGTGTGCAGAATCAGCTAATCCTTTAGAAAAAAAATAAAAAGCTTTGTCTGTTTTTTGATAAAGCTATGTAAACAATGTGTGTGTGTGTGTGTGTGTGTGTGTGTAGCACTGTAAACAGTGTGTATCAAATGAGCTTAGATCATATTCAGTTGCTGTTTGTAGGTTTTATGTTTCTTTTTGACACATTTAATGTTAAGTTCAGTTCTAAAACATTTTTATTTTACAAAAGATAACTTCTGTTTTACACATTTTTTCTTTGTAAATAAACACCTTTCAAAAATAATTTAATGCTGAACCACAGCTATTTGTTACATTAGTGAAAGTGACATAACTCTAGTCACTTTTTAATTATGTACTTTTTAGTTTAATAAATAAGGTTACAATGAAAATGTGGAATTTAGATAAAAAAAAACAAAAATAAAATAAAATAAAACAGATAAAATATATATGGCCCTATTTACGCTGTTTTGTGCTGTGAATCCAGTGCCAGCAGTATGCTGCAGGCTTCTCCCACAGACAAAGTGAAACTGTCTAATTTAAAAAAAAAAATTGAAATCCCTAAGGGAAATATCGCTTGACAGCCATTGTTTATGTTCAATAAGTTCATGTTATCAAAGTGAACAAATAATTTTGTTAAATAATCTAGATCTCAATGTCAATCAAAATAATCGTGATGATCATTTTTGCAATAATCGAGCAGCCCTATACACACACACACCTATACACACATCACTCCACATCATTTCTGCAAAGCTAATCTGAATAAATCATTCTACAGTCTAATCAGTGCTTTAAATCCCATTCGTCCACCGGTGGAGCACATGAGAGGCAATGAGGGGTTCAGTGTCTTGCCCAAAGACACTTGGAATCAGACTCTCTCATTGAAGGACAACTACTTTAACATTCAGCCATCCAGAATAGGCTTGAAAGAAAATGTTAAGCGTGTTCATTTACCATTTGAACCACACGGAGAATGTACCAATGCATGGAATGTAAATAGAAAAGAGGTCATATAACCACACAGAGCAGCTCTGGCTGAAGGCGTTTACTGATTCTGCATTCAGGCCAAAAATCCGGAAGTCAGTTTAATATAACAAGGAGCTTCGAGACATGACTCCGCCTATTTTATTACGTCATCAGGAAGGGGTCCCTCAAATGCCCGAATCATGCCTACAGACAATAATAATCTACTCTAATGAAGAATAACAGTTCAGTTATGTGTTGAATCTGTGTTCAGGCATGTATCTATCTATAAAATCATCAATTTAAGAAAAATAGTCACATTTAACAATTTCTACAGTTCTTAATCTTAACACTATACAATATATAGTGTAATTAAAGTCAGAATATAAACTGACCCCAATAAATTTCTTCAGGCTCATAAAAGATGGAAAAAAAAAAGTAATTGATTTTATTGGCCTACATAAAGGTAAAGGTAACATTATAAATGTAAGAATTTCTTTTATGCCTTGATCAAGTAAATACTTAATAAATACATTTAATATTTATGATAAAGACCTGAGATGTAGTAATGTGTTGCCAAGTTGTGTGAACAAAGGTTTACTGCAGTTGCTAAAGGAATAAACACAATTGTTTTATTATTGTAGTATAAAAGTGTTACGAATCGTTGGTACAGTAACACAGTGGTTAGTACAGCTGCCTCACAACAACAAGGTCACAGGTTCACTTCCTGGCCTTTCTGTGCTTTCTGTATGGGGTTTGCATGTTCTTTTCTGCACACGTGTTCTCTCTGAGTACTCTGCTTGGGGTACTAGAGCAAGTTAGGATCCATCTGTGGGTTATACAAAACATGTTCATTTTATTTAATTCACAAAATTAATCTCAGATAATGAAATTTCACCTTTTCAGTTCTGCCTGTTCTTTAGCTCTCTTCTGAACGTGCTGCTTTGCATAAGTTGCTGTTGGCAACCCCCTCCCAACCTGTTTACTTTAGCTCTGCCCTCCCAACATGGCGTTCATGTTAGAACTTTAGACTGGAGCGTCTGACTGAAGTCAGGTGCTTTGGTGCTGGGGAGGAAAACGTGCATCCTCCGCCAATATCTGAAGCTGGCAAAGATGAACCAAGGAGCAGTTAAGGTCACCCCAGGGGAGAGCGATAGACTGGTGGAGGTAAACACACTGCCCCAGGCCAGAGTGGTGGGAGGGGGCAGACGGTCCGTGCTCGGCAGCACACACAACAGCACTGGGGCAAAACGAGGAGCACAGACAGTCATCGCTGCTTCCCCAGGCAAAGAGGGAAAGGCGAAGCTGCTCACCTTCTCTGTAGTCGATTCCGGCAGCGCGGTCAACAATAATTTGTGCTAAATGACAAATCATGTTCACATCGAAGCAACCGCAACACCAAACTCACAACACACCACTTACCGCCATCATTTGCAGATTTGTGAGGAACAATAGGGACAGAAGTTTCCCTCAGCTTAAAGTTCTTGGGTAAATCCTGCTGGTAGAAGTTACCACAGTAGTCCATGGTGAAATTATTTGCACAAACTACAACTTTAATTTTGCTAGGACATTGCCATCAAAAACAAAAATAAATAAAAATAAAGGTAAGCCATCTCTGTTCTCCATGACTATTGTAAAAACAGCAGAACTAATATGGTCGTCCTGTAAAGAAGTAGGCAAAGTCTCAGCTTGGGTAACCGTGTGAGGGGCTGGGCTCGCCTTGGTGCATTGTACACACCCAGAATTCTACTCAAATTTATGCCGCAGTTTGTTTTGGAAGGAGACTGGCAGAATGGAGAGCACGGCGAGCACACCATGCACAGCCAGAGAGTTCCAGGACACGGCCTCGCTGGTTTTGGTCAGTTTGTACAGAGTTGTGCCTGCATTGATGGCTACAAAGGATGGTGGCGCTACACCAAGAAAGGTGCTGACAAATAAAAAAAAACCAAAGGCACGTTGATGACAGGGAAGTGAAATATTTCAGGGGCGCTGTGGCAGAGGGGTTAGGGTAGTCGTCCTGGAACCAGAAGGTCACCGGTTTGATCCCCCATTCCAGCTGTCTCAGTTGTTGTGTCCTTGGGTCCTAATGCCTCTGATGTGTGTCCCATCAGTGTATGAATGTGATTGGCACTGATTAGTCTCCATAGATGATTGTATTGTAGATGATTGTTCCTCTGAATTGAGTGATTCCATATATTCACTGACTTCCACAATGTTTTCTCTTCATTTCTTTGAGTGTTCCTGAAAGCCAACAAGTTGCACTTTGGACTGATCTTATTATTGTATCATGTTTTTGATCTGAGTTGGTTTTACAGAATGAAATGTCTGAATGAGTGCTCATCTGGTGACTAATGATTCCATACTTTTTGCCAGGGGTTGTAGTAGAGTGCTGTGTGAATGGGTAAATGAGGGCACAGATTGTAGTGTGAAGCGCTTTGAGTATCCAGGTTGGTTAGAAAGGTGCTATACAAGTACAGTCTATTTACCGGGATTTGTGATGTCACTATCCCAAGGTCTTGGAAAATGCTTGTTTGTTGACACTAAAAAAATAACATTTATATATTGTCAAAAAACAACTGGAAGCATTTTTTTGGCGCTTGGACTGTTTCTGGGAGCAGTACAGACCCAAACATGTAAAAAAGTGAACTTACTTATTAAGTTAAATAACTCTGAATAGAACAAATACAGAGCTAAGTTTTAGCTTGCTATTTGTAAATTATCTCCAACATGTACTCTGAGCACTACCAGATCAAGATTTTTTTGAATAAAACTATAATATGTCAGGTAATGAAAGATTTATGTTCTCTTGTAGACTGATACTTAGATTTTTTTATATTACTGTATTTTTAAATCAAACTTACACTCTCCTGAGAAACAATATCTTTTTTATTTTACTCATAATCTATACTGAACTATTATCAGATTTATTTCATTTAGCAAATACTGTAATTGTCTCCTGACCAAACCTTATGGGAATTTTGTGTCTTTGTAAGTGTTGTTTAAATATCATTCTTAATATCTTTTTTTTGTCTTTTCTTCTCAGAAAGTATAATTAACTAAATGTGTTTAAGAAACAGAGGCCATTAACTGAAGTATAGCATGACATAATGAAAGGGAAAGGAGTTCAAAGAGGGAAGGGTAGAACAGGAAGCAGCATTTGCAGCTATTTTGGATCCTTTTTTAATGCCAGTAAAAGTGTGAAAGTCAGACCCTCCTGTTAGGCGATCCTTCAGAGTACATTATGTGAAAAGCACTGAGAACATTTTGTACTGTGAGCTGCAATTTATCAGCATAAAGCATTATTTTCCCACTCGACTGCTTCTGATGTGTAACTTACTGTACCAGCTAAAAGGAAGAGAGTCTTCAGGCTGTTCTTTCTTTTCTTTGTGTTTTTTTTCTTTTTGGATTAATGACATAAATAACCGTCTTTTCTTTTGCTTTCATGTGAAAATGTAAAGTAGATCCATGAGACACATTTTAATAGTGATAAATCTTCAGTGTGGACAAAGCTCTGTCACTATAATACTGCATGTTCAATCGTGCAAACACGTGTCTTTTAGTGCTTTTTGGACATTTTAAACTGGATTAAAAAACTGAACATAGGTTCAAAACATTTTGATTTTAGATTTTTTTTTTTCTGTTTATAAACTGTCCAAAGATTTATTTTGCTCATTGAATCAGGAATACAGTCAGTGAAATATTTCATTTACAATAATCATTTTTCCGCACTGCTTTAACAGAAACATTTTTATGAGTTACTGCTGGAGATCTGCCAGTGAAGGGCTCTTAAACAAAATTTTGTGTTAAAAAAATAGCATTGTGACATCAAAGATGGCAACTATTTAATGTTTAGAAACTGGTTTACTTTCTAGCAATTGTGGGCACGGTTCTCTTAAAGCCCTAATAAGGGAACTAATTTCCTGGTCAGCACTTTGGGTTAATGCTGATTTTTTTTACATCCATTAGTGGATTAGCACTTGCTAAATTTATGGGCTGAATTTAGAAGCACTAATTGAAGTATTTAAATGTCATTGATCCACATTATTGTTAACAGCTGAGAGTAAAAGCTGTCACACATATCGTTGATATGCTCTCTGACTGAAGCCCTGCCATAAACATAGGAAAATGACCAACAAACAAGAGAGCTAGCAATTCTCAACAACTGTTGAGTGAGTAAAAGGTTTGTTTCAACGAATCACCTCACTAAACTGCGTGGACACAAATAAGCAGAGTTGTAAAGTAACTAAGTACAAATACTTTGTTACTGTAACTATGTAGAATTTTTGGGTATCTGTACTTTACTTGAGTAATTATTTTTAGCCTACTTTTTACTCCTTACATTTTTAACAAAGGCACGAAGTAGAAAGTCGTTACTTTTTTTCATGTTTGCTTATTTTCATTCCAGCTTGTTATTGTAAAAAATAAATACTATCCATATAAATTGTGCCTCCTAGAGTGAATTTAACTGTGGTTGAATGAGAAGTATAAATATATAAAATTCTGATATCGTATTAGTTATCATGTCACACTCCATCAGGACATAATCATTAAAATAAAAGGACTGTACTTAAGAAGTATTTGTATTTCATGAATTATATTATTACATTTGGATAGATTTTCATTTTGGGGGAAATGTTTTAGTAGCCTTGATATATGAATATAAACTGAATGTGTCATGACACTGAATTTTACAAGGTGTGTGTAATTTATAACATGAGAACTTTAACAAAGACACTGACTTCTCTGTCTGAAGTTTTTTTTTGTCATGATTTTGGGTCTACATTTTACATGAACAGTTGACTGTGTTTTAGTTAGAAGCTGAGTTTCTGTTAAACCTGTTATTCTGTGACTCAGTTAAAGCTGAGATATCTCCTTTGGGTTTTTCATTGTGATTTTATTCTTCATATATTTTGGTTTGACTATTCACAGTAGGAGAACATCTTGTTCTGATTAGACATGTTTATCTAATTTTATCTGTTCTGTTTTGTTTTTTTGTTTGTTTTGTTGCACTTCATGTGCTGCTGGTTCACCTTGGCCTGCCTAAATGATTTTCCTACAACTGAATTTAAGAAACTTTTACTTTTTAATTTTCTAGTCCTAGATCAGCCATTTGGAGACTAAAGTTGAAGTATTTGTTGTTCCATTTAATTATTTTGGTTATTATTTTATCAGCTGTAGTGACACTGAGTAAGAAGTATTGTAGTTGCAATATTAAAAAAAATAATTCTGCTCATGAGTCCTTTCAGACATTGAGTAGAACTGTTTTATTGTTGGGTTGTTTTTTCTGTTTTCCTTTTAAAGTTCTCAGTATATATATATATATATATATATATATATATATATATATATATATATATATAAAAAAAAGATTTTATTTTTAGAACTCG
>JARVGW010000001.1:34888110-34899613 GCA_031762495.1 Anablepsoides rubrolineatus | reverse complement strand
TAAAACTAACCTAAACCTTGGTCCTAAACCTAACCCCACACCTGTAATTTGCATTTGGACCTGGCATTGGTCCCCACAATTCACTTTGGTCCCCACGAGGCTGCTTTTTTTGTGAAAATGATCCCCACATTGTAGGAAAAACCCATCCACACACACAAATGTGTCTACCTGTACATACGGGGACATTACATTGACTTCCATTAAATTTCTACAGCCTAACCCTGACCACCTACCCTAAAATTAATATCACAGGTACATACTTGACCCTAAAACTAACCTCTATTCCACCACCTGCCCATCAATCCCTGGTTCTTCCCCTTAGCTGGTGAAGAAAACAAAATGTTATAAGGATCTTTACTGAAAAAGTACAAACTAAGGGGAGAGGATTGAAGTGAAACGTGTGGGTGTGTGTGTGTCTGTGTGTGGACATGTTTTTTGTGACATATGAGGACTATTTTAAGACAAAACACCTACATGTGGGGACCACTGGCACGTATAGGGACCTAAGCGGAGTCTGTGTTGTTTAAATGCCATTGGTGGTTTGGGGATTCAGTTTTAGGACTAAGGTGTAAACTGAGTTTAGGTTAGAGAAGGTGAGTCGGTGATCAGGAGGTTGCAGGTTTGAATCCTTGGATAAGGTGGGAAAGGTTTTATTTTCCCCACCCTCAGGAAAGACCCTTAACCCTCCAACTAGTCTTTGAGAGCCCCCACATGTGATGAGGAAAAATGCAGACAATGAGTTACCCCATTATGAATGGTAAATGGTAAATGGACTAAACTCCCATAGCGCTTTATCAAGTCCTTCCGGACCCCAAAGTGCTGTACACTTACAGACATTCACCCATGTACACACACATTCACACACTGATGATGGCAAACTACAATGTAGCCACAGCTCCCGTGGGGCACACTGACAGAGGCGAGGCTGCCATGCACCGGCGCCACCGGACCCTCTGACCACCATCAGTAGACAAGGCAGGTGAAGTGTCTTGCCCAAGGACACAACAACTGAAAAGGCTGGACGGGGGATTGAACTGGTGACCTTCCGGTTCCAAGACAACTCCCCTAACCACTCCACCACAGCCGCCCACAATTATTATAATTAATAATTATAATTATTATAATTATTATAAGAATTAATAAAGTAAACATTAACATCAAGGTTTTATAATGGGTGGGTTCAGGGGGTATGTTACAACATTTGTATCTTTCTCTGTTGCATTGGGTTGTATGACAGCCCCTCCCCTCAGTGCCCTGCAAAAGCCAGTGGAACATTTCACTTATAAAAAAAGATGTTTCCCTAAACACATGATTTTAATTAGGTTTGTGTATTGTTATTTTGGTTATTTAGGAGAATAAACTTGTTAAATTTGTATTTGTTTAAATTGTGTTTATAACAAATGTACTTGACCTAAAATAAATGTAAAATTTTAGTTTTGCAGTGAAGAAATGTTGGTGGGAGGGGCTGCAGATTTTAAGAGCTGCTGCCTGATACTGAGGAGGCAGATAGGGTGTAAGGTGGTTCCAGGGTAGGAAGCAGGTGCGTGACTGTTGTTTCATCAAGCTTGTAAAGAAGTCGAGTGTTTTTCTTGTTTTCTGTTTTAGAGAGAAAATGAATACTGTGATGCTCTGAAATTTTCAGCTTGCCAGTGGATTTGTTTGGAGGATTTTTATTCAGATTCATAAAATGTTTGTTTGGAACATAAACCTGTGGCACGAACATATTCCATAAGCCATTAGAAAAATTTTACTGAAACTTGTAAAACTTCAAAGGATGTAAATCTTGAGCTGTGTAAGTTTTGAAGTAAACTAAATAAAGATGTCTGCCTCAATCCCACCAGAACGTCTTCCAATGAGGTAGCAGAGTCTGGGGACCCTGGGTCGGACTCTCCAATCTCTGGCGCTGAAGTCACCAAAATTGTTTAAAAGCTCTTTGGTGGCAAGACACCGGGGGTGGATGAGATTCGCCCGCAGTTCCTTAAGGCTCTGGAAGGCTCCCCGGACACCACTGATGATTTAGTTCTTTAATTCTCTCTTGTACTAGATACAAATTAGAACTGAGGCAGTCCCGCTGCTCTTGTACTAACCACTCAAACAATCTAGGCCACCAGAGAACAACCATAAAATAATCCAAATAAACCTTCAAAATGAGAAGTGTGCATCACCAACTACATTACTATGGAAATTGCTTAAAGTAAACAGAAACAGCACAATTTAACTTGCACAACCTTTATTTCTAATTCAAACTTAAAGAAACACAACATAACTAAAGAATTTTAGTACAAACTAAACACCCACAACAATAAAGCGCCCCTTTCCCCAATCTTAACCCTTTACCTAAAATTAGTCACACAGACGGATGCCCAACCCTGACCTATTACCTAAGAATATCCACTCAGATATGCACTTCCTATAAAGATAGGACCCAGTGCCCCAGGATTGGACCTGATCTCATGCGAGCGTGCACTTCCTAAAGGATTTACCAACTTTGCGGAACTATTGGGTGGCAGGTGGAATCCTTTGAGTAAATACTCCACAATCCTGACCCTTTACCCTTTACCTAACCACCACAGTCCATATCTGACCCTCAACCTAACCTGAACTTGATTTACACTTTAGTCCTTACTCTAACACCTGACCCACCAACAGTATTTCACCTGATGATTTGTCTCCATAAGGAACAGTGGGGCCATACCAGACTGTGTGTAATAGGAACCAAAACATGAACACACACACACAAACAACAATTACATGGTTGCCCACCTTCCAATAAAGAAGGTAATTATTACACTTTTTTGATGGACAAGAAAAATAAGTGTCTAGTCTGTTCACCCTGCAGGTTTCATCTCGGTGTTGTGGCGTGTCTGTTTTCTCAGGAGAAATATGTTAATTAGGCCATTTATTGGACAGATGCTCCTAACAGCTCTGACAGATGTTGATGATGGTGGTTGTTTCCAGGGTCCTGAATAATTTCTTTTTTAATTTTCTTGTGTTTCTTTGCAAATAACAGCAAAAAACAAATCTTAGTTTACCAGGCAGAGCAAACTTCAAGCCCTGCTGATAGACACATAAAAAGTCACAGAGCTACTATAACTCATGTTTTTGCAAATACACTTTAAATACCTTACAAAAAACATACATTATGAGTTTGTACTATCTGAAGTTTGCTGTGTTTTTGCCTCACAGGCTGCAATTTTAATTGAAAACAAACTGCATACTTGTTTTTCTGTTTATTCTTCAAAGCAGTTTGTGTGAAAATTGCTAAATTGCTATTGTTGATCATTTTATGACTTATCTGTGTTTCAAATACATAGCATTATTAATTTCTAATCAAAACCAAATGGACCATGAAGTATAAAAGCTAACATAAAATATATGTTTATTAAACCATTATTATCTAATTTTTAAGAGAAAAATACCAAAGCATCAGCCTGAACTGCTACTTTGGTTAGCCTCACCTTTATCTTTAAGTTGGCTTTTTGTAGTTTGCCTAAACTACATTACATTTAACTCATGCAAAGATATGCAATTGCATTTTCTCCTCCAGACTGAACGCTGCAATATGAAGAGGTGTAGCAGTGTTTAGGATTCAGCTCATCTCTGCAGACTGTCACCCATACACACGTTATATATGAGTCCTCGGCACTGAAAACCTGCTTTTAGCCATCAACCAGGCGCAATTTCATCCATCATTGTGGTGCTTTAAAATGAAAATCTGTTTGTTTGAGGTCTCACATAGGTGCACGTAAAAACAATGTTATTTGTAACTGTGCACAGAATGTTGAAAACATAACTGCAGGAAACATAAAATTACTCGACTGTTTAAGAACCCTGTTATTTACAGGAACCATAGCCAAATTTAGACTCTGATTTCATAGGCCCATATATTGAAATCCTGAACGTTTTTTCAACAGTTTAGGCAGTATTATGAATATCCTAAAAGTAGTCCAAAAACGAGATGCTGGTAGAGGCTAATTTGTAGCACTCAGGGAAAATAAACATACAGATATTGTTCCAGCTAGTGAATCTTGTCTGTAAGCATCAGTAGACTACTTTCTAATGGGGCACCATCTACAGAATTGATCCACTGTGTCCCCATAATGTCTCACATACTGCTTTTAACAAGCTGGCGGAGGGGAATAAACTAAAGTAATAGTAAAAAAGAGGTTTCTTTTTCTTTTACTAATCTGAAGTACATATTAGGCAATACAGTTTCCTTTAAATAAGCTGAAATAAACACAAAAACAAGCTGGTATTATCCAGTCTCCTTAACCAGTCAAAAAGAATCACGGGAAGCTCTTGGAAGACTACATTTGGATACATTTTATAGTTGGGTTTGGTTTCTTGAACTTTCCTTAATTATGCTGCTTTAGGCTTAGACTGCTGGAGGACAAACTGATTGCATTTCCTCTGATGCTGTCTTCACTCTGCAGTTATTGTTCTGCACAGCAAATTTCTAAAGTGTAAATTTAACACTATCAGAGTTAAAATTAACACTTGTACAGAGTTTATATGGGAACCACTACTTCAGTGTTAAATTAACACTTTTAAAAATGTTAAAATTATTAACACCAATTAAGAGTTAAAGCTATGTAATTTTTTTTAACTCTATATGAAGTATAAAATTACACTAAGTTAGTGTTAAAACTACATTTGTGGTGTAAAACAGTTTTGAAAGTACTCTAGTGTTAAAATTACTTTTCTATGGTGTAAAACAGTAACTTTATAAGAGTTATGAAATTACAATAATTTAGTGTTAAAATTACATTCTTGTGATGTACAACATTATCTAACATGTTTTTCTTTTTTTGCTTCTCATAAAAATCCCTTTCAGAAGACGCCTCTTCTTCCCACCTCTTTGCATTTAGACCAGTAATTCTCAACCAGGGATACGTGTACCCCTTGGTGTACGCAAGCATATTACAGGGGGTACATGGAAAAATTTCCCAGGTGTGTAAAAAACTAAATAAAAATAGGACTGAAATTTGTATGGCCCTATGATTTCCACAATGCGGAAAATGCAAACGGAATCACAAAATTGACACAAAATATAATTCTGTATAAAATGCGGAATCTCATAGAATTTGCTCATTTGGGGTATAATACAATGTATTTGCTTCCTGAACCTGCTTTATAACTGCTTTATTTATTAAAGTACTTATTCACTTACAAGGCAACATATTTATCTTTATGTTTAATTTGAGTTGAAAAGAATAAAATGCCTGAGAATTAAACGTTCTAAGGGGTTAAATAAATAATTTCATTTAATCTTTACGTTTGATAGTGGGGGTACTATAGGTATGACAAAATGGCTCAGGGGGTACACAAGTCTGAAAAGGTTGAGAACCACTGATTTAGATGACACAAGGATGCAGGGAGGGTGGGGACTAAAACACCCCACCCCTCCAGTGGCTCTGTTCCGCCAAGCAAGGTAGTGACAGATGCAAAGCTGTTGACTTCTGAAGAGGTGGGCCTGCCTTATCTGCTCCCGCCGCGGGATTTAAAAGTCAAAACAAATAGCCAAACTCCTTTTGTATTTGAGGTTTTGCTGTGTTTTCTCAATTGCCACTGTGAAGCATGGAGTGCTATTGGAGAGTCTATGTGGGAACATGGATGCAACTGGGACAAAAATCAAGCTATGGCCCAAATACTGCATGTTGTAGCAAAACGTCACTGCAGCAGTTGTTTTCCATGCCTGGAAAAATGGGATGGGTTTTGCACTCATTATACATAGCTGTCTTCTGAAAGTACATATAGACTATTCAATTCCATTCAAGCTTATTTATGTAGCGCCAAGTCACAAAAAAGATCTTAGGGCACTTTTTTAGTTTGCACTGTATGTTGTGTTTTATGAGGAGATTAGCTGGAACAACTCATCTACACAGACGCTCCCATCAGAGAGCGAGGCCGGAGTTTTTTGGAGTTTAATTAACTCTACTTTTTTTTTTACAGGATGGAGTTAACATTCATACTGAGCCCCTAAAGGGACATTGGATGAAAAGAAAAAAAACCCAAAAAAAACACTATCTCGTGCGCACGAGTTTGTATCTCGTGCGCACGAGTTTGTATCTCGTGCGCACGAGTTTGTAAGTCGTGCCCACGAGATACCTCACAGGATCTTTCAGATCGTTTTGGACAAGCTGTGTTTACTGAAATGGAAATACGTGACATAATTGAGCTTTATTTCCAGTTTGGCCTGAAATACAAACACTGTGCTGTGTCGCTTGTCCTCCAAACAGTGCCGCAGCTTGGTGACAGTCTCTGAGCCTTTCCACCTATGGTTCTCGGATGTTTACGGCTTCCCTGACAACGGGGCAGTTTTGCTAAAGCTATCCAGCTGAAAAAAAATAAAATCCAGGTGAAACATTCAGGAGGTCTACCTCCTAGGTTGGAAGGCACTTATCAATATGCCTGATAATATAAATAGAGGCGCAGTGAGTGTAAATCCTCCTCCGGGACACAGAGCTGAAGCGGTCGGCTCGCTGTCCTTTGATTGGAGAAATCACTCCATCTGCTGCATGAGATCCAGGCTGTAGCATACACAGAATGACTACACTCGGAGCAGTTGCCCATGTGGTTGTCTCTGTCTCTTTCCTGTCTTCTCAAACATCAGCCAATCAAGACAAAGAGCGGCTCATCTTTAACCCAGTTCTGCTGGAGGGGAGTTTTTCTTTTCTACTGTTGCCCATATTTGATTATTATGGTTTTTTTTCCATATTCAATTCATGAAGAATCAGTAATGAGTACAAAGGTTAGACAGCCTCACAGTTATCAATTTCATCCTCTTTTCATTCAGTCATTTATCCCTCCAACCTAGTCAACCATACTAGTGTCCTTAGTTGAATTCTGAAGGTCTTCTGTCTGTGTGGCTCACACACTTAATCACAATAATTATTCTGACAGGCTTTATCAAAGACATTACGATCACTGATGAGGGGGAGGGGGACATGAGAAGCGACATAAAGGAGACATAAGACATGAAGGACCTAAGAAGATAATAAAATTAGAAATTTGTCATCACGTGTTAAAAAATCAGAGCACAAGGAGATGAAGGTAAACAAGAACAAAAGAGGAACGGAGGCAGATGTTTTGACAATAGATCAGAATTAGGTTATTTTGTGGTTAATCCGTTATAATTCTGCCTCATTTTACAGGCAGAGATTTTCTATATAAAAGCTTATTAGAGGCTTATGAATTCACAGGGGTCATTTCTGCAGGGCAACAGTCAAAGTGTGTTTTCAGCTCAGTTTGAAGCTTTGTTGGTACTGTATAAAAGTTGTGTCTTTCATGTTGCAACACATAACAGACGGAGGCAGTAAAGCTGGACACATTCAGTCAGTAACTCAGTGGAGAGTTAAACCAAATGTAACACATTAACAATAAACAGATTATAGAAGGAAATAAATCATAACAAAACTGCTTCTCTGTTTCAGGAAACAAAAAAGCTGTAGAACCAGCAGCGAACCATTACCCCACAAATCCACCAGAGGGCGTCATTTTTACCCCCTGCTGCTGGAGACTTAACTGTAACAATGAGAACATTTGAGTTTCATGTATTTTTTTAAAGATATTAGAATAAGACAAATAACAAAAAAAAAAGTTGCATTAATGAACAACTTCTTAGGCTGTTTATCTACAGGCAAACACCATTTTTTTTCCAGATTATTGTGAGAAAACATGAAAAGAAAAAAAACAAAGGTAAAATTGAAATATAGAATCAGGAGGTTGGGGTTTATTTGTATAAATTTTGACTATTTTATCTGTAGAACAGGAGAGAAAAAAAGCAAAGAGGAACTGTCACTAAAACAGCTGATGATATCTTTTGATTAAATGAAAACAAAACACAAAACATTCAGGATCAAGTGTCTAAGCTGCATGTTGTCTCATCTCTGTATGTGGTTTGCCTTTATGTAGCCTTGAGTTAGACATACAATCACATTTTGCTCTTTGATTCCCTCATCCCTGCTGACATTCTGAGGTTGTTAGTGGGCCTGAAACATTCTCACACTTCAACTATCTGCAGAGGTCAAATATAAATGTGGGCATGAAGCGTCACCAAAGGATCCATGCATTCTGTGGTAACATCCATAATTAAAAACTGAGACAGGCCAGATTCTGATTGCTCTTTGTTACAGACCTGTAGTTCTTGACCAGCTAGTCAAGGATGACATCAACAAGAGTTATAAATGTCATTACTAAGTTAAAACAGTTAAATGACTACCAGAAAAAAGAAATAGCCATCCTCACATCTTTATCTGGTAATCTGAGTTTCTACAGTTTGTGTAAAATGGTCCTCCATCAGAAAAGGGTGGATTGCTCTCTCTAGGTTGGGGGTGAAGTTCTGCCTCAAGTAGAGAAGTTCAGGTATCACCCCAATCCCTAACTGGGGAGGTGGGTGGTGGGTTGTTTGGAACAAAAAATGCTTTATCATGCGGCAAATTTCACATGGTGGACTGGGCTTTAGTATGATCAATGTTAGTGGTTTAGCTTCCCCTAATTTTATTTTTTTCTTAGCTTTTTATCTTTAACAGAACTATAGAAATTGTGTGGCGGTTTAGGTGATAGTGAAGATAAGATTTTGGTTAGCTGTGCCCACCGCTGGTCTTTCTCATGTTGTAAATAGCTTCCTTCCATCTCTCTCATCTGTCCTAAAACTTAACATTTTGGTTCTCAAAAGAGTGTTGATCATCTTTAAGTAGACTGCTGAGTCCTGAAGAGCTCTTCTCCTGTGTCCTCTCCATGCATCTGCGGAGAGGTTGTTTAGTTTCTCTATCATAGAACTCTGAACATTCCTCACTGCACTGTACTGCAGACAGCACAACGCTCAGTTTGGGTTTGGGGGTTCTGTTCTTAGACTGGACTAGCCTCTGTATGAGGGTCCTGTTAGGTTTGAAATGAGCCAAGATGTGTTTGGAGAAAATCCTGAGATTTGGATACTCCAGCAACATATGGGATGACAGTGTTTTTGTGTTTGTTCCTAATTTCTAGACTGAATTGACAACAGCCCAGTTTGGAGAACTACATGCTTAGCATGTTTGAAGAGTTTCTGTTCTTTTTTCTTTCCAGCTCCTCTAGTGGGGACATTTTCAGCCAGATGGTATAGTTCTAATCTCATGCTGTTTGAAACTTGAAACTTTCCACTCTATAGTTTTGTACTGAACAAAACATCTTCAAGTATAACGCAGAAGTCCAACTATTCTAACTGTAATTTTGTTTTTTGAAATTTAGTAGGTAAAATGTTTGCTTTGAAACAAATATTAAAATGAAATCAAACTCTTGATTGACTTGAGTAAGTTGGCGTTGCAGTGTTGATATGTTCACACTTAGGATACCCTTTGCTTTGGAGATCTGGTTCTGTCCCATTAGGAGGGGACCTTTGGCTAGTCTAGAACTCACTGATGGGATTATGTATCTTCACTGACCTGGGAATGCATTGTGATCCCTCAGGAGAGGCTGGAGGGTCACTAAACAAAGAGATGTCTGAGATTCCCTCCTGCTGGACCTGTTGCTGATGGGTGGATTGCTGTATGATATTATAATGGGACTTTTGAAATTTTTTAAAATAAAGTTTTTAAATTGGGTCATTTAGGATAAAGCAGCACAAATAGCTGATTATTGCACAATTAAAACTCACCATTGCACTTTTTCAAACTAGATTGGTCAGTTAAAAAACATACACGGTTTGCTCTGGATCTAATGACTTATTTGGGCTACAATAAAATGATTGTAGCCCAAATAAGCCATTAGATTCAGAGCAAACCATGCAACTTTTGAAACGCAGCAAAGTTTTTAACATGATAATTAATATTGACCAGTTGATGTCTCTAACAGACCAGACTTTGGTGAAACAATTCTTTAGGCTTTTACTTGTGAGCCATTGTAGCATCGCTAGCAAGAGTAGAAAATCACAAGTTCTATGTTTGTATAAGATATGGTAATGTCTGCAGTATCATTGAGATTACTGAACAATATGACTGCAGAAACAAGTGTAATCTGGTAAAAAAAAAAAAAATAATAAAATGAAATTGTGCTTTTGAAAAAAATTATTTCCAATCAAATAAATTTTAATAATCATGTTTGAAGATGAGTTGCCCTGTTCACTCTGGTAGACTTTAAAAAGATGAAAAGTTTCTAATGTCTGGTATGAATCCATCTTTGACCTTTTGAATGCTGCCCATCAGCACTGTCAGCTGGTATTTCCATGACCAAAAATGGGGCCAAAGGCAAAAACGGGGTTAATTTGCAAATAATTCAGGTGAGACCTATGTCAGTATGACCTGAGCTTAGACAAGGTATTAATGAGTCATTACGTTATGACAAAACACACCCATAACAAGGTCAACAGGGGTTCTTCCCACACAGGGCATGAGGTAGTGTCATAAAATTGGGGACATGATGACGAAGTGCCACAATGAGGTGTCGACATGGTAACCTGCCCTGAGTGTTTACTCCAATTAGAGGTGAGAGAGACAAACAAGAGAGAAAGTAGGAAAATAACTGAAAAGGAGGGAGAGATGGAAAGAGGAGAGAAAATGTGATTGCATATGTGTGGAGACAGGTGGAAAAAGAAAGTTAAAGAAAGAAAGAGATTGAAGGGGCAGAGTGTAGTGAGTAGAATGTGATGGCCTGTGTAAAGACTGGTGTGTGTGTGTGTGTGTGTGTGTGTATACACATTTGCAGGTCTTTGAATTAATGAGAATCTCAGATGAGAGGAGAGGGTCATCATGACCTGCATGCAAATGACACCAAACACACACACAGGCAAACCTTCACTTTCACACACACTAGCAAATGCAGCAGGCAACATTCTTTTTCTCTCTGACATACACACCCCAATCCCATCCTCTTGTCTGGTTTAGCAGCATCAATCTGCCACTGTACGGCTGGCATGGAGTGAGACAGCTGATCTGCCTGCAGAGCTACATGACACAATGTCACTCATTTCTGAATCTCAGCAATGTGGAGAAGTTTAGACTGCTTTCCATCACTCAGGAGTCAGCCAGTCACCTTGACAAACGTTTCTAAACTCTGATGTTTATCCGGAAAAGGTGGATTGACCAAACTTTTTCTTAAAGGAATGTAAAGAATTGCAGTCAGATAGCACACATTCAACATATTAATAAGATAAGAGTGTGTTTAGTGTTATTACCAGTGGTGTGCCATCAGAATCACTAGTTTATATTATATAATATTTTAGATTTATTATAATAATTATTAATATTATTAGGATATTATTATTTTTTAATTATCTGTTCTCTTTGTTTCATAGTATTTCTCCTGGCTGCGCAGCTTCCACTGGCTTGTATTTATTTAGAGCTTTTATCCAATCATATTTCAATCATCATCTGTTGCTAGGGTCCACAAATCTACCCTAGGCCTGCAGAACTAGCAAGTGAAGGCACCGGGATGCTGAAACACATAGCAGCGATACTGTTGCTTTGACCAATCAGGTGCTGAGGTGAAGACACCAGAGCCTGCTAGCTGGCTTCAGACAGCGTCAACA
>JARVGW010000001.1:34710747-34721230 GCA_031762495.1 Anablepsoides rubrolineatus | reverse complement strand
CTGAAACCATGAGTGTTGTATGCATGTGTGAATATCTGAAAAGTAAGCCCAGAGGATCTAGTCCCAAAAACCAGCCATTGTCCAGCCTTTGTCCAGAAAAAAATAATGGAAACTGTTCATTCTGTGCGACCCTCAGCTTGTTTCAGCAACCAGAACACAGACGAGTGGGGAGTGGGGGGTGGGGGGGGGCATAAGGTGGGGGTGGACCCTCAGTCGACGTCATCATCCAGGAAGAATTTTGTTCCACGGCTCAAGACCGTGTAGGAGAGCCAAATTCTGTTATCATTTGTCAGGAACTGTTTGGGTTAGGCAGAAGACAACAATTTTCCATCTGCCTTACTGTCCGCTGGTTACCTGTCATGTGGCGAATCCAATCAGACAAATAGTTTGGACAAATTCCGCCGAGCCAAAACAATCAGCTTTCTCCAAGATTAATTCCATCTGGCCAGCAAAGTCCAGGAACCACAGCCGGCCCGCGACCCTCAGAACCGCTTGCAGACTGAGTCCAGATCGCTCAAGGCAGAAGTCTGAGAGCTGATAGAATGGCCGTCCTTCAGTGGTCAAGTAGCCAGGAAATGGCCCGAATATCCACCCACACTGATTTGTAGAACACCAGAAGATCACTAAAGCCAATTTGTAGAATCCAGTGATCAAGATCCCAATATAAATCCAGAACACAGGTCCCACTTTTGACATTTCCTCCCAAGGAAGAAAAAACTTTGTTCCAAAAAGATTTATTAAGAGACCAGCTAACCAAATCCATAAAATATCCATAATTTTTGGTTTCGGATGAAAACATAGAGAAGGCTCCGAGCAGCAAAGCAGGGAAGATAAGGAAGGGCAGGAGAGAAGGAAAAAGCATCTTACTCATCCGAGTGTGGAAACAAAACAAAAAAAAAAGGACCAGCCTCTCAAAGGTCTTCATTAGTTGTGATATCAGGGCCACTGGCCTGTAGCTGCTGAGGTCCTTTGGATGATTGGTCTTGGGCACAGGTACCACACAGGAGGTCTTCCCTATTTGTGGTACCTTCTCCAGCTTCAGGCTCAGATTGATCATGAATCCCACAATGCCACACAGTTCATCTGCGCAGCACTTCAGGAGCCTGGAGCTGATCCCATCAGGACCTGCAGCCTTTCATACCTTGAATTTCCGCAGCTCGTTCCTCACCTGGAGTGATGAGAGGGACAAGATGGAGGAGGACTGTGAAATGGAGTCCTCTGGAGTGAGTGGGGGTGATGATGATGGTGGTGGTGGTCGGGAGCTGAGAGGTGTGAAGTCCTGGTGCTGTGGAATGTGATCCTCTGAGGTGAGGGGGGTTGGAGGTGTGAAGTCCTGTGGAGGGAAGCCAGCAGAGAGTGGAGGCAGCAGCAAAGGGGACTGGGCTGGGAGAGGGGGAGGGGAGGGCGAACGATCAAACCTGTTAAAATGCTGGTCACTCTGCTGCAGTTGGTCCTCCATCTTCTGCCTGTAGATGTTTTTTCCCTCCCTGATCTTCCTCCTCAGCTCCTTCTGCACAGCTTTCAGCTCCTCTTTGTACCCAGATTTAAAAGCTTGCTTCTTCTCCCTGAGAAAAGCTTTTATTTCAGGGTTGATCCAGGGTTTGTTGTTGGAGAAACACCGTACTGTCCTGGTGGTTATAGTGTTCTCCACACAGAAGTTAATGTAATCCATCACACAGTCCGTGATGCTGTTGATATCATCACAATGAGGTGCACAGAGTTCTTCCTACACAGTAGAGCTGAAGCGTTCCCTCAAGGCCTCTTCAGTCTCCTCAGACCATCTCTTCACTGTGCGTGTCACCACTGGTTCTCTGCATATGAGGGGTTCATAGACAGGCTGGAGCTGGACATAATTGTGGTCTGCTCCCCCCAGCGGAGGAAGAGCTGATGACCTGTATGCATTTTTTGTGTTTGCATACAGTAGATCCAGTGTTTTGTTTTCTCTGGTATGGCAGGTGATGTACTGGGTGAAGTTGTGGAGTGGAGGACAGGGAGACATGATTAAAATCCCCTGAGATTAAGAAGAGGGCCTATGAAAAGAAAAGATAAAGACAAGAACACGTTATGTTGTCTTTGAGCTTTTTAAATGAAATTAATTACTTGAAATCCATGATGGTAGAGTTGTAACAGACTCACCCTCCTGGAGATTTCACTCCCTTTAGATTTTCACCAGATGACAGTCATCAAAGCCTCTTAGTCAGAGACCACTTGTTTTTTTCACAGAAAAGAAAATGAGGTAATCATTTGCAAAGAGCAGCCCTTTTCTTCTTCTTTGCCCTTCTTTTTTCTGAAATCCCATGCTGCTCTTTCTTTGTCTTTCATCTTTTCTTTTCTCATTTGTTCACTGTTCTCTGTTAATATCAGCTGGCCCTTTTTACCTTTTTTTGTCCCAAGGCTTGTTCGTCTTCTAGACTTTTTTCACTTTTTTCCTGACTCCTACGTCATTTGATTAATTAACCAGTAGGAGAAGCTTTGGTCACTGTTGCTGTAATACACTGAATAAATCAGACATGGGTACAATGTATAGACTTGCTCCCCTTAATTATTCAAGTGATTAGGGTTAGGGTTATTTGTGCAAAACAATAAATCCACGGGTAGTAAGAAGAAAAACATGAAAAAACTGAATACATATAAGTCTCAGGTTTCATCCTCATTGCATTATCATCTCTAAATAAAGGCCATGTATTTGTTGAAGGAATGTTAGCCAGGGTTGTAAAGAAAGATCATGTTATTTTGAAAAATGATGCTGTATCTACTTTGATTAAACCTTAAAAATTAAATTCTTAATGAATAATAGTCTTAGATTTTTGGGTGGCCATCTTCAATTAGGTTGACCCTAAAAGTAAATAATTTGTAGTTGTACATCCAATAATCCCCCTATTGAAAAGGGGGACAGCAGAGTGTGTTTCAACTATAGGGGAGAAGGCCTTGGAGAAGGCGTTCGACCGTGTCCCTCTGGGACTCCTGTGGGGAGTACTCCGGGAGTATGGGATAACAGGCCAGTTGATATGGGTCGTTAGGTTCCAGTACAACCACTGGCAGAGCTTGGTCCGCATAGCCGGTAGTAAGTCAGACTCATTTCTGGTGAGTGTTGGACTCAAGGTTGCCCTTTGTCATCGATTCTGTTCATAACTTTTATGGGCAGAATTTCTAGGTGCAGCCAAGGTGTTGAGGGGATCTGATTTGGAAAAAACAAGATCACGGATACAAGCGGCCAAAAAGAGTTTCCTTTGCAGCGTGCCTGTGCTCTCCCTTAGAGATAGGGTGAGAAGTTCAATCATCCGGGAGGGACTCAGAGTAACAGAGATGATAAATTTTTAAAACGTTGGTTACATACTGTAACCCCAGATTCTATGAGTATAGGCGTAGCCCTTTAAGGCTGTCACTAGTGGGTTTATCCCTCGCGCGCATGCGCAGCACTGAAAACTTGTAGTCCACGCCCACCTGCTGTGTGGGCCAGCCTCGGTCCGTATAAATAGCGCCTTGACCGAGGCTCAGCTCCCTAAAAGCTTTTTCTTCAGCTATGGGAGCCAGTGAGGCCCAGATCTTAAAGGGCTACACCTATACTCATAGAATCTGGAATTAAAGTACGTAACCAACGTTCTATTTCGTGTAGGCTCCGCTCTCTAAGGCTGTCACTAGTGGGTTAAAGGCAGAGCTGAATGTAGTCTATGCCTCGCTGGGTCCGTCCAGAACCACAGTTACATAAACATCTGCTCATCTAACAATTTAGATTCCACCTTCGATTCGTGCGTAATTATCCATAGTCTGTGCGTCAGGAGCACGTTGGTCACAGAGAGGTTTCTGTGTCAGCTCGAAGGATGAGAACAGTTAATTTCCATAATGATTAGTCAGGATGGAGAATTATTGATAAATTCCACATCACTCTGGTGGGGAAAAAATTGCCAGCCAGCATTCTTTCTCCTGGAGAGGGAGGCGCCTGCAGGCCGGGCAAGCGGCCTGGGGGGTCAAGGCCAGTTTGGCATGGACCAGTCCTAGGCAGCCCTCGCAGATGGCATGCATGTCGTACGACATGATATAGCCGGTCTGGCAAATTGAGCACAACCGGATGGTGCTGGCGCTGGTCATCGTGGTAGGAATGCTTCTTTAGCTCTTAGAACAAGTCTTAGATGCTGAAGAAAAAGGGGGAGCTGAGCCTCGGTCAAGGCGCTATACAGACCGAGGCGGGCCCACACAGCAGATGGGAGTGGACTACAAGTTTTCAGTGCTGTGCATGCACGCGAGGGATAAACCCATAGCGACAGCCTTAAAGGGCGGAGCCTATACGAAATAGAACTTGTAGACATATTTTCTAAAAAGTTAAATTTCAGGTAAATATGCAAATCTTTTAAAATCAAAGGTTTATTTAGTTCATCACCTTCTGACATGTATGAAACAATATTCTTTGCCTGACTTTTTTTGTGTGTGTGTTTAGCTAAATACCTCACGAAGCAGTGGATGGGCTTTAATGAATCTTTAACAAAGTAATCATTGTCATAAAGTACAACTACAACTGTCATGATGGCTACAAATACAGTTTTTCCGAAAAGCAGTCATGACTTTGAATTTTACACATAATGAGTTACGATGTGTTATGTTGTGAATTATGTGATGTGTTAGTATCTCATTCATATATAGTCCAAGCACTGATAGGTCATGTGAGAACATCAAATATCACATTATTGCATGGAATCAAACATAGTTACTTTCATGACTTTCTTTGTGCTGTTAATAGGAATCTCTTTGATGAGTTTTGCATACAGTTTAACTCAGTACTTGACTTTTCACAGATTCTGCCACATTCAGCAGAATTTACTCCTGAAAAGACAAAAGTCAGAGAGGAAAAAAAAGACAAAAGAAGAGAGGTCTAAGACGAGTCTCCGGGTTAATTTCCCGTTGCTTTCAGACTGTGGTTGAATTCATGGCTCATTGGCTCCACTTTTATGATTTTATACTCAGTCTGCAGTTTTTCACAAAGTCATCTTTGCAATTAAACATTATTAGCTGTATGTTTTATCACTCAAAAATTAACAGATTCAAAATAAAACCAAGTAAAAAAAAACACTCATGTAAGATATAAAACTATCTATTAATGTGTGTTTGAAATGACAAATTTGAACAGACATTAGGGCTGGGCGGTATGACCTCAAATTCATATTACGGTATAAATTGAATCCCTTCAAGGCAATGGTATATATCGCGGTATAAAATGTTCATAAAAAGTAAAGTTAATGTAATTTTTAGAGCATTTATTTTTTGCAGAAAACTGTAAGCATAATTAAACCAAGCATTCTTGCTTTAATATCTGCCTGCTGAATCTATCAGCTGCTCTGCTGTGCGCTCATCATCATCGTCATCACCAGAGCAGAAGTCGCCTTTACATCAGCAAAATGGATTTATGATTGAACGAACGTTGTCTACATCTTTTTTATCATCTCTTGGGGTAACAATACATAAAAAACAAGTTTTTCTCCGACAACCTGGGTGTGAAAAAAAAACTACGGTTGTTAAAGCTTTGCTCTGTGCGACGTGCAGCGGGAGAGTCGGGTGGGGAGTGATACTGACGTAACTTTTCTGCAGTGGGAGGGGGAAGTTTTGAGGATTTATTCTCTTTATACATGTTTTAAAAACTCCTGCTCAGTTGTCTCTGCACTCACAGCCCTGTTGACACAGGTGCGATGACGTAACTGACGATATGACTGTAAAGGGTAAATTTCTACTGTAGGCCGACTTCATACCGTTTCTATCGTCTACCGCATATACCGTGCAGCCCTAACAGACATCATGTTAAAATCTGTGCAACTGTCCTTGTTTAGTTAGCAATTAGTTGAGCTAATGTATTTTATTAGCAAGTCATGCTATGGGTTGCCTTCATCATAAGCCACATAAAGCAAAATGTTTTTGTACAGAGGAAAATGGATGGATGGATATATTAGGCTGTTGTAGGTCTATCTTTTGAGGTTGGTTTTTGTTTCCCAGTATTTGCTTTGATATTTAAGATAAGTTGTTTGTTGAAGTTGATTGTTGAAAAAACAGTGTTTTAATCCTGCAAATAATGCATCAGTGTTAAAATTATGTTTCTGCTTGCACCTGTCGTGTGATTAGATCAAAGGCCTCTCTAAACCAAGCTCCTGGGCTGAATTTTAAACCCAGCCCGCTCCTGCAGATAGATAGATATAGTCCATGGGCTAGGGTGGCTCACTGTGCACCCCCCACCCCCCACTACTGAACTTCTCTGGTATTTTCATGTACCCTAGGGTCCACTCTTTCAGAAAATGCATGTTAACAGAAAAAAGTTGGGTCTCACTGCCCCCCAGGGACCCTCTTGTGACCACACCCCTTTTCCATTGTGACCATCAAAATTAGGGGACAGGAAACTTAAATGCTAATAACTACGCAATAAACCAACCAAACTTTACAAACAAGATATTAGCAGATTCGTATTGATTAGCTCTTCGGTTTTCATGACATTTCATTAAGCAAATATGTGCTCGATGATGTCATCAGGGGGGTCAATACGTCACAACTCCAACAGAAGATGAAAACTTTCATGGTTTTAGTCTGTAGATTAGGGTGGGTCACCATGCACACCCCATGACTAAACTTCTCATGTGTTTTCATGTACCCTAGGGTCCACTCCTTCAAAAAAAAAGCATGTTAACAGAAAAAAGTTGGGTCTCACTGCCCCCCAGGGATCACTTTGTGACCACACCCCTTTTCCATTGTGACCATCAAAATTAGGGGGACAGAAAGCTAAACTGCCAATAACTTCGCTATAAACCAACCAAATTTTAAAAACATGGTATCAGCTGATTGTATTGATTAGCTCTTTGATTTAAATGACATTTCATTAAACAAATATGCAAACAATGATATCATCAACGGGTCAAAACATCACAACTCCAACAGAAAATGAACATTTTCATCTTTTTAGTGCTTACGGTGGGTCATCATGCACTCCCCACTACTGATCTTCTCTGGTATTTTCATGTACCTTAGGGTCCACTCTTTCAAAAAAAAGCATGTTAACAGAAAAAAAGTTGGGTTTCACTGCACCCCAGGTACCGCTTTTTGACCACACCCCTTTTTCATTTTGGCCATCAAAGTTGGGTATATACAGGAAACTTAACTGCCAATAACTTTGCTATAAACCAACCAAATTTATAAAAACAAGGTTTCAGCAGACTCATATTGATTAGCTCTTTCATTTAAATTACATTTCATTAAACAAAGATTTAGGCTCAGAACTATATGATGCCCATTCCAATGAACGTGGGGTTTGAAGGGGTTAAAGTAGACATGTAAAAATATGTCAGTGCAGTCACTGCTAGACAATAAAGATGAAATACATGCATTCATTTTTATGAACAGATTTACATTTTAAGCTGTTATAATCAATTGTGAATGGATTATTGATAATGTTACATCCCTAATTTGTTGTGAATTAAATCTTGGTTAAATGTTTCCTTTGTATTTTATGTGTAGTCACATATTTTATTGGAGAAAGGCTTAAGATTACAAAAAATGACAATCTCTTCATAAAAATATATTACTTTACTTTAGTAGTCTCTTGCATCAACAAATCATTGTTAAAATCTAAGCATGAAGTTAGGAGAGGAGTCAACAAGTCAGTGGGGAGTAGGCCTACTTAATTTACATTTGTATCAGCCCACAGTAACTGGCTTTACATGTGTTCCTGATTTATAATATAGACATGTGTTCATGATTTATAATTCAGACATGTGTTCATGATTTATAATTTACAAGTAGCCTTAAATACAGTTGACCTGTTTTTGGTGGCTTTAGCTTACTGCCATGTTTATTACAGGAGCTGGACCTTGCAGCCCAATCCTTAAGTGAAATACAGTCTTGTGTAACTTGTGTAACGGAGTGCGACCCTGAACGCTAGCCAAAGACACATAATAAATATTAGTAGGGGAAAAAGGGTAGAAATGCAGCAACACTTAGAAGAAAGAGGAGGTCGATTCTGTGGCTCGCTGCTTGCATCCAGACATGATCAGTTACTGATTTGTCTCTTGTGTCCAGGGGGATAAAAGAAAACACAACACAGACAAAAATGGCTTTGGCTAAAACAAAGTCACACATTGAGTGATATGTTTGAATGAGTTAGTTTGCATGAAAAGGAGGTGCTGTGTTTGTGCACCTTTTCATTTAACTACTTGTGCACTCACCATACTAAAAGTTGTGTTAAATACAGTTGCAGAGAGCGACACATTGTGAAGACTTTCTCCTGTATCGAGGCCATCATAAAGAACCATTAGGATGGGCTAATAAAGGAGCTTCTCTCAGTACAGAAAATGAAGTCATCATTGCAGTTAGCGGATGTCCTGAGGCGGGGAAGAAAAAGATAGAAAGAGGATGGTTAAAAAATGAAAAAGGCAAATCAGCGGAGAAACAGAACTGTAGAATGGGGGTGTAAGACAGTGTTAGTGTATGTGAGAGCAGAAAAAAAAGAATGAAAGAATGAGAGCAAACTGTCCCAAAGGACCACTCATCCAGTATCTAATATAGCTGTATTCCCTCTGTATGTCTGTTAATTACGTCCTCTCTAACCATAACACTGAAAAGCTTGGGTTATTAGGAATACCTGCATTATGAACTGCTAAGCAGAACTACTTGTATCTGGGTTAATTACTTTACCTTCTGATGCAAAGATGAAAAGAGTTTCTTGCTGACTGCTTCAAGTGTCTGTTCAACATGTCACAGTTTTTATTGGATAAGCATTACCTCACAAGATAATACTCCTCAGTAACATTTATATTAAAGTAAGTCTGATTAGTAATTGCAATTTTGAAACACAAAGAGCAGTTTATCTTTTTATAAAGGTAGCATTTCACTGGCCTTCAAAAAGTTGGCATCTGTGAGGGAGTCTCAGAAGGTCCTGCATTCTCATTTTACTTGAATTAGCTGCAGAGGCTAACAGTCCTGTTGATTTAGTTTTGAACATGTAAAAAAAATTGGGTAACAGATTTACTGGTTAACTTATAGGAGTGGCGTGATGCGGTGGAAGATCAGATCAGAAAGTCACAGGCTTGATTCCCTGCCATACTCATACTGTATGATATAGTGTCCTTGAACAAGATACCCAATCCACAACTGCTGCCCAGGCACTCATAGCTGCTTCACTTGGGTGTATCTCATGTTTGATGGGCCAAATGCAGAGCACAAGTTTGCAAATCTGGTGTGAAAATATCCTTACTGCCAACCAATGTTTTTCAGTTGACAAGATCAAACTACAAAGTACTGAAATCAGAATCAGAATCACTTTATTGCCATTGTCAGTAAACGAGTTACTGACTAGGAATTTGCTTTGGTGTAATGGTGCGCATAGCAAGGAGTAAGACAACTAAAGCTAACTAAAACTCACCTAAACTCAGTTCAATGAGCAATAAAATGTGATGTTTTCTCATGACTTTAGGCCTTTATGGTTTGAAGCCAAACTATGAAACTGAAGCCCATTTAATCTCAGGGAACCTAATACATAACACACCTGAAGAATGATCAGAACAACCTCAGTCTAATGTAAACTGTAAAGTTTCCTCTATTTGTGTCACATTTAAACATATAAATTATAACTGCATGCTTTTATTATGAATCAATGGGAGCTTTTATGGAATAAAATATTCTGGAACAATGGCAGCTTCGGTCCTGCTGGAGGACATCACCATTAGCACAATTTGGAGGGAGCATATTTTCAGGGATCACACTGACCTCCTAATGGTTATACTCCATTACGCTATTTTCCAGCTACCATTAAACATAGTAGAAGAAGAAGACCTTGAAAAGATGGAGGACATGGTATTGTTGTCACAAATGGCAGATTGGGTTGATGTGAGAGAAGCTCTTGTGATGCAACCAGTGACTCCACCCCCCTAACCAATCAGTGATCGACAATCTTCTGACGTTGCATTTTCAGGTCAGCACGGTTGGAACCACAACAAAGTACAATCTTAAAATGGACCCCAATGTTTCCATGAATCTTTGCTAGTGGAAAAGCCTTGGAAGTGTGGAGTTGAACTATGCTGAAGAAGAAGACTGCCAAGCTCCTGAGTGCCTCTGTGTTTTACTGTAATTTTTGTTGTTAAACATGTTAAGCTGAAAATGTCTCAGACTCAGAAGTGTGTCGCAGACAAATCAGCTCCTCCGGTTTATTTTCCTTCATTTACAATATGAGTGTGTAATTAATGTACAATAAGGGATGTCTAACATTATGGTATGATAGGTGGTGGACAACCATTCTTTGCTTTACTTCCACCTTTGTCTTATTATTTAACCTTTTTATTACGTCTGTGGGTGCTTGAGGCTCTGACAACCACAGCTTCACACACACTGTCACTACTCTTTGTGCATGGCAAAAATGCCAAAGTGAAATGAAGTGTGCCAAAAATCAATCAATCAATCAAAACTTTATTTGTATAGCACTTTTAACAGCCAAGGGCAACCAAAGTGCTGCACAGCAGAA
>JARVGW010000001.1:34671056-34681448 GCA_031762495.1 Anablepsoides rubrolineatus | reverse complement strand
TGACAATAACAGCAGGTAAAAAGGAATTCTTAAATCTATTGGTTCGACATCTTTTTAAAGCAAATCTGCGTCCTGATTGACTTCCATTCAATTTCTACAGCCTAACCCTAACCACCAACCCTAAGGCTAACCTCACAGGTACCTACCTGACCTTAAAACTAACCTAAACTCAATTCACACTTTAGTCCTAAACCTAACCCCCATCCCACCAATGGCATTTAAACCAAATGAGGACTTAGCTTAGGTCTCCATATGTACCAGCAGGTCCCCACATGTAGGTGTTTTGTCTTAAAATGGTCCTCATATGTCACCAAAAACCCATCCACACACACAAACATTATCACCTTTTTGATTTTGGTGATGGGCAATAATGAAAAGTTGATTAAATTGTGCACCCTCCAGTGTTGTGTAAGGTGATTCATATGAATAAAAATGCTGCATTATAGCACAGTTATTAGAACTCCCTGTGCAGAACAGAGTTTTTCTGTTGTCTCATTCACACTTGGAGAACAGCAGCAGGCTGGCTGAGTGTGTCTGCTTTTAATTAGTCTATTGGTGTTTATAAAGGCAGAAGACAATGGTGTTGGTATGAAGAGCGTCGTGTTCCTACGTGCTGCTTCTATGACTACATGCACTACCAGTTCATGGTGCTGTACCTTTTACGTTTTTAAAAACTAAGTTGCAAAACTTGAGTAACTCAAAGGGATCTACAGCTTAACATTTTCAGCAAAGCAACAAACATTTACTCCCCCAGACTCCTTTAACCATGTCACCTAAAACAGAAATCATGACATGTTATTTTCTAACCCCTCATTCTCTGAACAACTTCAGCAGATCTGATATATTTATTATCTTTCTTTCCAGATATACTGCCCCCCCCCCACACACACACACACACCATCTTGTGTCTTCTGCATAACCTGAAACAACAAAGACAACAGCTGTATTCAATAAACCAGTCACACTCAGAATGACCTCTTGCTGTTAGTTATGTGAAAAGATTTAGTGATTCACTTCTCTTGAGGGATAAATTTCAGTTTAATGTTTCTTTTTTTAAGATTTCAAAGAGAGAAATGTCTGGATTTGAAAAATACAGATAAATAAACAAATCATTGCTGCCTTTGAATTGAAAGATGATCACGTCTTTTTTGAATTTTTGTTAGAAAAAAAAATTTGGGAGGAAAAAAAATTATCGTGATTACTCGTCAAATATTTTTACACAGAGTTCTGAGCATCAGGACTGAAACTACCAGACAGGATGTAAAACTGAGGCTTTTATTGTGAAAGGGAAGGGGAGCGTGTCAGGTGAGTTTCTGCAGAGAGAGAGAGAGCAGTTAAAGAGCAATATCATGTAAAATCAACTTTGAGTTTTATATCATGTTATCCTCTCAACATAAACATGTCCAGAGTCTTGCTTTGACTCATTCATGCATGTTTGAGAAATCCTGTTGTGTCCTGAGGCAGCCAGGTAGGGGAGGAAAACAACCTGTTGGGCCTAGAACCACCTTTTGGGACCAGCTCCTCCTCTGAGCTGACTCTCCAAGCTGAGCTTCTTCATCACAGAGCACACACACACACCCGGCCCTGAGCTGAAATGGGCAAGACAGAAGCAGACGGAGGTTCTTAAAGAGACAGAGACCAATTTCAAGGCATTTAGAAACAGATGTAATGAAGTCCAGTTTATTTTCTATTTAAACATATAAACAACATTTTTAATAACAACTGAAGGTGACATAGTTAGAAGAATAGAATAGAAGAATAGAAATAGCCTTTATTGTTCTGCCGAGGGGAAATTCAGGTGTCACAGCAGCATCCGTACAGAGGTTCACACACTAGTTATTTTACACACTATAGATTGCACACAACACAAAAATTAACACTGACTAGCCATGATACGACTACTAGTAATAAAAAAATATAATATACAGAATTGTGCAAGAATAAAAAAAATGTTTTGTTTTACAGGCAGTAGACAATCAGAATCTGACATTAGGAATCAGAAATTGCCTGTTTTCAGTACAAAACAATCCCAACAGATCAATAACTGTAAAGTGAAGAATCACAATGCAGATAAGAAACACAGATGTGCAATTACAGCAGAGTAGTAGTGCAAATGATTGTGCAGTTGACTAATGACAATGAATAGGTGAGTGGTGGCGCAGTTGGTAGGGAGGCCGAGTCGGTGATCGGAAGATTGCCGGTTCGACTCCCAGGACCAACCAACCCCACTTTGGGTCCCTGAGCAAGGCCCTTAACCCCTACCCGGGCGCTGTAATTGGCTGTAATTGGCTGTAATTGGCTGTAAGTGTCCTGACACATCCTGCCTTGTCTGAGGACTTCTTACATGAAACATTTGATAGTTTTTGAGTCTGAGTAAAGTTCAGTCAGCAGGGTTAGAGAGTTGAGAAAATATATATTTGATATTTGTCCATCCCATACCTGGACCTGAAGCTGTAACTGGATCTGTAAATAATCTTGTGATTTCAGCAGAGAAACCAGAACAAAGGACAGCAATGAATAGTTCAAACTTATTAAAAGCTAAATGTATAAATCTGATGTTAAGGTTAATATTTTACGGAGCTCTGACTGTTGTAAAATAAGTAACTAATAGCAGTAAAAAAAATCTAACAAACAAAAAGCCAGAAAAATACTGACTTTTGTTATAAATTATTAGCTCATTAACAGCCTTTTTCACAGTTTGAGGGCAAATTGAATCAATAGTGGAAAAAAAAGAAGTCAAGATACAATAACTTTTATCAAACAATAGGTTTATATAAATATTTGTTAAAATTAAGTTTATTCTTAGCAATTTCTAACTATTTTCTAAAGTTTTTCTTTGGATAAATTTTAAGTGGATTCAAAGCTAATCTCTGGACTTATTTACAAACAAAAAAATATAACTGAACATTGTGTTTTGCTCAAGTGGTAAGTGCATTTAAATGTTTTTTTCTGACTCTGAAACACTTTGGTCCTAGTTGGTTTCTGACACGTTCAGCGTGGCTTCAGTGGTGTTAAAACTCGAACCACATTCAGTACTGCAGCCAGTTCCCCTCTTCACGCATTTTTTGCAGGTGAGCTGAAACAGTTTGCATTTAAGTAGGTTCACACACTGCAGTCTGCAAAACAAGTGATAAATGCTTTAATATTTAAGCACAGCAGCACACCACCAGCTCTGTGAGTGAATGTTGTTGTCTTTTGGCCTTATCCACTGAACTCTAACATGAAAATTATTTCTTCTCTAAGTTAGTTATTGGAGAAATATAAAGGGGAAAGATCCTTTCATGATTGATTGAGGAATACAGGCAGAGAACTGGAGGATGAAAAGAGGTGAGACACTGAGGAAAAGTGTGTTTATATTGCTGCGAGGACAGGAGATATTAGATACAAATTATTCATGTGCCTGCCCCACTTCATGTCTCATGAGTAGAGTCCATTTGTACCTTGAAGACAACATCAACACAAAAAAATGCTTAGAGTGACAGCCATGCTGTGGAAAATTAAATATTGGAAAGTCCACGAGAAAAGCAGTCAACCATGTAGATATAGATGTGTTTTATTGGTGGAATTAAAATGTAATAAAAATGGTTAACACAAAGCACATAACACAATAACTTGTCATGTTTCAATGAACTTTCACAGTTCTAACTAAAATAAATTTAAATACAAAAATCTGTAAGAGATGCTTAAAAATCTCATTTCCATTTCCAACAGGAGTTACAGAATATATGAATATATGTGTGGATAAGACCTTTAGGCGTGTCCAGTTTGTGCAGATTATTTTGGCTCATATATGGTAACATGGTGCTCCATGAATCAGGTTTCTTCCAGCACAGCCAGCGGAAGCTTGATAGGGTTGGGATTTGGGGAGTTCTGGGGAAGGATAAATGCCTCGGGCTTCTTGTTGTGTTCTCAACCAGCTCTTGAACAGTTATTGTGCTGAGGCAGAGCATTACCCTGTTGGAGGAGGCTGCTGTTGTGGGGAGGTGCTGATGCTTTCCTTTCAAAGGTTTTTACAGTGCTTTTTCAAAAGTATTCACACCCCTTTAAGCTTTTCATCGTTTTTCCGTTCACAACCATCCATCCATCCATCCATCTATCCATCCATCCATCCATCCATCCATCCATGCATCAATCCCCCCATCCAACCATCATCCATTCATCCATCCATTTATCTCCCCATCCAACCATCATCCATCCATCCATGCATCCATCCCCCCATCCAACCATCATCCATCCACCCATGCATCCATCCCCCCATCCAACCATCATCCATCTATTTATCCCCCCATCCAACCATCATCTATCCATCCATCCATCCATCCATCCACCCATTTAGGATGTGATCTTTTTGTATTTGCTTTCTGCTGATAATGTCTTATTAATGTTTCCACCATGAACAATTTTCCAACAATTTCATGCTCACTCCCATTTTGTAATAATCAAAGACCAAATCTGCTTCCTTGGAAGCAAAAAGAAAATAAAATCTGAAGAGGGAAACAATAATAGTTAAATAAAAGAGTCCATGATGTCCATAATATTACAGTATTAGAGGCTCTGATTCTTACGGAGCCCGCGGGGAGACTTGGGGGGATTTTTTTCTTTTGCCTTCCCACGCAATACTATTGCGTTCCCTCGCAAAAGTTTGTTTTGTATATGAACTAAATTAAATCAGACTTTTATTTTGAAATATCCGGTTACCGTAACAGGATGTGTCGCAACAAGTTTGTGAAATTGACATTGATGTTGCGTGGCTGCACTTTGTTAAAATATCTGCATATATCATATCATTCTTCCATGCGTGGCTGTGTAATATATTTATTTTGAAGCTGAATTAAAGTAGTTGGCTAACTTGCTAATGGTGACAATGTGAAATTGGTAATAAACCGGCAGGCACAACAGTGATAAATGACTTTTGCCAGGGAACGCAAAGGTATTGCGAGGTAACGCAATACTATTGCGTGGGAACGCAAAAAGAAAAAAAATCCCCCATGTTCCCTCGTGGGCTCCGTAGATTCTCATGCTGTGGCTTCATTTATAAATGATTAGATGTGGTCACCTGAAATATGTGTGCATACAAGACTTAAAGGGCATGTGCCAAAAATGTTTACATTTTAGAAACTATGCAAATCTTTCAGCATTTCTCTACTAAAAATTCAAAAGCTACTTGATGTGCTGAAAAATACACTTCTATTTAGCCACAATAAATGACTTGTGACTGAAAATACTTTAAATTTTTTACATTGACATTATACTTTTAATCAACAAAACTTTAAAAGAAAAAAGCATTTAATAATCATATCGGTTTCTTTTTTGTTTAGCAGGTAAGATCAGAGAAAAATAAATAAATGAAGCTCATTTTTAGAATAAGTGCGGTTAAAAGATGTGTCAGCTTGGTTGACAGATGTAAAACTGTAACTGCATTTACTCCCAGGAAATAGAGAGGTGGGGAGATGGAGAGACAGAGACGGATGGAAAATCTAAGTTAAGCTGGCGTTGAAGGACAAATGCAGCAGGCAGCTGATCAATGGGAGATGACTAATAAAGACTCTGATTGCACATACCAGATCAGTGTGTGCTGTCTGTTTGAGTACATAATGTAACCTGACACATCCGCACAGCTCCACTTAATGAAGAGTGAGCAGCTGGTTCTGGAGGTCACAAACTGGATCTCCCAAACTCAATGAAACAAACACCTAGGTCACAACAGAACCCTGATACATACTGTATTTATAAACAGGATCCTATAGTGTTGGTAAGAAATAGCACACCACTCAGTAGAGAGGTGTATGTTTTTTTATATCGGCTTTTCATTTCAAACTAATAAAACACAAATGTATTTCTATTATGACTCAATGCATTTAACTACTTTAAGTAATTTACAGAACTGCTTAAAGTGACAAACCAGCAACATAACTTAATGTGTTATTAAGACATTATTTCATGGCTGGTTATTTTATACACGTCATAGTACTCTTTCTCCATTCTCAGTTCTGTATACACACACACACACAAACACACACACACTCACTATGTCTCTCTATCCTTGTGGAGACTCTACATTGACTTCCATTCATTTTCTTGAAATTTTATAACCTAACCCTGACCATTTACTCTAAAGCTAACCTCACAGGTAACTATGGAAGCTCTGAAAGGCAAGGAGGGAAAAAAATTCTGATAAAATTTTTTTGTTTCTCTTGACTTTAAAAGTCTTAAGGCGAGTAAAATAATAATAACAATATTAATAATAATAATATTGAGTAAAATATTTTTTTCTTATTTTTGAAGCCCTGAAACACAAATGGAGAAAAAAAAGGTTTTCTAATATAGCCAAGTAGGGGAAAAAATCAGGCTTTTTTTTTCAAGCTGTAAGACGCAAAAAGGAAAAAAAAATTCTGACTTGTCATTTTTTAAAAGTTTTTTTTTGTCCAACCCACCCAGAGGCAAGACGGGAAAAAAATTGACTTTATGTCTAAGTTGTATTTTTTTCTCTCTTCTTCTTGTACATCTAATAGACAAGAGAGAAAAAACTTTTTTTTCTTGTAGATAATTTTCTCTGTGTGTTTTTGTAATACCTTCTCTGGCCACAAAAAGGGTGGCACCACCGCCTAGGGTAAAGAAGACTGCAGAAAGTAGGAAGTTATGAGTATTACCATAAGTCTGGCTCTAAACAAAGTATTTAGATGTTTTTAGGTGAAGAATTAGACCTCAAATGGCCATAAATGGAGTCATTCTTATAAAAATCTGCCTACTTTTAATTTCGCCATGGTGGTTTCGGATGTGCAACGCCCACAAGTTCATTCAGGCCTTTGTTTTGAAAAACTGAAAGTCACGGCGGTAGGACTCCCTGTTTAGCGATGCTGCTAATTTGAATTGATTAGCAAGCCATCTCCTGTGGGAAAACACAGCCTGTAAGTTTGTTGTTTTATTTCATGTGTCAAGTATTAAACTAAAGTGTACTGTGCACTGAATCCTTCTAAGAGTTGTGGTTTTTGAGTCAGCAGAATTGTTTATATGCATCTGACGTTTAGTTGTGTCCTTGCATTGCCACCCCCACCCAAAATCAGCTTCCGAAGTTTCCTGAGAAATCGTCCTTACCAAGTAGCAAGAACAAGGCCACACACACACACACACACACCGGACAGAAGTGCTCTAGTGGTCCTTAAGAGTCAGCTGAATAATTCAACACAATTAAAGCCTCATCTCCCACTTGTTCTCGCTCCCTTCAGTTCTCAGTGGATGAAGTTCTCCTCTCTTGTTTTCCATCATTCTCCTTCTCTCATGAGCACATTGCCTTTTTTCCTGATCTCGTTCAGAGTGAGTGCATGTTGTGGTTTACTTCCGTGGTAACCACACCAACTCATGTTTTTTTTTATGTTTAACATACAAAAGAAAATCTATCACAGTTTTGCTGTAAAGTGGATAGGTAAACAAACAAACAAACAAAACATTTAATAATTTAAAAAGCAAAGGTCAATAAAGAACTTGAAAAAAATAGCTAAGTTAAAGTAAAAAGGCCATAACACAGTGGTTCCCAAACCTTTTCTGCTGGGCCCCCATTTGGTTTATAAAAATTATTTCATGCCCCCCACCCACCACACACACACACACACACACACACACACCCACACACACACACAATCTCCAACCAGACACACAAATATTTTGTTTTTAAACTCCATTTCAATTTATGTTGTAACACAAAATGTTTTTTTTACCATTTGAACTGAAAGAAAACTGAAAACAATTACAGATTGCAAATGTCAGCTTTTTTTTCCCCCTCCTTCAGTCAAGCTGCGCCCCATCTGCAATGACCCCCACTTTGGGAACCACTGCCTTAACAGAAAATGACTTTGGTAAAAATGAATTTCAGTGATGAGAACAGTACTTAAGTAAAAGTCATAAAAATACTCACAAAAAAGAAAAAGTGTCTAAGAATTAAACTATGGAATTTACTTAACCAAACTGGTTCCACCAAACCAAGTTGATTAAATTGAGCAATATACCTATTTGCATGTTTTCTCATTGACATGCCTTGGCTGAGTAAATTCAGCACTTGTTTTTTTAGAGTGCATGTTTTAAATGTATCAAAATAAAAATAAATGTAATAATAAAAAAAACTAGGTAAAATTACAAATTCTCAAAAGAATTACTTAAGTGCCATAACAAAGTATATGTACTTAGTTACTGTAAACCTCTGTTAAAAAGTAAGATGTACATCTGGTGACATTAGATAAAAAAAATTTAAAAAAATTATCATGTGGCCACGATCTTTTGAGCAGCCTTGTCTACTTGTGAAAGCTACAGACAGTAGCCGTGTTTCCATCTAATTTTAGTGCAGATGTTGTGCCAAATTTTAAAATGTTGCAAAAAAAGGAAAAAAATTAAATAAAAAAGAGAAGTGGGAATCTGACATGTTTCCATCTCCTAGTTTGGAGAAAATTAACCAGGCTATGCAAAGTGTAATTACGTTACACATGGCTTCAGGAATTAAAGTTGCAAACTCGCAGGAATACACATCTCAGGACAATAAAGAGAAGTTATCAGGAATGTGTTGCTATCAGGCAAGTTGTAATTATTCTGTCATATTAACTAGTATTGGCCATGATACATGCTATCTGGAGACAGAGAGAAAGAAATGTAATTGTCTTCCCTTTACAGAAATATTCAGGAAGACGCTGACAGTGGGAGAAGCTGCAGTCGCAGCAGTCAGTAGAATTATTGGACAGCAAGAACAGCTGGTCAACCATGTGAGGTAAATGTCACGTATGAACTTATTTGGTAAATGTGTTTCCATCTCTCTTTATGCGCACTTACTCTTTTTTTGAAAATCCAAAAACCATCTCAAACAAGAGTAAAAACCATTTTTTACAAAATTGAGGACGTTTTTTCGAATTTTGCTGTTTCCTTCCACTTTTTCTAATGTGATACTTCAAAATGGGCATAAAAATGTTGATGCAAACATGACTAATGAGAGATGAGTGCTGCAACATATAACGCTACAAATTATTTTAGGCCTAACAACAAGTGACTGATGTCATTCATTCCTATATTAAAATAAAATAAAATCCATCATGGATGGATTCAGTATCTGAGGACTGGACTAACACTTTACCCTCACTGGGGTCCTCGAGGGGTCATGGGAATTTGCTAATCCAGTCTACATGTGTTTTGTGAACTTGGAGAAGGCATTCGACCATGTTCCTCGAGATACACTGTGGGGGGTGCTACGTGACTATGGGATTGTGGGTCCCTTGTTACAGGCCTTCAGTTTCTATACAAGCAGTGCAAGAGTTTGGTTCGCATTGCAGGTAGTAATTGAAACCACTTCAGAGAGGGAGTTGGACTCTGCCAGGGCTGCCTGTTGTCACCAATTCTGTTCATAATGGACAGAATTTCTTGGTGCAGCCAGGGGGCAGAGGGAGTTTGGTAGTGGCCTCAGGATTTCATCTCTGCTGTTTGCAGATGATGTGTTCTGTTGGCATCATCGCATCATTATCTTCAGCTCTCACTGGAGTGTTTCACAGTCAAGTGTGAAGCAGCTGGGATGAGGATCAGCACCTTCAAATCTGAGTTCATGGTCCTCAGACAGAAAAGGGTGGATTGCTCTCTCTGGGTTGGGGGTAAAATTCTGTCTTAAGTGAAGGAGTTCAAGTATCTTGGGGTCTTGTTCACGAGTGAGGGAAGAATGGAGCGTGAGATTGATAGACAAATCGATGCAGCTTTTGCAGTTTTGTAGACTCTGTACCAGTCTGTTGTGGTGAAGAGGGAGCTGAGCTGTAAGAAGAAGCTCTCTATTTACCAACAGTCTACGTTCCTACCCTCACCTATGGTCACAAACTTTGGGTAGTGGCCGAAAGAACAAGAATGAGTTTCCTCCATAGGTTGTCTGGGCTCTCCCTTAGCGATAGGGTGAGAAGCTCAGTCATCTTGGAGAGACTCCAAGTAGAGCCGCTGCTCCTCCACATCAAGAGGAGCCAGTTGAGGTGGTTTGGGCATCTGGTAAGGATGTATTCTGAACGTCTCCCTAGGGAGGTGCTTCAGGCATGTCCAACTAGGAAGAGACCCAGAGGAAGACCCAGGACACGCTGGAGAGATATGTCTCTTGACTGGCCTGGGAACACATTGGAGTCTTCCTAGAAGAGCAAGAAGAGGTGGCTGGGGAAAGCGAGGGTGGGCTTCCCAGCTTAAGCTGCTGCCCCCACGACCTGACTTTGGATAAAGCGGAAGATAATGGATGGATGGATTCAATTCAATTTCAATTCAGTTTATTTATATAGCGCCCAGTCACAACAACTGTTGTCTCAGGGCACTGTAAACAAAAAAGACAATATATCTAAAGAAGCCAGCAGACTGCGCCAAATTTTGCTTCGCCACAGTCTCCCGTCCTGAGCA
>JARVGW010000001.1:34312461-34326199 GCA_031762495.1 Anablepsoides rubrolineatus | reverse complement strand
TTCCTGTTTTAAAGAACGTAACTCTGAATTAAACCAAGGAGTCGGCTTCCTCCGATCAATAACTTTCTTTTTTAGTGAAGAAATTTCATCAAGAGAGGTTTGCATTAAAGTTGTAATATTATAAACAAGATCATCTAAGTTACTGCTCTCTGTTACATTATTCTGTAAGACAGAGGAAAATAAAGTTGGAAGAGACTTTTTAAATTTGGTTACAGCATTCTCTGATAAACACCTACTATAATGAAATTTACTCTCAATGGGCCTCATGCAAGAACATGTTTGTATTCTTATCCTAAATTTCTCTTACTTTTGTTTATATGAAGGGTTCGTACGAACACGTCACGTCAGATTCAACAAATTCTTCTATCTTCAGGAAAAGTGTGTAAATGTGATGTGTAAACTGATTAATGCGTATCAGGTGCTCGTGCGCGGGGAGAGCAAATTTACATAATTTCCACCCACAAAAATGCCATATAAGGATATACGTTCCTGTCTGACATACCAGACTATTCCTTAGTTATTATAGTTAGAGTTATGCTGCTATAGGCTTAGACTGCTGGAGGACAAACTGACCACATTTCCTCACTCTGTCTGTGTCTATTATCTTTAGTCTCTCTCCTCTACATGTTTGTAATAATTACTTCTATCAATAACATGTGTTTTCTTTCTCTCCTCCAGAGGAAAATACACCTGGACCAGTCGTGTGTTTATCTGTGTCTCTTTCCTATCTCTCAAACTCAGCCAGTCGAGGCAGATGGCCGCCTGTCCTGAACCTGGTTCAGCTGGAGGTTTCTTACTGTTAAGGGGGAGTTTTTCCTCTCCGCTGCTGCCGCTGCTGCTCAGGGTGGGAGACTGTGACGAAGCAAAAATTTGGCGCAGTCTGCTGGCTTCTTTAGATTTATTGATTTTTTTTGTGTACAGTGCCCTGAGACAAGAGTTGTTGTGACTTGGCGCTATATAAATAAACTGAATTGAATTGAATTGAATTTGAGGTCTGAGGACTGACAGAAACTGTATGGTCACAACAAAACACAGAAATGTAAAATTCCCTAATCAGGTCAAATATTTGAGTATGATGTCCTGATGCATCGCAGTAATCCAGGTAGAAAAAAATCAAAAAGAAAACAATAAGTAGGTCCTCTGGACGGGTTCTTCTTTAGTGAAACGTTTCGTCTCTCCTCTTAGAGACTTCTTCAGGCTGAGGAGTTTCAGGTGATATATGCTGTTAAGTGTCAGGAGGATTGTGATGAGTTATACATCAGGGAAACATAACAGCCACGGTTCAAAAGATTGAGCCAGCCCTCTTTTGCATGTGACTAACCTGTTTGTCCACCATGTGGAGGCAGTGCTTATAAGGCTGAGTTCACCTGAAACTCCTCAGCCTGAAGAAGTCTCTTGGAGGAGAGACGAAACGTTTCACTAAAGAAGAACCTGTCCAGAGGACCTACTTATTTTTTCTTTTTGATTTGAGTATGATGTTCACATTCCTGATTCTCACCTGTGTGATGAATGAAGTTAGTCTCACCTGCAGGTCAAACTGACTACCATTTCACTCTGGTCACCATAATCCCAGACACAGAGCTGCTTTAGGATAAGTACCACCTCTGTCACATGAAACCTTCAGCTTTTACAAACCTGTCCAATTTAAGTCATGGTTTTATATAACAGAACAAGTTTGACCCAGCACACAGGGTTGATGATGTCACACAGACTGGTGGGCTTCAGCTTTGTCTGGCAGGAACTCACCAGAGATGGGACGGTGAACATTTGGACGGACAGGTCGGTGATGGAGAACTCACGGTCGTGGTCATCTGTCACGTAGTCGCTCTGCAAGCGTTCATATTTCTACCAGCAGGGGGGAGGACAGAGAGAGACAGATGTGTGGGAGTGCAATGGAAGAGCAGGAGGACCACTCACCATGGTTGGGACGGTGAAGAACTGAACAGAGAACGACGTCACCGACACCAATCGCTCATGGTCGTCCTCCATAAAATCTGTCTGCAGCCGCCTGTAATTCTATAGGGCAGTGGGGGTCAGAGGTCACTGCTGCCAGGCAGATAACTAACTATACAAACTCTTAATGTGTTCTTCCTACAGGAAACATTTACACACTTCAAGAAGTCACTGCTGCCAGGCAGATGACTGAGTACACCAAACCTAACCTCAGGTTTAATTACAGACATGCTCAAGTATATTTGTAGCCTTTTGCTGAAAAAAGAAAAACCAACAATAACTTCAAAACTGACAAAAGTTGTTTATGGTTAGACTGCTCCCTTCTGCAGCTTGAACTCAATAATCCCACCGCTGTTGTAAGAATCCCCAGTTTAATGGTCACCATTAACAAGACCAACAGACTGTGCACATTGTACTTTTTTCCTTCTCCCAAACCTCCCCCTGCCGCCCCATTCCTCTCAACCGACACATGCCAAGTGAGTTACATACAACTTCACATGCAGGGGTCACCATAGAGAAACTCAAATAAACAATTTGGAAATTGTTTTACGATGGACTTCTTTTCTGACACAACCTGGGATGGAAAACCCAGCCTCTAGATTTGCTCCAGAATGCCTTGATAGTCTTGAGGTTTCATTGTACCCTGGACAGAATGAGGACACTCTGCACCAGATGCAGCAAAGAAACTGCAGAACTTATCAAAGCCTCCTCTCCATGTTTCACTGTAGGTATAGGGCTCTTCGAAGAAAACAGAGCTGATGGGACTTGTTGCCCTAAAGCTCCAGTTTTGTCTCATCTCTCCAAAGGACATTTTAACAGAAGATTTGAGACATGCATTTAGGCAAATTCTAGCTTTTCTTCTTTAAGATTTGATGTCCTCCTCAGTCACCTCCCATTGAGTCCGCTGTGGTTGAAACATTGATATGATCTGACACTAATCAGCAGTTTTTTCCTGTGTCCATGTCCAGTGAGGCTGACTATAGTCCTGTGGACAATAAACTGTTGAATAATCTGTGCAGCTGTGTCACAGGAACATCAAGCTGTTGAAGATGTTACCTTTGACATGATGTTCATCATCTTCTGTCTAAGCTCCCGTGACATCTCTGTCCTTAGTGTTGTGTGATCCATGTTCAGTGTGGCAACACTAGGATACAGCCCTGTGACTACAGTTCACCCTTCAGATGAGCACAGTGACTGACTGAAGACACCTGTCATACTGATTACAGGAGATACCTCAGTTTAACACATCCCTATGGTCAAATTATTTACAAGCCTTTCATACTTTTGGGTTAATTAGTTTTCTGTTTTTATAAGATTTTATTGAGCCAACAATTTGAAAAGCAATGACAGTCTTTTTGTTACTTTTGTCAGTTTCAAGTTATTTCAGTGATTTATGTGTGGTTGTCTTACTTTAAGTTAAGTACAAACACATTTGATCACGTCCATTCCACACTCACAGTTTACCAGAGCTCACTGATGCCAGGTGATACCTGATCATATAAACGATCATCTCCTGTTTAAATGTCTTCTTCTAACAAGAAACAATTTCTCAGTTTATCAGAAAATAAAATATATACTGTAGGAAACATCCAGTCTGTAAATGCAACTGTAGCCTGCAAGATCCATGTAAGGTTCATGTTCAAGCTGCAGTCTGAACCTGAACGAGACCTCTTAGATTCTGGCTGCAGTCTGAACCTGAATTGGACCCTATAGGTTCTGACTGCAGTCTGATTCTAAAATCGGACCTCCCAGGTTCCGGCTGGGGTCAGGCCTTAAAAGGATCAGATACCTTGGCAAACTGGACTGCAAAAAACTTCTTGTACTTGAGGTCCATGAGGAGACTGTTCATCAGCAGCTGGTGGTAGATGTTCCTGGCTCCTGCAGACACACACAGTGATGTTCCTGACCTCTGACTTCCACTGCATCAGTAACTTATGTCCAATAAACCAGAGATTCTTAACCCTAGTTTTACTTTTAAACTGTAAGTGTATTTAATTTAGTTATAATGTAAATACAATACAAATTAAACTAAGATTTAGAATAATTATCATTTTGATCCGTACATTGGTAATATCTGACTGGGCCTTGTTTCACTTTATGTTCAACAAATTGGGCCCCAGGTCAAAAAGGTTAAGAACCCCTGCAATAAACCATTGGTCACCTTTCCACATCTTTGAGTCATTCAGCATCAGGCGGTCCACCAGTGAGGAGTTCTCTCCTTCCAGACATTTCTGTAGACCCACCTGGCACAGGACTCTTCTTAGACCATCTGAAACAGTTAATGGTCAGCAGAACCAAAGACAACATGGAGGATTGTGGGTAATGATGTTCAAACGTACCTGAGTACTGAATGATCTGTCCCAGCCAGCTGAGAGCCTTCAGAGCGAAACACTGATGAGCCACGACAGACGAATGCATGACTTGAACCCGCAGGGGCTTGGACTGGCGGCTGGTGTTCCTCTGGGGAGAGGTTAGGGGTCATAGGTCATAGAATTTGTTAACCACATGAATGTACCCAGAACCAGAGTCCTGGTCCAAAACAGCCACACACAATTCAACATATCCACATAAACAACTGCAGTTCCAAGAAGGTTGAGAAGAGACAACAGGCAGTAAAAACAAGTGGCACAAATCATAAAGATCTAAGGAAGCATTTTACAACTCATTAGGTTAACTGTCAACATGTCAGTAAGAGGACTGGGTCAGATACAGCATTTTACAGAGTTTGGACCTCTCAAAAGTAAAGAGACAGAAGGTTCATCAATCTGTGAAAAACTGCATTAAAAATTGTTCCTAAGACTTGAAGAACCTGCAGAAATCTGAACTTAAAGGCTGAAAGTCAATAATGGATGATCCTAATCCTCTGGAGGCCACTGCATTAAAAACAGGTTCTGTTCTGCTGGTTCTGTTCTGGACATCCCTATGGACCCAGGAACACTTTCACAAATCATAGACTGTATTCACAGTTCAGGATAGCATACACAAATACTGGTTAAAGCTCTATCATGCAAACAAGAAGCCATGTGTGAACAACATAAAAAAAGCTGCCGTTTTTCTTGAACCAAAGCTCGTTTGAAATAAACTGTGGCAAATTGGAAAACTGTTCTGTGGACAAACAAATCAAAATGTGAAATTCTTTGACTCAAAACACACACAGGTACTGGTCTCAGATCAGGGACTTACCACAATGACAGACTTGGCCTGGTCACAGAACTGAAAGTCTCCATACCGGACCGACTTCCTACCCTGCAGACAAAACAAAGTACTTTGTAGTACTGTGTGTAGTATTGTGTGTATTACTGCTGTACTGTGTGTAGTACTGCAGTACTATGTAGTACTGTGTGTAGTACTGTAGTACTGTGTGTAGTACTGTAGTACTGTGTGTAGTATTATAGTACTGTGTGTAGTACTGTAGTACTGTGTGTAGTAATCTAGTACTGTAGTACTGTGTGTAGTATTATAGTACTGTGTGTAGTACTGTAGTACTGTGTGTAGTACTCTAGTACTGTGTGTAGTACTCTAGTACTGTGTGTAGTACTGACGTCTCTGTCGACGGTGGTGGCGAAGCTGACAGCTTCCTTCTGGCTACAGTTGACTGCCTTCTGCAGCGTGTAGATCACCTGTTCATACGTGTGGACTTCATCATTGAACAGCATGCAGTAGTAGGTGTCTCTCCTCTCCCTGAATTCATACACACACACACACACACACACACACGGAATGAGTGCAGAGATTAATAAACTGTACTGCAATGAGTTACTATGAAGTCTCATCTCTTTTAACACAAAAATCCACCTAAACAGTTGCAGTGTTTCTGTTCTCACAAGCTTTGTGGCTTGCACACATTGTGGCTGTTGCAGTGCAGGATTCAGAGATGACTGAATGAGAGAGAGAAAATGTAAAATCTGTGAATGTGAGATGTGACTCGTCAGATGCTTCTCTCATAGGAACCATCTAATGCAGACGTGTCAAACTCTGGTCCTCCAGGGCTGCTAATCTGCATGTTTATCTTGTTTCTCTGCTACAACACACCTGATTCAAGGATTCAATTACCTCTTCAAACTCTGTAGAAGCCTGTTAAACATCCGATTTATACAAATCAGATGTGTTTGAGCAGACAAACCTCTAAAACATGCAAGATAGCTGCCCCAAAGGATGAGTCTGACACCTGTGCTCTATAGATCTTCAGAAAGTCACACGTGCTGATTCTCTTTAACCAGTTAGCTAAAACAAGTTGAAAAAGGTTGTGCTAAAGGTCAGCTGCAAATGAGCACAGTGAATTCCTGTGTGTGTGTTAGTTAGTGTACATACGGTGGCTCCAGGCCTGCAGGAAGCTGTTCCTCGTGCTCCCAGGTCAGCATGTCCACAGCATACTTCAGCATAATGAAGAAGATGCTGTAAGCCCTGGAAACCATGTCAGGAGGCAGCTGAGCAACAGGATCCTGGAAGACAAACAGCAGAGTGTTAAACACTCACAGGTCAGAGGATAGCCATACTGAAAGGATAGCCTCTCTGAGTTCATCCACATTGTAATCCCCTCAGTAGACTGAAAGAGTCAGACTCACCTCGTTGTCTCTGCTGCCGACTGCAGGAGTGTGTTTCTGACAGCATGGACCCGTCTTCCAGGCTTCAGGATCTCCACAGTCACAGAACCCTCCCCCTCCGGATGTTGTCATCTAAAAACACATAAAAACATCCTGAGCATGAGCTGCCTGTGTTAGTGAGTTTCACTGTGTTACTGTGTGTGGTACTGTCATAAAGGGCTGCTACCATTATAAAAACAAGTTGACGCAGCATTTTTATGTCAATGCATCGTATTACAACCCCTGGCAAAAAGTATGGAATCACCAGTCTTGGGTGAGCACTCATTCAGACATTTCATTCTGTAAAACAAACTCAAAACAAAAACATGATAAAATAATAAGTTAGAAGTGTGCCAAAAAATCGAATCACATAAGAATCTAGATTCTCATTTACTATGATTCAAAATCGATTTAAAATATCCCAAAATCGATTCTAAAAAAATAAAACAAATCCACTGAGGTCTCCCGTAATTACAAATTTATGAAAGACTTCACCACGCAGCGTTCTCAGACATACGCGGAACGTTTCAAAACAAATGGAGGAAAGAGAAATTCAACCGGTCCCGTCTTTGTTGGTTTTTACCGAATGCTGGGGAGGACCAAGCTTGACATGAGTTCCCTTTCAGACGATTCACTCGGTACAACACATGAAGTATAAGACACCATGCCCTGCGTGTCCTGGCTGAAGCTACCTCTAATCACGCCCTTAGGCAGATGACGTGATGACGAAAGGTGACAGGCCCCGCCTGCACCATATAAAGTCCGTCATCACAGTCATACCTCAGTTCTTACGCTCTTCACCTCGCTAAGAACACCTCTTCGAGTTAGGCCTTACGAAGGTTCTTAAAATTAGCTACTGCTTTTGTTGGTGTTAGCCACTGCTGCCTACTGGTAAGCATGTCTGCCCACGGAGCGCTAGTTTTGAGTTGCCTTTTAAAGACAAGTGGGGGGGAGGGGGCATCGTCTTTTAAAGACGTGTCTACATTTGACTTTGATTTTTTCTAAAATCACAGAGTTCTTTTTTCTAAAATCACAGTTCTCTCTGAGTCAGCTTCAGGTGCTTGTATTTAACTAAAAATAAATACTAAATTTAACCAGGTGTTTCAATGCTTTTAAATTACACAATAATATTAGTAGAGAAACTTGTGAGTTTGGTTAAAAAAACAATAAAAATAAATTATTTTTCTGTGCAGAGAACTTCCTGTGCTATAATTTTTTTAATAAATATATCAAAGCTCCTCAGTTGAAAACATTAAAATGTTAAAAGAGATGTTTAAAACCTCTTTCCTCAGAAAGTCTTCAGTCCTGAGAACACTAAACTGTAACTTTTAATAAGATCATGTACAAAGAATACTCCTATTCAAATAAAAATATTTGCCCTGTAAGCAGAAAGCTTATGGATGCTGGATGTTGATTTTTGGTCTCTATTTCAAAGAAGAGGCGGAAGAGGAAGTTTCATGTCATCTCATGTGTATAACAGACTGCCGCCTCCTAAACCAACTGCTTCATTCTCAGCTTGTCATTGGAAAACAGGGAGGTGAATAGAAAAGGTTAACAAGATCAAGAAAAAAATAAAAATTGCCATAAGAACTGGGAGGAAGCAGCAACAGGAGACCTGGAGAAAACCGGTCCATGAAGGCACTGCACTCTGTAACAGCTAGAGCTGACAAATGCACACACTGGTAGGATAGAGCCACCACCAGAAAGATCCAACACTCATCATGTACACACTCCAGGAGTGGCCTTTCACACACCTGATCCACAAGGACCAAGAGGGAGGACCGTCACACTCGACAGAGAGACAGAGAGAGACAGAGAGAGAGAGAGACAGACAGAGACAGAGACAGAGAGAGAGAGAGAGAGAATACTCACCCTGTAGCGGTGGTCTTTGTGTACACTGCCCTGGAAACACTGCATACACAGAACGCATGTGGAGTCGGCTGCACACTCCCTGAACACACAGACAGATATGGGTTCAGTCATAAATACCATCCCAAAACTGCTTCACCTCGACAGGTCTGTGTGTGTGTGTACAAGTTCTTGCTACCTGGTGGGGACGATTTTTCATCATTTTTCTGGTACACACAATCTGGTGAGGACCCACTTATGGGGACTAAAGCTCGGTCCCCATTGAGGGAAAAACTGTTGGAGTGTCAGGGGTTAGGTTTAGGACAGTGTTGATGCTTATCAGGTATAAAAGCTTTCAGAAAGTCCAGGGTAATTCTGATAAGGGATGCTGAGATCCTTCCATGTGCAACAGTTAAGGGTTCAAGAAATTAAGCTGTTTGTTCAAAGTCTTACTTGTAAAATCCAAACCATTCACAGATGAAAGTCTGAAACTGTTTCACTTCAGAACCATGTTGCTCAGGTTACATCTCTGAGTGATCCATAAAAGGCTCATTCTCCATCTGAACTGCTGAAATCGTCTCTCATTGTTGCACTTTCATGACAAAAATCACATCATTCAGTTCACAGCTTCAAGTCTTCCACCCCTTCTTGTCACAACTCGCCGGGTGAAACTTTTATCCCTGGGCCGATATTAAAGTCCCACTTTTTAGTTTTGTGTTTTTGTTTTGGGAGAGCAGAGCGACACTCCGAAAACCTTTGAGTAAAATAGTATTTTAGGCAATATTTTTGAAAAGCAAGTATATATTTGAGTTCTACAGGGTTATATTGTTGCCTAAATTATTTCTAAAAGTTAGTTTTGTGTCAAGGAAAAAGAGAAATGTGATAATCTTGTCACAGCTTCATTTCCTGTTTTTCCAGCGTTGACCCATAATGCATCGTGGGATTAGTAGTTTTTATGTCCAGACCCCCCTTTTTCAGATAAATTGGGGGTCCGGGGGGATGGGGGCACTGGTTGGTGGGCCTGATGGATAGCCCTTCATCAGAGCTAAACAACCAAAAAAATCTGAAGCTTCTATGTTGAACAGTTTGTGAGTTATAAGCATTTTTACATGTGCAGACACCCCCTCTTTGCATGGACCCCCCTCCTCAAAATTTGGGTGTATCGTAAAATTGTTGGCTGGCGCAGTGTAAGTCAGACTCATCTACAGCCCTGCCTAATTTCATGTTGATTGGTGCAGCCGTTTTTGTGCTATGGCTGACCAAAAATTACTGAAAAAAATAAAAATAAATAAACAGTACGAAAACAATATGACTCCCATTTCTGTTTTGCGTGCGGGGGGTCATAATAAGTCTTTACCTGGATTTAACTAAGCAAACAGGCCCCAAGGTTATAATAGTTTGGGATTTTTCAGTTTAATTTTATTTCGTTGTGACTTTTTTTTTAATTCAGTTAGTTTTAATTAGTTTTTACAGTGTATTAGCTAGTTTTTATTAGTTATTATTGTTTGTTTAATGCTTAGTTTTAGTTTAGTTTTCATTTGTTCTAGTATTAGTTTTTTTATAGTTTCAATAAAAATATTTGCATCCTCCAGCTTGAGGTGTTCCTGTGAGTTAACTAACCAACAGCTATTTGGTCGCAAGTTAAAGCGACACCTTCCTAAAATATTTGCTTAACTCAATTTTGCAGAATAAGGACATGGGCGATTATTTTAGGGTGATGTAATGATGTAGGTCACTAGTATGTAGTGATTTATCTACACCTTCTTATAACAAAAGTCATAAGGAAAATTTCAGAAGTTTTCTTATTTTCTTTAATATCTTCTTACAAAAATGAATGAAAAAACACACAATAAGATGGGCGTACTCAGTGACTAGTTTGTTCTAACAATAAATGCAAAGTTTATTTACAGAACAGAAACAAATCACTATACAGCTTATTGTGAACAATCAAATTTCCTATACAAACTTTGAGGTTTAGATGTTAATAAACCATTTGTTTGTGGCACTTTTTCTTATGTTTTGGTAGGGCAGGTTTAAGAGAAAAGAAAGGAGGAGGAAGTGGATTAGTTCGTGTAGAGATCACTTCGTTATGAAAATGTTACTACACCTTCTTATAACTAATGTTATAAGGAAATTCACGGTTTCTTCTGTTTAAGGATAAAACACCACCTCTGTGTAAACATGAGAAACCACACAATAAGATGAACTTGACTCAGTAATTTAGTTTGATCTAGAATAAACGAGATCTTTTAATAAAAATCAAAGTAAATCACTAATATACAACTTATTATGAACAATCAAATATTGATAAGAGTTTTAATATTAACATCAATCAGTACGCGTCGGCACTAATTAATCACCAACATGAAAGCTTTAACAGAAACAGCAGAACTTCAGGTTTTAGGTCTTAATAAACCAGATGTTTGCAGGTAAATTAACTTAAATGACAATGCAAGAGTTAAGAAAGAAAGGAGGATGTTAGTTCTAACTTTTTTATCTTATGAATGTGAGAACCAGAACGGACACCTGCGTCTCAGCTGGACGCCCGGTACGCTATCAACCATTCAGCCTCCTTTAGACGACTTCACCGTCAGTGGTCAGGCGTGAGGAAGTTTTCACACAGGTCAGCAAGAGATACTGGTCAGGTTCTTTACTTATAGTAAAAACCTCCAAGGTGTTGATTTTCAGCGTCTCCGGATGTTTGCCTCGATCCGAACAGAGAGTCAAGCCGATCTGTCTTCTCTTCAAAATAAAAACCTTCTCAAAATAAGTTTTACAAAAATGTTTGGAGCTACAAAGCTGGATGTTTTGGTCACGATTGATGGTATCGTGAGCCTGTGGCAAAAGATTTGCTCATTAGCATACGAGGCCAAATCTTTGCCTAAAAGGCTGATTTTCCTGAGGAGGAAAAACAGCTTCTCTTCGTATGGAACGAAGATGGTGTCTCTTCTCTGTCTCGAGAGTTCTCTTTGTTGTTAGTTTCTACAGAGAATGAAAACTAAGAGACATTCCCTCGTTGTCAACAGGGAGAAAATGAAATTTAGTCTAAGGCGCTGCCATAAGTCTAAAACATTTGCACCTGGATAGAAAAATAAGTTTGGACCTTGATAGAATTAACACTGAATGACAAAAACTAGGTTTTATGAAATAGAAGTGAAATATTTAAACAGAAAATAAAACTTAAGATATCTGTCTATGATTCAAGCACAAATATCATATACCTTTCATTATAAAACATAGTGAACTTAATCATATTGATCAATTTAGATAAATTGAAAAATAAAACAGAAAAACACAATCACCTTACTGTCAAATAACAGTTGATTAAAACAAATATTTGCATAAAACAAATAAAGAACCATTGGAACAATATTTTTTTGTGTGTGTTTTCTTTTTCTTGATTATAATGCAAGAAGATAGTCATTCTTTTCATTATGTAACTTTGATTCATTAAATGATAATAACTTTTAGTTAAAAGAAAATATAAATAAAAAATATAAAAAACATTATTATTTTGTTTATTATCTTGAATAAAGAAAATAAAATGTTTCTTTTGAAGGAGGTCTTCTGAGACCAGGGTCAAAGACGGGTGGAAATGTTTATTCCCCCTTGGGATGACCCCTACATTTTTTTTAACTTTATCTTTTAAAGAATGTGGATTGTAACCAGAAAGGGTGTACGTCTCTCAACGAATTCAGCCAGACCTCAGGTACGCTTAGTAACTGATAGCTATTACCTTGACCTTGGTTCAAGTCGGGGGAAGATCGTCCAGTTGGTGAAAAACTTCTCGGAACCTCACCTAGTCAGACACCTACAGGCAATCTTGTGTGAGCTTGATTCATGCAGTTTTCCCTTGAGAAGTATTCCACCTGTTTTATCACCTGTTTCCACTACAAGACACTTGCTTTGATTTTTCTGACAGTCATATTAAAAAAATCCCAAAGTGGACGTTGCTGCTTTCTCCCAACTTTTGCTGTCATTTGGCAGATGATGCTGAGCAGCAGCAGATTGTAAACAGGTGTTGTTATGGCCCACAGCTAATGTGAAACTACTCAATTTAAAAAAAATTAAAAAAAAGATCCAAATGGCTCAAAATAAATTGACAAACACTAAAACTAAGGATATTCTATCTATAGTTTCAGTTAGTTTTAGTTAGTTTTGTAAAAAGATTATACAGTTTTAGTTAGTTATCGTATTTTCATTTTAATACAGTTTTTATTTATTTTAGTTAACTAAAACTTTTTTCAATTTCAGTGTTTGTTATTTAGTTAGTTTTAGTTAACTATAATAACCCTGACAGGTCCAAGCCTCCTATTGGATAATTACTGCATGGTAATTATCTTTCAGCTGCAACAAGTTAAACACATCCTGTGGTTGTGGAGAAAATGTCAGTCTGTGTGAGAAGGCTCGAATCACTGGCATCAAGCAGAGAAAATATCTAAAGAGATAACATATACTACTAAAACTGGGTTAAGAACTGTCCAACGCATTATTAAAAACTAGGGCTGCACGATTTATCGGCATTAATATCGGTATCGGCCGGATATTTAAAACTGGGCTGACATTGGATATTGATTTCCCATTTCTTAGCTTTGTGTTTCTGTTTTGGGAGGGGAGATGGTTGGTTGAGCGGCATCTGTTTGATCATGTTAGTGAAATTAGTGCTGCCCAGCCAGGAATAACTGAAGCAGGGAGCTAGGTCGGGTTGTTTATTTACAGTATCAAATAAAGACCCAAGTGTGTTTGTGCGTATATGTATGATATAATTTGTGTGTTTGTGTATTATCGGTAAATGTCGGTTATTGGCCATAACAGCAATAATTATATCGAATATCGATATCGGCTGAAATTTTCATATCGGTGCATGCCTAATAAAAACGGAAAGGATCATGGATCCATCGTCTTGAAGGATGCACCCAGAATGCCTAGTGGCTGCTATACCAGCCTATGGGGGTGGTGCTGTGATCTGGAGTCAGGTCTAGTAAGATTACTGAAACAATGCCACAGAGAATGTGTGCTGTAATCAAAGCTAAAGATGGTCCAACAAAATATTAGAGTGTAACCTTTTATTGTTGCCAGGCTGTGTGTATCACCTACATGAGTAATTCTAGTATGCCAACATTTTCACACGTCAGCAGAAGGTGTCTAAAACTCTGCAATGTGACAGGGTGTTAGGGGTGTTTAGGAAGCTAAACTAGTCAGTTAGATGTAGATGTAAATTGTATACTCTGCATTTGTAATACAGTAAAGTTTGCAATGAAGTAAGTCTCTAGCTCCAATATACAGTGGGTTGCAAAAGTATTCATACCCCTTGAACTTTTCCATATTTTGTCACATTACAACCACAAACATAA
>JARVGW010000001.1:34281594-34291834 GCA_031762495.1 Anablepsoides rubrolineatus | reverse complement strand
CGCACGGTGACTGCTGGATATGGGCACCAGTGACCCACGTGACCCTGAAAGGAATAAAGGTGTACAGAAAATGGATGTTTCTATTTTGTTCCCAATTGTGGTTTGTATCTTTCAAGGAGAATTACAGTGTTAATTTATATTTTGGCTGTATGTAAAGTTTTAGACCTATCAAATATTGTAGCAGTTTTAACAGTAACTTCTGTAAAACTGGTTGGACTAAGAATAAATGGAAAAATATTTGTTTCCCCCAAATGTTTTTAAAATTATTCCAGTTTAAACAAAATTGTGGACAAATTTAAATTATCAACCAATAAATATGTAGAATGTCTGAAAAGAAAAAGATTCACCTGCTTCTATTTACTTTTGCTTTTTGATCAAAGAAAATATCAAAAATAAAAATGTTGTGATACAAAAACACATCCTTGGGGTTTTCCATAAGTAAAAGTCATGAAGGCTATGATTCATGAAAAGGAGCTAAAAAACCTATTACATTTTAGTTGTTTGGTGTCTCCAAAGTGTTATTTTTTCAAATTTAATTTTAATGTTATAAAGCACAAATAGTAACACATTTTTTAAAACTCCTTAATTGCATTTTTTGTGTCTCTATAAACAATTGAAATATGGTGATCTTTGTTTTATCCATTTCATTAACAGTCGTTTGTATTCAGTTACTTTGATCAGCCTTTTGTTAGATTATTTTCAATTAAAATTTTGTTCTCTGTGTTCAGAGCAGAAGATGATTTAAAAACAACTCAAAGAACTTTACTTGAACCTGACAATCCTAAAGGGAAGCAGACTGAAGTTGTATTTTGTTAAAAAAAAATCAAACATTTGGCACTCTCCAATTTTACAATAAATTATAATTTTTTTTCCAGTTTATTAGTTGAGCTGAATGTTGAATTGATTTATTTTTGTATTATGCAGCTGTCAAAAGAAAGTCTGCATCATATTTATTCTGAAATGATCCTGTTTTCTCTCCTTAATAACAGTAAAACTCAAACATAAATATTAGTTAAGATCTCAATGATGATGCTGACAGGACTTTATGGAGCTCTAATCATGGATGAAGGTCTGATCTGATGATACTTTTGCTTGATTGAAAGGCTTATTTTGTCTATAGATGGCAGACATACTCCACTCTTTGTCCTGTATAATTTACAAATTGAATTTTAGGAACAAAATAAATGAGCTCACGGGCCACATTTGGCCCGCGGTGCGTCAGTTGATGCTCACGGTGAGATGGAATGTGTGTTACGGCTGCCAGCTGCCAGTCAGACCGACTTTAAACACCTTTCTGTTTCCAGAGCGCGCGGAGGAGGAGGAGTGAGGAAGATGAGGATGGAGGGAGTGACTGACACCCCCTGTAGCGAGCACGAGGCAAACTGCTCAGCCACGCGCATCACAGACGCTCAGCTTCTGTCCACATCCTATGAGTGGAGAGACCCCGGCTCAGACGTGGATGCGCACCGGCTCCTGGACCTGCAGCTGCCCGCCGCGGGCCCCCCAACGGTGAGAGACCTCCTCTGCTGCTGAGACCGAGCGCTTCTGTGGCTCCAGGTTTCTGCTAAAATCTGTTAGAATTTAATATTTACCTGTTTTTAACTGCAGGCAGTGTTTACTTCACAGCTTGAACACATGAGGGAGAATTGACTGAAATGAGGAGTTTTATGGCTTTAATGCAAACATTTTTATTTCAATTATAAAAAAAAGAAAGAAAAAAAGGACTGGATCTGAGAACTGTACTGAGTAAAATCTGCTTTTATTCCTCCCATCTGTTTCACTCACACAGGTGTTTGAATGCAGCTTCTCATTAGATTGACTTTTACATTTATTGAGTGAAATATTATTGATGCACACACGACCTGAGCCACGTATTGATCTGATGAAATGACCTGATTCACTCTGGCAGCTGCAGAGAACAAGAACAGGATGATGTGCTTAAAGTGGACACTTTGTTAAAGTGGAGGGAATCTGATTAAAGCCAGTTAAAGATGATTGTTTTTCAATCTGCAGATGGATTTATGAGTTTAAATATGATTAAACCTGCATTTTATTTCATCCCACTCAAACAGGGAGATAGAAGACTGATGTTGCAGGAATGATGTTTTTGCCTGTTCAGATCTTTTCTGGTGTAAAAGCCTCTTTCTTTAGGACCAAAGCCTGGTCCTAAAATGGTGCAACACCATGTTTTGGGTTAGGTTTAGGGTCAGAGTTAGGCTGCAGAAATTAATGGAAATTAATAGAAGTCCTACTAAATATAGTAGTACAAACTTGTGTCTCTGTGTGTGTCCGTTTATTTGTCTAGACTGTTAGCAAAATATCCCATGGACCACAGAACAGATTTTAGTTTCAGCAAAATAATCACAGGTTTACATCAACAAGTGATGAATTTCTGGACTTAAATCAAGATGGCTGCCTCAACCAACTAACAATAAAAGACACAGAAGTGGCTAATTTAGCCAATCTTGCAGACATGGCTTAAAGTTTGGTGTGGTAGTCGCTGAGCTTTGTCCCCAAAAAATATTTAGAGCTCAACATATTGTGCGACAGCCTAATTTGGGATTAGCATCAGCAGTCGGCGTGCAATCATTCATAGCTTCCCTACAACAAATTTCATCTCAATAAGTCTTAAAATGGCCAAATTAAAGCCTTTTAAAGTTACCCATAGTGACCTTCTTTAATTTTTGATTAGCATTAAGAATTTGGTAAAGAAAGTTTTTGTCTACTTCTACTCTAATCTTCAATTTTGCATGTCTTAAAATGACTAAATAATAAGTCATGACTAGCATTCAGCTTGTTTTTTTAGCTATGATCACCCAAAGTTTCAGCACAATACTTGTTAAAACAACTGAATTAAAGCCATTTGGATTTAGCTGTTGTGGCCATCTTGAATTTACAAATCCAGACGGCTATTCTTTACTTGTATGTGCCCCCCTAAAAACCACCCCTGTGCCAGCCCTTGCACCCCATAAACCCTGGCTCAACCCAATATAAGATGCCTGTTTGTAACAGTGAACTGTACAGATAATTAAGAGTTAAAAATTCCAAGTGCAAATAGAACATGAGATTAGATGCTCTGCCATGAAAGGCGGTGGGCTGCCTCCCTTTTTTAAAAGTAATGCCAGACCTTTAATAGAGTCTCTGAAATCATAAAGTGGTTCAGGTCTCTTGATCCTAGAGTTCACACTGTTGTGAAGCCAGCTGTGTGGTATCAACAAACAGATAAAGTGTTGCTGGATTCTGTCCGCTGGTCTGAGCTGCTCAGACGTCACGCTCATCTTCATCTCCTCCTCAGGTCTTTCTGACGGTTCAGATGATGGAATGCTGGACAGATAAATCAGCTCACTGTCCTCTGAAGCTTAGTGTGCGTGCATGTGTGTGTGTGTTGTATTGATGTTTATTCTCAGAACAGCAGTCGATTTTGTTGCCCTCTCAGTCCAACTTTCCACTGAACGTCTGCTTTTTAAAACCAATCTGGGTGCTGATGTGCTGGAACTTTAACTCTGTGTGTCTGACAATAAGCTGTCCCATGATAGAGCCGCTCAATATATCACAAATTAATTGTCATTGTGATAACAGCCTGTGCAAAATATTGCCAAAAATTGCTTAAACTGCAATAAACGGTTGGTTCAAATGTTTGCATTTATGCGTTTTGTCAAGAGGCTTCACTCCAAAAAAAAATAAGAGAAAAATAGTCTCCACTCCAACATCCGCTGTTACTTTGAGCACAAATCTGGTCCGGTTAAAGCTCCACACTTACTGGAAGACAAATCGCTTCATGCAAAACGTCTCTGCTTTCCCCATGCATGAGTTTTTGGCCATTTGGTTACCTTTATAAATGTCTGCTTTCAGGTACAACAGTCAGATTCTGGAAGCGAGTAGTTGAAGCAAAATGCTGCCATAGCTGTTTAAGTGATTTCAGCATAAACAAACACGTTCATGAACTTCTGGCCAATCACACAATAGGAAGAAAGAACTGAATTATGGACACCTGCAACACAAATCTCGCACTCCAGACTTTGAATAAGGATATAAAAAAACTGTTAAATTCAATTAAAACTGAGCTGATAAAATGAATTTCTCTTAGCCTGCACAAACTATCAAACCTTGATTAAAAATAATTGTTAAACACATATCTTATCCAAACATCTGTAAAAGAGCTAAGGAAGAAAAATGCAAAAATAATTTTACCTAAATTATGAAGAATATCATGTAACTTTGGGTTAGATTCTTATTATTATTTTACAATACATTCATGTGAGTACTGTTGTGTAAATAACTGTTCTGTCATTGTCTAAAGGTTTTTATGCATCTTTAAGAGAGAAATAAACATTTTATGATTATTCTGACTTTTTAGTAGCAAAAAAATGTCTGCTACTTTAAAGAAAAAATAACACAAAAATATTCAACCTAATTACACTGGAATATTAGTTATTAAAGAGAATTATTATTGTAGTGATGGGTTTAGGTGTCTAGAAGACGTAGAATAAATCAAATCCTGATTTTAAACCTCTTCTCATGCTGGCAATCGGTAAATAATCCCTCTTTTTTTTAAACCAAAGTATATTCATGTTAAAACAATCTTACATAATCATAAAGTTCTGATGTGTTGACTCCTCTCTGAGGCGTGAAGCCAGCTTGAGTTCATGGACAGGTCAGCTTCAAAGGTTTAATCCAGCTGAAGTTCTTGTTTCTGCAGGTCAGAGGATTTTAGGGAAGCTGGACATAAAGTCAGATGTTTTAAATCTAAAGTGTGTGCTCATGTTTCATTCACCTTCAGCAGCAACGACTCTGTAGTGGTTTTCAGTAGGATGTTATCAGTCTGATTTATGGTTGTGGAGGAATTTTGGCCCACTCTTCTTTAGTGTTGTTCCAGTTCAGTTGTTTCTGCTCAGCTCTCTTGATGTCCCATCATCAGGTTGAAGTCTGGACTTTGAACTTTTGCAGCATTGACTTATTTTAATTTTATTTTTCCAAGTTGTTCTGTTGTAAATGTTCTGCTGTTTGGGTTCATTGTTCTTTTTGGTTCAGTTTGGTTTAGGTCTGTCACACAGATGGTCTCAAATTTGACTTTAGGACTAAAGTCTTTAATCCTGTTCCTCGTGACCCACTGTCCTGCATGCTTTAGCTGTTTTCCAGCTTCAACACACCTGATTCAAATAATTCATTCACTTACTCTGAATACCATCACGTTTAGCAGAAGCCTGTCAATCACTCATACATTTGGTCAGGTGTGTTAAACCAGAGAAACATCTAAACCATGAAGGACTGTGGGTCAGGAGGAACAGGGTTGAAGACCTTCTAGAACCCTTTGATCTACAGAGGGTTTCATGGTCGACTCAGAGACTCTGAGGTGTTCAGTTTTTGTGGCTGCAAAACGAGCCCAAATCATCAGCCTTCTACCACTGTGCTTCATAGCTGATGTCATGATTCTTGTTTTCATTGTTTGTTTATCTTGTGTCTCATTTTCTGTTAGTTTTCTGTTTCCTGTGCCATGTTACCCTCAGTCAGCTTCTTAGTGCTTTTCCAGCCTGCCACACTTACCTGTCAGTAATCACCCAGGTGCTTCCACTTCCCAATCATCCTCAGTAGTATTTAACCGGCCTCTTGTCTCTATGGGCAAATGAAGCTTTTCTGAAGCTTGCTTTGAAAAAAGGTTCATTACTCAAAGCTTTCCAACTCAGCTCTCTTTGGCTTCATCCTGTGGCCAAAAGTATGAAAAGAATAGAATAGAATAGAAATAGCCTTTATTGTCCCGCAAGAAGAAATTCAGGAGAAAGCTGCTTGAAACACAAAGTGAAGCGCTTCATCGTGATGGAGTTGGCAGCTTTTTAATAAGAGATATTTCTGTCTGATATCCAATTTTTTTCTTTTTTGTGGGTGAGAATAAAGTTACTGTTGTTTATAGTTTATTATAAATAAATGTAAAGTGTGTCTTTTATACTGGATTATGGTTAAATTTTCATTTTAAAACAAAACTAATTCTATAGGCAACAAAGAACAAATCACAAATAAAGTGAAAGACAGCAGAAAGAAGAAACACATTTTATATATTATCTGCTTCTTTTTTTTCTAAAAATAAAATATACTGGATTACTTCACACATTCTTAAAACCAATAAATACAATTGAATTTCAATTTTTCTCAAGATTTTCACAATCTTATTTTGACATGTTTCTGAGAATAATTTTGAATATGATCAAATATTTAAAATATATTCTGTGTGACTGCTTGTCTGGGATTTTCTAAATACTTCATCCAGGATCAACCAAATCCACTGAGACTCTTCAGATTAGTCAGACGTTTGATATCTAAATTTTAAGCCCAGCTTTGAGACAATATATATATTTTTTTTACAATTATTTCTTCACAGTATTAATAGAATTTCCTTGAAGTCTGATAAATACAGATCCAGGTCTTTGATTTAAATTTTGACATGTTAATGTCCAAAACTTTTCCACTGAACCTTAAAATGTTCAGATAAACTCTTTATTACATAAAGCCCATTTGATCAGTTTCAGTCTGTCCTCCTGAGGACAGGACATCGTCACCTTCAGGGTTTTGTTTAAAAGCATCACCTGTGCAACAAGTGAAACTCTGCTCTGGGATGTGTCTCATGATCCCATTGCTTTCTTTTTAATGAGACCGCGCACAGTTCTGTGTGGGTCCGTCTGTGCGTGTGTGTGTGTGTGTGCACCCGCTCACAGCAAAGGTTCTTTGTGGGTCCGTACGTGTGTGTGTGTGTGTGTGTGTTAGACCAAACCCCCACTGGCTGGCCCAGGCTTATAAACTGCACAATAAACTAAAACAAACATTTGTTTGCTTCTGTCTCACAATAAGTCCTTCACTGGTTTGTTATATTTTGGGTATATTTACCATCAAAACACCACGAATCCAGCAGATGATTTACTTCATGAACCTTTGAATCAGGCACCAAATCAGTGATGTAACTTCAGCACTTTCGAAGCTTCAGACGTCACTGATCACATGACTTTTACAAAAAAGAATCAAGCTCCGATACAGTGCTTCTGAAACAGTGTGTTGTTTTTTTCAATACATGCGTCAGAGTTTCAGCTTCAAACTGCCCATCACTACTTGTCTCTATTACCTCAGTTTATTCATGCTTGAGCCTGCACTTTGGGTTCCTCTAGTCTACCACAACAAACCTGACAGCTCAGGCCAAATATGCTGGTTTTATCAGTCCAAAGGACATTGTTCCAGAAGTCTTTTGGTTCATTCTGTTGAAATGTTACAAACCTAAATTGTTCCTTTTCTGTTCCGATCATATTTGTTCATCATTTTGTCCATTAAAATCAACCTTTATTTCGGAGATTCTTTTGTTCATTTTTCAAAGGGAGCTAAGTAATCTGGAATAGTTTTTGTTTCATGTGTTTATCCTTCATCAGAGACAACTTAGGTTTCCATCAGTTGCCATGGTAATACTCCTGTGTGAGACATAAAGAAGCTTCATGACTCTAAAAGCTAAGAGTTAAACCCCTAAAAGCCATTAGTCCTTCCTCACACTAAACAAACCAAACACAAAACAGAAGCCTTAAAGCTCCACAGGGTTGGAATCAAACTAGTTCAAGTGAATTTTTCTGCACACAGAACAAATTGTGATCTTTAGTGTTCTTCATCAAACTTCACATTCTGTCAGACAAATCTGTGGTCTGTGATGCGGCTGTGGTGCAGCAGAAAGTCACAGGTTTGACTCCCTGCCATGCCCACATGCTGTGGTGTCCTTGAAAAAGACACCTAAAACCCAACTGCTCTCCAGGTGCTTAAACAGCTGCCTGCTGTTCCTCCTACAGTTGGAATCAGATGTTTATAAGCACTAGGCAATTGGTTAAGCAAAGGCAATCCTGCAGCTTGGAAATGATAACGAACAATAGGCATTAATGTGCGACCGGGCCGCTGCTGAACAACAACAAACCCATGTGGTCGGCTGTAATGGCTGCCATCTACAGGTGTGCTGTAAAAGTTGGTCTACCTGAAAAAAGTTTCCCCACCAGAGGGGGTGCTGGTGAGACACAGGTTATGAGATTGTTGTTCAGTGGGATTCTGATATCGTTTTTACAGAGGAGGAATACCTGAAACTTTTTAATACAGATAATGATGAGCCTGATTTAAAAGGCTTTTAATTCAGCTTCATCCACATTTATTAGAGCCACATAACTCTGTTTGTTATATCACAGCAGTTAACTAATGAGCATTGATAGTTTTTGTTATACATTTGTTGTTTTGTATATTTTAGTACATATGTTGTTAAAATAAAATTAAAACTGATACAACAGTCAAAGGATCATTTTACTGATATATATAAAGACTGCAAAGGCTGAAAAATCCTGAAGTCCATATGAAATTAGAGGTAACATGAGAATTAAATTTTTTATGCTTTTTAATATAAAAATAGGGGGGGTCGTATTATACATGAATAAGTAGTAGTTACTACACACCTCTGCTGTTTGCAGGTTGTTGTTTTTTTACTTCCTATAGCTTTTAGTCAGTGTCTTGTTGCTTTTGGATTTAGCTAGTGTTTTGTTTCTTTTAGTTTTAACAATTATGTTTTGGCTTTTTTTTTAGCAAATTTCAACAATTTTTCTAGTCAGTAACTGGTCATTTTTCTAGCTAATTTTCAGTTGGTCAGTGGTCTCCACCCTCAGTCCTGATGATGAATGTGGTGGATTGTTCTGGTCTGATGAAGATCACATGCTGTTATAGCACTATTGTCTTTGGTGCAGACGTTGATAGTGGCTGACACAAAACAAAGTTACTGAAGTTATAAATTGTATCCCCAATTCAAGATGGCCACCACAGCCTACTGATCACAGTAAGCTATAATTCAGCCAGTTTTACAGATATTGAGTTGTGGTGTGGTAGTAGCTGAGAGTCATTTTTAATAAATACCTTGAGCACTACAGAATTCAGTATTATATGAAATTACCCCATAACATTATTTTCAAGGTTTGATCAAAATACCTTTACTGTAATTCTATCATTTCTCAGCATAAGATAAAAATTCTAGTATGAAAAACCTTCATTCAAGGACAGTCTTTGTTATTATTTTCTTGTTTTCTTGTACAGTAATTGCTTTTTGCTGTTGAATCTGACGTTTGCAGAAAAGTGTTTACTTGTCATCAGTTCTCAGCCTGTGTCCTCCATTTTCCACCCACCTCTAAAACACCTTGTCTTGATAAAAAAAAAAGTTCCACATCACAGTGCAAAGGAAATCATGTAGCATTTATTTTTATTATACAGTATGTTAATAATTAAATCAGTGTGAGGAAAAGATGAACTGTATGAGGACAGCAGACCTGTTGATGTTTCAAGTTCAGAACTGTTTTTAATTAACCATATTGTACTATCAGTGATAAAAATGTGAGCTGTAGGAAAGTGGATTAAATTAGAAATAGGAAAGAGTGGGGTAAGATATGCCAGTTTTTACTTGAGGTATCTTTACAGTGTGGACATGACAGTAATGCTTCCAACTAGAATATGTACATATACACTCACCGGCCACTTTATTAGGTACACCTTGCTAGTACAACCCCTGGCAAAAAGTCTGGAATTAGCAGTCTTGGATGAGCACTCATTCAGACATTTCATTCTGTAAAACAAACTCAGATCAAAAATATGAAACAATAATAAGGTCATTTCAAAGTGCAACTTCTTGGAGAGAAAACATTGTGGAAGTCAGTGAATGTTACTTTTAATGACCAAGCACAGGGGAAAAATATGGAATCACTCAATTGACACAATGCTCAGTTGGTACTAATGGGCCCAAAGTGGGTCAGGGAAATATCCCCCACACCATGACACCACCACCATCAGCCTGAACCATTGATACAAGGCAGGATGGATTCATGCTTTCATGTTGTTGATACCAAATTCTGACCCTAACATCTGAATGTAGCAGCAGAAATCCAGACTCATCAGACCAGACAACCTTTTTCTAATCTTCTATTGTCAAATTTTGGTGAGCCTGTGTGAATTATAGTCTCAGTTTCCTGTTCTTAGCTGACAGGAGTGACACCTAGGCCTGTCGCAATAGTCAATAAATCAATTAATTGCACAATAAATTATTTTGAGTTCGATAAAGAAATGAGGATGATAGTTTTCCTTTTCCTGCTTGTTGATTTTTTGACACTGTGGTGGCATCAGCTATCTTTTACGGGGTGGTTAGCTGGAGCAGCAGCTTATCTGCAGCTGAGAGGAAGCGGTTAGATAAGCTCATCAGGAA
>JARVGW010000001.1:34244982-34258737 GCA_031762495.1 Anablepsoides rubrolineatus | reverse complement strand
GCAGAGCCTGAGGACCCTGGGTCGGACTCTCCAATCTCTGGTGCCGAGGTCACTGAGGTGGTTAAAAAGCTCCTCTGAGATATCAGATATCTATGGGCATGCTCCATCCTTTATACATCATAGGTGAGATCCAGGTTAGTATGTTTATTTATCTTTAGGTTGTTTTGGACACTTATATAAAGAAGAAAGTTTTCAGGCACAATTTCCTACTTGCCAAGATAAAAAATGTAAATAATTTGTCCAGCCTTGTTTGATTTATGATTTGTTTCATGTAGAAAGTGAAATCTGTGTTGTTTTGTGTTTCCTGCTGGGTGAATAAATAAAATGTTCTCAGTGTGATTTAGGCGTAAAATGGCCGATGGTTCATGTTTGCAGACTGATGTGTCGCCTGCTGCTACTGCTGACCTTTCAGCTATCAGAAGCTCTCAGCTCGTGGCCTTTAGGTTGAAGCTTTATCGCCGCACAGATAACGAGATGTTTCCTGGCGTGGCTTCTGATTGGGTCTGAGGAAGACCCTGTACGCTGCAGGATGAGATGAGTGGGGGCGGGGGGGGGGGGTCTGAAAGAATCTTCTGGGTCTATATTAACCCGGTGAATCACGGCGATGCCTGGCATACCAGGTGTCCCCTTTCACGCCATATAAGCCCGACACCCCCCACCTCCTTCCTCACCCCCATTCTCCCCCTCCCACAATGCCACAGTGCTATCTCTGTCTATTCTTAGGCTGTCACTTCAGCTGAGAGCAGGCAGGTTCTTCTTCTTTCATTTCAGTTACTCTTTCTCCTCATTTTCCTTCTGTTCTGTTTCAGAACTGCCCATCCCATCTCTCCATCCCTGTGAGGGTGTCAGTCAGAGATCTGCTGTGAGTCTTTAGTTGTGTGGAAGAATGAGTGCCTACAACGTGACTCTGCCGGGCCCTGGGCCCTGGGGCTTCAGGCTGCAGGGGGGGAAGGACTTCAACATGCCTCTGACCATCTCCAGGGTAAGAAACTTAGACATTTCTTTTGTTTTGTTTTCTTTCATGTGTTCATTGCCTCATGATTCTGTCTGTGAACCTGAAAGTTAAAAGAAAAAAGAAATGGGAGAAAATTAATAGAATGAATGAGGTCAGACATTCTGGTGGCTAAAGAGTTAACGGTCTCTGTCATAAAAGTTCTGCTTTGATTTTATTTCATTTTAAATTACATTTATCAGTAATATGATAATTCCCAAATATGTTCTTCATGTGTCAAACAAACAAACAGTTTATAAAGTTTTTATGAATTTGCCTATTTCTGTTGTTTTTGTCCTTTGCGCTGCTTCTTGAAAGTTTAAGAAAAAAACAAAAGAAAAAAAGGGACAAAAACCTTCAAAAAGAAGTCACATTTTGATTCATTTTTGAGTCACTCAGTTTAAAAGTTTCCCGGTTTCTCTTTGATTCTGCTGTCGTGGTTTTTGTCGCAGAAGCTTTTGTCAGTGTCTGATTCAGGCCTGATCTCTGTGGCCCCCCCAGCAGCCCCTGAAAGCAGAGCTGCAGGTCTAAAACTGGAGCTGGTTTTGGTTTTCAGAGCCTTGTCTCTGAATAGATGGAGAGAAAAACCTTCTGTCTGAGCTCACAGGAGAATCTGTCGCTGGTGGGATGCTGACACGGTTGACCCTCTGTGAGGTGATTTCAGGTCCCCCTAGCTGCTCTCAAACCTGCACAGGTGGTCCGGTTTTATGTCTGTTGCGTCAGTGGTCTCCTGGTGGTGGGAGATCAGAAACCACACAGCTGTGGTGTTTGTAGTCATTTGAGAATCCCTGTGTTGTTTTGTGTCCAAACGGTTTTGTTCATTTCTTACTGGAATATATTTCAGATTCAAGAAATAAAAATGATGCTGCTATGAAGAAGTGTTTTCCCTCCTTTAGATTTCTGAATTTGACATGTTGACATTAATATCAAAGAAAACCTGAGTAAACAATATGGATTTTGAGGTCAGAAAGACCTACAAGGTCACGATTTTAACACTAAGGTCTTAAGTCAAAAAGTCCATTGTATCCAATCCAGCCTGACTCTTTGTGAAAAAGTAATTGCTCTAAGTTTAAGACCTGGTTGTGTCGTCCTTGGTGCTATTTGTGATAACTTGTTTTTCGCATAGTTGTGAAATGTTGCTGCTGAGGGTCAGATCTTTTTTCTGCTGCTGCAGAATCTAAGTGGTGAAAGTGCTTACAATGAAATAAATCAAGGTTTAAAATGTGTAGTGATTAACCTGGCCATTTCCTTCAATTCCTAATTCTCTGCACCATCTGGGATTTCTCCCATAGACAAGGATTTCTTAGATAGAATTTTAACCAATCAATGAACAGAAGGAGGAGTTTTGAACAACGAAATCTATTTTCAGTGTCGTTTTATGTAGTTTAATAGCAGCAGAGGAAGTAAATGAAACCATTCAGTCTGTGTTGACAAGGCTTCCAAATTAAATTAAATTTGTCTCCCAAAGCCTGCAGCATCATTTACAGCCACCTCGTTCTGCTCAATACTTCTCTTCCCAATTTTTCCTGTTAGCGTCTTAGCTTAGCTTCCATCATGGTCGAGCTGGTGCACTACATATGTCATGGCCAAGCATTAGTGATTGGGTAAATCAGATCCAATCTTTTTAAAGTTCATCAGAGTCAATGCCTTCAGCAAGAAATCATTTCTCAATAGCCAAGAGTCCAGACCCTCTGTATGACACAAAGCAAAGAACAAGGGGCTGCTTTCTACCAGGCCAGGTAGTGATAAACTGTAGTAAAAATATAAAAATACACATTTTAAAAGGTTTAGATGATGTATGTTACATTGTTTGAATTAGGTTTTCCAAATAGGTCCTCAGCTCTTATTGGAGGTGTAACTAAAAACAGCTTAATTTCTCATGTAAAGTTTCATATATTTCATAAACCTCAGACATGTAGCTAACCAAAAAGCATTGTTACAAATAGTTTTATTTTGATGAAGGAAATACAAGAAATTTGTAAAAGTGAAAAAGTTTCCTCTCATGAAACTTCTTCACATCCCTGAATGTTGCTGAAAAAGCTGCAGAGTTTTGTGTTTTTGTTTTCTTGTTCTGTATTTGGACGTTTGGGAATAGAAAGAAGCAGCCATGTCTGTAGTGCTGGATTATTCTCGTGAACTGCAGATTATTTTCTTTTTCTGGGATGAACAGTTTGATTTTGATGTGAACTCTTTTCTTTTTATCTGCTGATATATTGTTATGCTCATGATGAACTTCTCACAGTCTTACTTTTTTGAGACAAAAATAAGATGTTCTGCACCTACTGTAAAATTGTGTTTTTTACACGTATTACATCTTTTATTATTTTACCTTTTGAGTGTTCCAGAATTGATTTTTTTCTGTTTGTTTCTCACTAAACCTTGAATTAAAAAAAATGCTAATTCAATTAAAATTATAACGGTAAAATGACAAGTTACTGCAATAAACAATACAATTAGTTAAATGTTTGACTGCTTAAACACCATGTTGATAATTAGATGGATTCTGTTGCTTTGTGTTAAAACAAATTATAGAATTTATTTTTGACTTTTTAAATTAAACTGTTCTTACTTAAACAATGAAAAAAATACTCTTGTTAATTTTTTTATTTTGGAAATGTACTGGTAAAAACTCCTGCTAAAAAAGCAGAAATAAACTAAGAGGCTGGATACATTTCCAGTATTTTTTGTTTAGTTTTTTCTTGGAAGTAACTTGTTTTTTAAAGCAGAGCTGCTGCAAAGAAGAGGCAGATCTTCATCTGAACTTTTATTCCACTATTCAAGTCTGAGAGCAAACATGTTGTTTAATAGTTCTAACCAAAAGTCAGCTGGATAAACAATGTCACACATGAGCTCATCACTATTCACTCGCTGTCTTCAAGTCTGGTTTAAAAACACACTACTACTGCCTTGCCTTTGAGTCTGAGTGAGACTCTGTTCTATATGTACTGTAAATATAAATGCTCCATATTTTTTATTTGTATTTTCCCTGTATTTTTTTTTTCACATTTTGTCTGTCTTTTGTACAGCACTTTGGTTGGCCTTGTGCTGTTTAAAGTGCTTTATAAATAAAAATGGTATGGTATGGTGTTGAAAATGTCCCTTTCCTCCATGTTTCTGTTCATTAAACAGTCAGGACCAGACTCACTGAAGGACTGCACATCTTCTGTAGGCAAAAATAAGAAATCTCAAAAATCCTCCTCACAAAGGGAGATGTGTGCCTTAAACTGTACTGCCAACCTAGCAGCACATCTGTGTCACATTTGCTCATGGTAAAATGGGGTTATAAGCAGAATTTAGAGAAAAATAAAACACTTGTTTATGTAACTTACTGGGGTTAAAATCATGTGTTTGTGGCTCACAGATATCAAATATTAACACTGCTGCCTTCACAAAATGACAACAGATAAAATCATAACTCATTGTTACATTACAAAATTGTCTAAAAGAGCATAAACTCATGTCATTGTTGTTTTGATCAATAAAGCATCACACTCCGAGATTAACCAAGTTATCAGCTTCATTTAATTAGATTGATTTGATGCTGAGGAGCAGCAGACAGTGAAAGTGATCAAAACATAGAGCAAAAATAATTGTCTCTGCTCGGTTTTAGTGAATCTGAGATTGTTTTTGTCTAAAGATCTCATTTCTGTACACTAACATGCTCTTGTTATCTATATAGGGAAAATGTGACTTATGATTTTGCTAAAAGTTTATCAGCTGCACCATCGAAGTTTTTCCACACTTTGTCTTGTCCCAGCGTCATCTGAAGCTAACAAACAAACTAAACAAAAAGCAGCTAAAAACAACTGGTTCTTATTGTTGTTCAGCAGCTGTTCACACAGACGTGTTCACACATACACAGTTACTTCAAGCACTTAGTTTTTAAAGCTTGTATTTTTAGTGAATGTTAAATCTTTACAGCAGGACTTTGTGTTTGTAACAAACACTCCACCACCCGAATAATCTTCACTTTAACACCCTGAAGAGCAGCTCATTCACTGAGGAACAGCTGACGAGGCGTTTCCTCTCTGCTCTGTGTGTGTGTGTGTGTGTGTGTGTTTGTGTGTGTGTGTGTCTGTCTGCAGCTGAAAAAGTGTCAACCAGGAGAACCACAGCTGTCTGCAGCAACACATTTTACACAACAGTTTCTCTTTTCAGGCTTTAAAGAGGTAAAACATTATAAAAATGCTGCAAAACTCTTGAACCAGGTCTCATTTCTTTATATTTTCCATCCAAGCAGTTCCTGTAATCTTTTTAACACGGACTTGACTCTGACACTGAAAATGGATATTTGACTTTAAAATGCTGTTACAATTTCAGAAAGCTTTAACTTTCACATAGAAAGGCTAAAATACACCAAACTTGGTATGAGTCATCCATGTTGCATGCCCGACCATACCATGTGGTAAAAATATGACATTACATTTTTATTTGACTTTAATTTTGGCAAACAAAATAAAAGTTTTGTCTTCTCATCTTTTAATTTAATGTTCCTCCATTTCTGCAACACAATCTAGTAACAAATCAGTGAACTTTTATTATTATTTTGTAATGTTTTAATTCAGTCTTCTAACATCTAAATATCTAAAGATGTTCTGATGTTCTGTAAGAATACAAATTGTTGAAGAGTTGCAGCTCTTTCTGTCCTGTTCTTCCTTCAAACATGATAAAGCATGGAGGTTGTTCTCATCATGTGTGGTATTTAAATTATTCAACTTATTTTATAAGGGACAAGTCAGAACTGTAAGTGAGTCAGTCCAGAACTCATCTTCTTCCTCAGCCTTTAGAATGAGGTTTTAAATCATCTTGGTTAAAAAATCCTCAAACAAGACTGAGATTTGTCTCAGTTCTCTCAGTGACTTTAAATCACTGCTGAGAAACTTCATTGAAGTAAAACAAAAGTCTCATTATGAAGCTTCTGCAGAGCTTAGTTTGAATGGATTTATTCTGAGTCAACCTCAGAGGTGAGTCAGTTTTCAGTCTGAGGTCAGCTTCAGGTGTTTGGGATGGTTTCAGGCTGAGGAAGTGAAATCAGAACTTGATATTTGAACCTGAGACCTGCAGAGGCTGAGCTCTATTAGGGTTAAGAGGTATAAAGCTCCTAACCCTAAATGCTGCTCCTCCACGGGGAGAGAAGCCAGTTGAGGGGGTTCATCTGGTTAGGATGCCTCCTGGACGCCTCTCTGGTGAGGTGTTCCACACGTCCCACTAGGAGGTCCAGAGGAAGACCCAGGACACGCTGGAGGGACTATGTTTCTCTGCTGGTCTGGGAATGCTTTGGGATTCCCCCAGAGGAGCTGGTCTGGAGAGAGGGAAGTCTGGGTCTCTCTGATTAGGCTGCTGCCCCCGCAACCCGACCCCGGATAAGCAGCGGAAAACGGACAGACGGACTGTTTGTTGATGATTTTTTCATGTATTTACTTCAGATCAGCTTTATTTAGTTCAGCTGAGCTGCTTTAATTTCAAAGAGTTTGAGAACATCTAAAGGACGAGAGCTTAAATAATTCAACTTTACTTTGCAGAGAGGAATAGCATCACTTTCAGAGGAACCATAACGTCTTATGCTGCAGATATTTGTCTTTTTGATCACACACAATCTGCCCTGTTTAGTCCAATCAGCTTCTTTGCTCTGACTTGTGTTCAGGCATCAATGTTCGGCTGCTGACGATCTTGGGCCGTTCTCTGAGCAGCCGTTGTAAAGTTTTACGGTGTGTGTGAAAGCCGAGCAGCCAGTAACTGGACTCCTGCTGTAACGGGGAGAGCTGACAAGGCGCTCTGAGAGATCCTCATCATCCTGTTACAGCTGCTCAGTCCCATCAGGGACACCCCAAACGCTTTCACATCCGGGAATCCCAAATTAGACCTGAGGAGGTATAAAGCTGGTAGAGGTTCTTATAGTTTGCTTTGGTTTTGGAGAAATGTTTGAATCTGAATTTCTTACAGCCAGATTTGTTGATTTGTAAATAAGGAAATGTGGTTTCTTAAAAGAAGAAACTTGATTAAATGTACCTACGTGGGTTATCTCAGGGGAGTGGTGGTGCAGAGGTTAGAGAAGGTGAGCCTGTGATTGGTGGGTTGCTGGTTTGAATCCCCTTACATCTACACCTCCCTTCACACTCATTTTCTCCACTCTGAGCCCCTGAGCAAGGCCCTTAACCATCTGGGTGCCCTGGATGGCAGCCACCTGCTCCACACATACTACAGTTTGTTGGTGGTCAGTGGTGGTCAAACTATTGTTTTCAGTTTTCTGCTTTGAGTTCAGATATTAGATAGTTTTTATGGACTGATGAATATCTTTACTTCAGAAAAATTCAGTCTCTCTAAAATGGTCTTTTTAAACCAGGGGTGAAGCCAGAGAGATGGTCCTGACACCTGATTGCCCCCCCAGGTGCCACCCTCAAATTAATGTGGAGATCACATTAGGCAATAAAAGATGGTCAGTTAGAGGTAAAAAAAATCTAAATATGTTATGCAGCTGTATTATCCAGTGCAAGTCTGTGAAGAAAAAAATCCTAAATTTTCTATCAATGACACCACACCAAATTTCAGATCAATATGTATAAAAAAAATAGCTGAATTATAGCCATTTGCATTTAGCTTTGGTGGACATCTTGAATTATTTGATTTGATTTGATTTGATTTGATTCACTCTCAGCTACCACCACAATAAATTTCAGCTCAATCTCTCTAAAGAATTAAAACTAAGATTTCAAAATGATATGAGGATTGCTCTTGGCTACCACCTTACTGAATTTCAACTCAGTATTTCTAAAAAAATGTCTCTTTAAATTAGTTTTTGTGGCCATTTTGGATTTTGGATTTACATTCAGAATAGGTTAAAGGGGCTATATCATATAAAATTAACTTTTTTTGAGTTTTATATCATGTTATAATGTTATCCTGTCATCAAAAACATGCCCAGAGTCTTACTTTGACTCATTCATGCATGTTTGAGAAATCTTGCAGTGTCCTGAGGCAGCAGGCAGGGGAGCAAAAATGACCGGTTGGTACTAGAACCTCCTTTTGGGATCAGCTCCTCCTCTGGGCTGTGTTTCCAAGCTGAGCTTCCTCATCACAGAGCACACACACCTGGCCTGTGCTGAAATGGGCGGGACAAAAGCAGGAGGAGGTTCTTAAAAAGACAGAGGCCAATTACAAGGTGTTTTGAAACAGATATGATGAGAAGTCACGTTTATTTTCTATTTAAACATATAAAAAGCATTTTAATAATAACTGAAGGTGACATAGTTACTTTATTGTTGTATAGAATTTAAATATATTCCTGAGAAACACATAATATTGCTCATCTAAATATTATTCTTGACTAATACTATATAAATATTCAGCTGTGTATTTAATGGCTGAATTATTGCCCTTTATAAAAATTGCATTAGTGGTTAGCTTAAATTGTGACTAGCAGTCATTCTTGGCTACACCACAACAAATTTCAGCTTAGTTAGTCTTACATGGCTGAATTATAGTCATTTAAATTTAGCTGTGGTGACCATCTTAAATTTTTAAATCCAAGTTATTTTCTTTATTAATATTTATATGTGCCCCCCTAGATAACACCTTGGCCACCCCTTGCAGGTTAGGGTTAGGGGTTAAGGTTATCTCAGCTTGTTTTAGACCCAGCCCTTTTACTGATTTGTTGCTATGAACATTAATTATTGTTCTGCTTCTGACTCATTCTTGCAATATGTTGCTCCCATCATATTCAAAAGTACCTTTTTAACTTTGGAAGCCACTTTGGGCTTTCACAAAATATTAAATCATGGAAAGCAGAACACGATATCTAAAAAAATCTAAAAGGTAAAAACTCAAATGCATATGAACCTGCAGACCTTTCACTGTCAGGTTGAACTGAGTAAAATAATCTGACAGCACCGAGTCATTGCTTCCACAGTTTGTCCTTTATCTCTGCAGCCAGCTCAGCACTATTCACACAACATTAATACAAACAGACCCATAGAGACACTGCTGGTGAGCTCAGGGCTGTTTTTAGCCCCTGAAGGTCTCAGTTCACAGCTGCTGTGGACTCAGACTGACGTTAAAGTCCACACTCAGTTTTTTACCCTAAGCCCACCTGTCTCTGTGACTCAGTGGAACTGCTCACTGATGGTGTCTTTCATAGAATTTTGCACGATTGTTTACTAAAGCATGACCTCTTCTGTCATGAAGCACTGTTAGAGCCCCAAAAAACAAAGACATATGATAAACAATGTCTCATATTGCCCATCACCACCACAAAAAAAAAATCTTTTATTTGTCCCTCAACAAGGAAATTGACCTGTTATAGAATGCACAAGACAAGAAAATAATATAACAGAAAAAGAGCCACAAAAATAGCACATGACAGAGCAAATAAAGTGCAAACTAAACAAAAGCTGTAATTTATAACAACATGAAACATATTGCACCAAAGTACCTGTGACATGCATATCCTTCAAATACAAAATGTTAAAGAAAACCTCTTTTCTTTAGAAACCTGGCATAAAACACACGATTTTACCCATTTTGTCACATATGACATATGAAGCAAAATGAAGCAGGAAGTGACATCAAAGGGGAACTCTTTAACAAAATAAACTCTGGTCTTTGTTTATCGAAACAATATTTTTTGAACTCTGACTTTTTTTCATCTCTCCGTGATAGTGACTCAAAATAATTTAAAGAAAAATCAGATTATTTTCTACTGTCTGTGATGTTAGCTGTTGTAGCAATGCTCTGTTTACATGCAGACATTCCCCTTTGACATCACTTCCTGTTGCTTCAAATGCAAATATCTCAACAACTTTTCATCACAAGGTGCGTTTCCATTGACCATGAAAATGCGCAAATTAGAATTTCAAAAATAAATTTGCTCGATCAAACGTACGTTTTTTGACAAAATGTTTTTGCGCTAGGATGAGGTGGTTTTTCAGCTGTATAGAAATTGGCGTATTTTGCAAAACTGTAATGGAAACACTTTTTTTGCATCACGGGAGTCACGTGATTAAGAACCGGCTGTTTCTATTGGCGAAAAAGACGACAACAGGAAGTAAAAGTAGTAGTAAACTCACCGACTACAATTTTCCCAAAACACCACATACGCATCCGCTCCCAAATATAAGGGGCTTGTCTCTCGAAAGCCTCGATAAGACGCCAACGTCTCCTCTGATGGTTGATGATGAGCGCTAATGTCGTGGTAGCAACATGCAGGATTGTTTACATCCGTCGCTAAGGTTGTAATGACTTATCGCGAGAACAAGCGTATTCATGCGTGATTTTAACAGTATTTCTTACCTAATGGAAACACTGCAATTTCGAAACTGTGTTTTTCGACATTAACAAAATATCGGCAAAGTCTTGCGCACATTTGCAATGGAAACGCAGCTACAATGACCTGAAATTTCTTTTACAATATTTTATCAATATTATTTTTTCAAAAAATGTATTATTACAAAAGTTTACTGTCTCAGTAAATGCAATATATTTGTATTAGTGAAATTTTTGAAGATGTGACACTTTTATATTGGCTGTTGGGATCAGTGGTTATCAGGACCAAAAACTATTAATCATGACCAAAAATGTTACAAAAGCAATTGAAAATAATTAATGACAGAAAACTTTTCTGTACAGACTTAACAAAAGTAAAAGTAACTAATCACTAATGCACATGACAATTTAAAAATTAGAAAAAAGAAGCAAACAAAACCTTGGCAAAATCATTGCACTAAATAAAAATGTTAAATAAGAACAACCCTCAAAATAATTATGATTGCACCATTTTGTTGTTTAGCTTAAAAATCAAAGTTACCAAAAATGATACAAATCTACAATAAACATATGCAAAATGACAATAGGACAAAAAACAAGCTGAGTATTTAAAATGGTCATGACAAAAACTGGTTCAGAGGTTCAATAATCCTGAGACAAACTTATCTGAACTGTAGATTTTAAAGTTCATCGACCCCTGACCTTCTGTTTCTGTGGGAAAATGTTTAAAATGTGAGCCACGTAGTGTGTAACATGCATGTGGGTCAGTGTGAGCAGCTTTGGGAATGTAGGCCACTCTGCCGCTAACACAGACCTCACATTGTTCGAGCTCAGCGAGCAGCTTCCTGAGTTAAACTCTCCACTTTAGTTCACTTTAATCCAGTCATTTCTGATGAAACAATCTGGATGCTGAGAGACCAGAGACCAGCTGCAGTCAGCAAACACAGGGTTGGATGTGATGTAACTGAAGTGATGATTTTGCATGTTTGTCTTCTGATCTTTTAAATAACCTGAGAAGGCAAATATCACCAGAAAGTTACTGATGCTATTGCAGCTCAAACTGAAATGTACATAAACTTTTATGTCAGGTTTTCAGCTAACAGCATTTATTTTCTGATGAACTGTTATTTTAGCATATCGTCTCTCTGAGATTCACCAAAAGAAACAGGGACAAATTGTGTCTCTGTGTCAGGCTGCTCCTAACAATGAACGTACAGATCCCATTTAAATCAGTTTTTTTTACAAGTATTTTTGTCATGTATCAACCCAACACCAGTTTACCTCTTGAGTTTTACAAACCTTGTATTTCTCAATGAGTCAGAGGTTAGAATTAAAAACATTTCTTTGACAAAGTTCTGGTGTAAGGACAGAATTTGAATGAAAAGTCAGCTAAAGTCTGAAGGAAAATTTAGCAAAACTTTCAGAAAATATCAACCATAAGTAGCAGGGGTCAAGTCAAATTTATTTATATAGCACATTTACAACAACGGAAGTTACGCTGTAACTAAAGGCCCCCGCATACTCCCTCTGAAGCCGACCAGTGGACGGGCAGTCACGTGGTTTTTCAGCATTCGTTTTCGTACATACCTTTCATACTCCCTGAGACACCCCGTGCCAAGCTCCTGGGGAAACCCCTCCCGCTGCAGCATACGTCACTACAGGGGGGTTCCTCCCGCTGAAGTCCACAATGCGGATAAAAAAAGTCCAACTCGTCACCTGATGTTATTTATCCACAAATCTGTCGCGGTTAAAGCTCCAATGTTTTTATCAGTCAGATTCCACAGTGCAAAATGCTTGTTTTATCTCCATTCATGTGTTTTTAGCTGTTTGACCATGTTTATAAATCGCCTCTTCCTGCTACAACAGTCGGCTCATAAAGCACATTCAGTTCTCATGTGGAGAGGGGTAAAAAGTTCAACCAGCAGGTTGTGTCAAGAAGCTGCCGAAATGTCGACAACGCGAACAGAGTGACGCAATTTTCGTCATGAAACTGCGACAATCTGAACCCATTTCGGCAGTTCTCAGGAAGTATGCAGGGGCCTTAAGGTTCTGTGAATTCCTGGATGACTGCCAGTGGCAGTTAAACAAATGGAATATGTCCCCTCACGCTCTGCGCAGGTTGAGATTTAATGTAAACAAAGTCGCATACGTGACACATAGCTCACCTGGGTGTGAGTCTATAAATAGTACGCAGGTGGTTACGTTCGGTCTCCTGGGATCTTCTCGCTGGAAGAAGTTCCGAGTGACCAGTGCGACTGGCAGTCATCCAGGAATTCACAGAACCTTAGTTACAGCGTAACTTCCGTTCTGTTTCATTCCTTCCTTACTGCCAGTGGCAGTTAAACAAAGTGGATGACTTATGCTAGCAATGTCACGAGGAACGCAGTACTCCCCCACCTAGGAGGTAGAAGCCAGAGGCAGGATCGCTGCCGCAACTGTGGACTTGTGGCCCACATTAAGGCAGTAGAACCGTGCGGGCGTGCACGGTGTTGCCCAGGACGCTGCTGCACAGATGTCGCCCCTCATTGCCACCCAGGACATAGACATACTTCTGGTAGAGTGGCATACAATCCCAGAGGGGGCAGTAGCCCCCACCAATTTATAAGCCAGCACAATGGCCCCAACCACCCAATGCGACAGCCTGTGTTTTGAAAGGGCTCACCCCTTGTTCTTCCCACCATGGCACACGGACAGCTGGTCTGATCGCCGAATAGCCCTTGTAGCCATGATGTACAGCTGCAACGCCCGAACTGGACACAGCATAGTTGCCAACTTCTGTTTCTCAGCCTGGAACGGAGGAGGGCAGTATGCCCCTAGCTCAATGGCTGTGTTCACATAACCTGCAGGCAGCACTTTGGGAAGAAAGGAGATATTCAGCCATAATGTTACACCTGACCCATCCGCCTTCCAACGCAGGCAGGTAGGGGTGATGGCAAGTGCATGGAGCTCACTGACTCGTTTAGCCATTGTCACGGCTAAAAGAAAGGCTGCTTTCATAGACACCAGATTCAATGGGGCGGTACACATTGGCTCAAAAGGCGGTCCACTAAAGGCCTTTAACATCAGTGGAAGGTCCCATGCTGCTGCTTGCTACGTGCACCTTCAGGGTTGGTGCAGCCCGTCCAGCATCAAACAGACCTTGCAGGTACCTCAGAATGTCATGCAGGGAAAAAGAAACTGGATCCACCACCTTGTGCCTGCACCATGCTACAAACCGCTACCAACAATATGTGTAAGTTCTCATTGTGGAAGGCGCTCTAGCATTCTGAAGCGTTTGCTGAATGGAGGGCTCTAGACCTACTAGAGGCTGCCAGGCCCCCTCAGTGGCCACACAAGGCGTTTACGCACTGCGCGGCCCCCCTGGCCCGCCCCGGCCCGGCCCGGCCCGAGCACGGCCCTGCTTGGTTTTGCACATGCGGAGAGCCGCCTCGAAGTGGGCGTGAGCTTCTGTACGGAGAAGCGCGAGTTTATCATTTGGTTTGCGATTCAACAATGGACCCTCCTGA
>JARVGW010000001.1:34228726-34239150 GCA_031762495.1 Anablepsoides rubrolineatus | reverse complement strand
CTGCATTTTTCAACAAGATAATACCAGACCACATTCTGCAGCAATCACAACATCATGGCTACGTAGGAGAAGAATCCAGGTACTATAATGTCCAGACTGCAGTCCAGATCTTTTAACTAATCAGTTAAAAGATCAGTTAACTAATGAGCATTGATAGTTTTTGTTGTAGTTATTGTTATACATTTGTTGATGTGTATCTTTTAGTACATATGTTGTTAAAATAAAATAAAAAACTGATACAACAGTCAAAGGATCATTTTACTGATATATATAAAGACAGCAAAGGCTGAAAGTCCATATAAAATTAGAGGTAACATGAGAATTAAATTTTTTATGGTTTTTAATATAAAAATATGGGGGGTCGTATTGTACATGAGATTGTATTATACACGAATAAATACGATAAATATAAAACAAATAATACAGAAATATTAAATGTAAAAATAAGAGTTTAAATCTCTGTTGAGTTGTGTTGAGAATGCAATGGTTTAAATAAATTTTATTAAAATAATGCTCATCAATGAAACCAGCATGAGTTGTTAGCACCCCCAGTGGGTGGAGCTTGTGCCTCCTGCCAATTAACTCTGGTAAAAAGGGACATGGTAATTTGACACAGGGAAGCGTACAGTACTACACACTAGAAGATGAGCACAACACTATGAACACAGGCACCATGTCTTCATGACCTCATCATGATCACAGTTAAAGCCAAAGCATTTAACAGTTCTACAGAAGGTTTGGTTATGTTCTAAAGTACTGTAAACCTAATGTGAGGAGGGTCTGACTGTCAAATCACCACATAGTTGTGAAATTTTGAGAATTATTTGTCTTTATTCTGCTCTTTTGTTCTATTAAACCAGTAGACATCATCCAATAATCTGTTCTCTTAACCTGCTGCAGGGTCACAGAGAACAGTAGACAATTTAATACAAAATGCAGTTCATCCAAATAAATCAAATTGAGATACTAGATATATGTGGGATTTCAAACATTTCTAATCAATTAAATTCTGCACAAATTCCAGTTTTGTTTGATTTTGTCTTGAATGTGCAGCTCCATCTAACATCCTCTCCAAATATTTTACTGCTGATCATTTTGTTTCTTCTGGTAAAAACAGTTTTTCACTACAAACGTCCTCCAGAGATGCTCCTTTTTGCTGTTTCACTCGACAGTTCCACGTTTCATCCTGTTTTCCTGCTCTGACTTTGTGTCCTTGTTGTGCTCTGCTCTAGATTTGGGTTTTCAGATTACAGAACCCTAAGTGCACAGCAATCATTAACTTATTGACTAATTCTCTTCCCATTTCACTGATTGTTTCCTGGAAAAGAATTTGCTCAATTGTTTTTCCAGCCAGCTTTTTGTGATAATCAGAAATGCAGAGTGACGCTGATCTCAGATCTGTGTCACCAGATACATTTATCACACGTCTGATTGTCTTTGTGTTGGACAGATCACACCAGGCAGCAAGGCGGCGCAGGGTAACCTGATCCAAGGTGATGTCATCGTTGCCATCGATGGTGTCAGCACTGAGGGGATGACCCACCTGGATGCCCAGAACAAAATCAAGATGGCCAATTACAACCTGGTGCTCACCATGGCCAAGTAAGTTCTCTGATAAAGTAGTGTGTTCTGAGCCGAGCAGAGAGGACTACTGAGATCTGACCCTGACTCAAGCAACCCCTGAAATCAAAGAGTCTTAGTTGTTTTTAGACTCACTTAATGTTTGCGTTAATTCAGTAAGACATAATAAATCAGTAAGTTGTAAGTTTGACCTCGAATAAATCTGATGAGTCATACATGAAAACAAACAAAACTTTGTCTTTCTGGATATTTGTTATTTTTTTTAACCAAACCTGAGATCTGCATTAGTAGATGATCTTTCCTCCTGCATCACTTCTTGTTGCTGCTTATAGTTTGTGTTTCATCTATAGATTTATTCATTCAGTATGGCTTGTATTCTTTTAACCCTCCTGCTGCCATTAGTTCAAAATGACCCACGAGGCTCAAGAATTTATTAACTTTTGAATGAAGATGACTATAATAATATGACTACCTAACATGTAAGGCTATTCAACTAAATCTCTCTGCGAGCCGCAGTTACTCAAGGGTGACCTGATCCATTGTGTGTGTGTGTGGGGGGGTTAGCACCCTAAGTGGGCGGAGCCTCTTCATCCATAGATCGCCCATTAATGGTAGGTGAGACACTGCAGCATTTAACAATACAAGTGTTATCTTTTACTTTTTTAATTAGTTTATTTTGTTGTAATGAAATTAAAATTTTATATATATTGTATATTTATTTTTATTTAAAAGTTTATTATTTTTTTTCTTTAAAAACAAAATAAATTCTATATACAATTAAAATTAAAATCACAAATTAAATGAATAGCATCAGAAGAAGAAAAAATATAAGTTTCTGCCCCTTTTCTTGAATATATAAATTCAAACAAAAATAGTCTTCAAATAACAAAAACAACAAAAATATATAAAAATCCAAAACAATAAAGGTTTAACTCCTTTTTGAACAACAATTCATATAAATATACCATTTCATATTTCTCCAACAGATTAACCTTTATGGTTCTTTTAAATACATATATTTAAGTAAAATAATTGTTTTAACTGACCCCCACTGAATGGAAGTCTGAATAGCTGTTATTATTTCTCTACTAATTCTCTTCTTCTACTAAAAGTAATTACTTTTATTTACCGTTATTTAACCAGGCAAGTCCCATTGAGATCTCTTTCTCAAGGGAGGCCTGGGCCTGAAGGCAACCTATTGTGCATGTTTTTAAGGGTGGGGGAAACTGGAGAACCATGAGAAGACCCACACAAACACGAGGAGAACATGCAAACTCTACACAGAAAGACCCCAGGTCTGAACCGGGGATCAAACCCAGGACCTTCTTGCTGTGAGGCGACGGTGCTAACCACTGAGCCGTTGTGCTGCCAACTTAAATTGTTTATTACATTTTCACCCAAACCAGTTGCTGTTTTGTTCCTGACTCAATGTCTTTTGATGATGATGATGATGATGACGATGGGTTACAATTGAGACTACAGCCTAAAGAGTCATGGCTAAAAAGCTACAATGTGTGACAATAAATTCATATTTTCTATTAGTTTTTTTGTTCTGCAAAATATATGAGTTGAAAGAATCAAGTGTGATGTTTGGTAAATTAGCTCTGAAACATTTGCTTCTGGGGTAATATTATTAGCTCAGGAGCTAACACCATATATCACCAAATATATTAACTTGGAGTTAATGCGAAAGCTATGGCTAAAGCTGAGGTTCTCCTTCTGTCATCAACGTGCTCTGGTTTCATTTAAAAAAGATGAACATCAGAGTCCAACAATAACATTGAAGCTGGAGCTCATTTACCCAGAATGCTTTGCAGCGTATGTAACATGGCAATATTGTGACAGTATATATATTTTTTCATTCATAAAAGCTAAACAGCCTAAAGTATTTTTACAGTCTCGTTTGAGTTGAGGGAAATGTTTATCAAATAATGTTTAATGTTACAACTAGCCGGGTGTCACTAAAGAATAAAAAAACGAAACAATTGGTCAATTTTACGGATATTAAGCTGGACTTTGGCACGAGAGCAGCTGAGAATCAAACCATTTTATGCTAACGGATTGCACAAGACCTTTGTTAAAAACTTTGCAATTAACCATTTGTGCCAACTCCAGCTGTCAGCAGAAGATCTCATGAAGCAAAGACAGCAAAACAACTACAGCTGATAGACTTTTGTAATCAACCAGTTCAAGATGGCTGCCATGGTCAACCATAATTAGTCAATAAAAAATAGCTATACCTTCATCTAATTTAGAAATGTACTTAAGTTTAATATAGTGCAAGTTAAGAGGTCACTAAACTCTCTTATATATTGTGTGAGATCTCTGAGGCAGCAGTAGATCTGAATTCCTTCAAGAAATCCTGACTCTTTGATTGTAAAATTTCTAATAGCAGGATTTTAAGTTGGCAGTGATTTGACTTTGTTTTTCTTGTCCAGAGGACAAGTCTTGTGTTTTTCTTTGTTGGTTACTTATTAAGGCTCACTTTTAATCTCTGACCTTTGACTTTCTGCAGTTATAGCAAGTTGTAGAGAAAATCATTCTTTTCTGGATGCCTTTGTTCCATATAAATGCTGAGACTGTTTAACTTCTGCCAGATTTCTCTGGTTACCATCACAACAACCAGGGCACTGAAGGAGTTCAGGGAAATGCAAATAAACAGCTGAGTTAATGCAGTCTGACCTCATGCAACACAAGCCTCTGAGTTTTACTGAGCATGTCTGGAAATCCTCCACAGGCAGGAGGCATCCTGATCAGCTGGCTGAACTTTCTAAACTTCTTTCTTTTAACACACAAAGAGCAAAGTTTATATATTTCAATATCTTTTCTTACTCACCTGCAAGGATTTGTTGTTCTTGTTTTTAAATTAAAACAAAGATGTCTGTTTTCTAATTGCTGCTCCTCAGAGGTGAACATAGAGGAACAGAGGATTTATTTAGACAGACACCTATAAACCATCATCATCATCATCATCATCATCCTCATCATCATCACTGTTTTCTTTCTTCAGGTCGAAGCGTCCCGTTCCGATGGCGCCACCAAGGATGGATGCCATTCCCATGATCCCACACCACCAGGTAACTCCATGCACCCACAATGCATTTCTGCTCATTTGCTCCTCTCATTTCCATTTTGGATGATGTCATGAAACAAATCAGCTGTTTGTTTGTTTGTCTGATTTTTCTTTCTCTTCGTATGCTATAATGTTATTTTTCATATTTCTCTACTCAGTGCTGGAAAGATATTTTTGTTGTGAGTTTTGTTTGTGTGTTTTCACTCACAGTCATGACACATTTGTTTTTACCAGCATCTTTAAATGGTTGAAAAAAACTCAAACTTTTGTATCTTAAGAATAAAAAAGATCACTCAAGTGTTATTGGCTAAATACTTGTATCAGTCAACAAAATAATGCAATTATAAATAAAATACATTTATGCATAAAAGCCATTAAGAAAAGCTTAATCAGCTTTGTGTGTGTGTGTGTGTATGTGTGTGTGTTTTTGAATTGATTGATGTATGGTTACGGATTTAATTAGTTGTGTTTTCTTGTTTTATTTTGAACCTGAAAAACCAAAGAATGAATCATACACGGATTATATAAACACACATTTGTAATTCTTTTAGTTTAGATGGTTTCCTGAGTTTTTTTTTTAAGTTCATTAAGTATCATTGGGTACATGCACACACACATACACACAAACACGACTCCGTCCCCAGGCTAAACTCAACTTTCTGCTGCCCCTTGTGGCTGCTGGAGGAATTGCAAACAAAAAGTTACAATGATTTTTAAAACATAAGTTTGCTTCTAAATCCATGTTACTTAAACTATAAACGCTGCCACTTGACATTCTCTGCTCCTTCCCCTTCCTGTCTCCTCATCTGTGACTTCGCCTTCTTTTGATACCTCAGTCAGTGCAGGTAAACGGCCGCCTGTCGGCCTCATTTGACCCTACAGAGGTGGGCTCTCCTGGGAGAGCTGCAGCGGTCAGCCCACGTCAGAGGAAGCAGTATAACTCCCCCATCGGCCTGTACTCAGAGGAGACTCTGAAAGAGATGACAGCGATGCAGGCAGGTCAGCCTGTGGGGTACGTAGTGACTAAGAGGTCAAATAGAATGGTTTTAAGGCAAGCAGAGGAGGAGGACTGGTTTTCAGAGGCAGCTGATGTTGCACCAACAAAACACTCAATTTGTAGGAAAAACTCTATTTAATCATTACACATCAACACGTTTAACACTAAGTAAAATCAAACTGATTAAATGCCAAAAAAAAAAAAACTGAACACCTTTGAGGCTTTAAGTAGCATATATATATTTTAAGTTTACTTTATAAATCTTTCTATGTTCTAGTTCTGTCTGGTGGACTCCACATTGTATAAAAAATGACCATGATGTCTTATCTTTGGCATTGCATTAACGTGCACCAGAATACTGCAGATCTGCAAACTGATTCATCCAATTTTAAATTGCTAAGTGCCCTGACATGTTTAACTTTAGAAAGTACTTTTAACTATGACCAAACCCAGTATTATTCTAGTGAAAAATAAATCAAATATAGCTACAGCATGTATGTGTTAAATAGATATTTAATATCAGAACTAAGCTCACTGTAACTGGACCTCAGTCCATTAGCAGCTACATTACATGTCTGCTCTGCTGACCTTTGACCCTGAAAGGGAGAGACGTGAGCTCAGAGCATCCAGTTTTATCTCACATAACTGATTAATCAGTTTGTTGGTTCAAAATAAAAACTCTGTCTTAGCGATGGTGTCAGAACCTGTTTGAAACGAGGAGGACAGTTTATCCTCAAACACGTTACTGCCTTTAATTTAGCAGGGTGGGCTTTCTGCTGCTCAGCATTCCTGTGGTGTTTCATTCAGTTACTGTGTCACTGAGGACACTGAACACCTGTTGGATTGTGAGGCTGCTTTTAAAGGTCAGGAGACCTTCTGGACATGGATGGCTCGAAAATAATTTAGCCTTACACGCCTGGGTTTGAGATTTAATACCTGGGGAGATTCTGGATGACTCAGGTTAGGGTGAAACAAAAGTTCAGTGTTGAAAGAGAAAACATTTTGAAATTTGCTTCTGTAGGACCTTATTCTAAATCTCTAACACAGACAGCACCGTCAAGTTCAAAATGTTAAAAAAAAAAAACAGCCACACACACATTATATATATATATATATATATTTTTTTTTTTTTTTGATGACATTAAGAAGAGATGACTGGGAAAATAAAAATAATAATTTTGGATGCACAGTATTACAGATTTTTAAGTGGCGTGTCCCAATTTTCCTCCAAACACGTCCTAAAGTGTCCAAATGTAGAGGACTTTAGGCTTCTAAATGTTTTTACAATCTTTGTTGGAGACAGGTTAGGACTGCAGGCAAGTCAGTCTAGAGCTTATCCTGTCTTCTTCCTCAGTCATGACTTTGGAACTTACAGCTTACAGTGGAAAATGCTCAGATGACTACATGAGGTCTTGAACACACCGGGCGTTGCTGTAAAATTTCTGCTGGACTTTCTTGCAATAATGCTCTCATCACAGAACACTGATCCAAGCTCAGCCCACCACAGAGCTGAGCTTTGAGACTTAAAAGCCCAGTTCTATTAGTTTTTTTAAATTTATTGTACAACCAGACATCCCCAGAGTATGGTGCTACCACCACCCTGCCTGATATACAACAGTTTTTTGCTGTTATAATCAAGTTAAGTCTGTTTTTTGTTTCATCCAACATTTGGAGCTGGGGCTTCCTTTATAAATAATAATAATCACTTTATAAAATGCTTCCAAACAAAGTGTTGAACAATAGCAAGAGATAAAATCACAAAAACAGATCAAAGGCAATAAATAAAAATAAAAGATAACATGAAAACACATAAAATAGAGTGAACAAGTGAGTCTTTCACTTTGTTTCCACAGAACAGGCCTGCCTGATGTCCTGAGGGAGATTGTTCCACAGAGAAGGGGCATGAAAGGAGAAGGCACGTTCACCAATGGTTTTCTTCTGGCTTTTGGAATTAATAAAAGGACAGTACCTTCAGATCTGAGAGAACGAGGTGGACCATAGGGGTGCAAGAGGTCAGAGAGATATGAGGCACCAGACCATTTAAAGGCTTGTAGGTGAGCAGCAAGACCTTTAGAATCAGCTCGAACCTGACAAGGCAGCCAGTGAAGAGATGACAACACAGTATTAGTTCAAATGCAGGCAGACGTATTTTGGACCATCTGCAGACCTTTTTTTGGATGACAGCCCCTTAATTCATTCGTCCATCTCAGAACTGGACTTTAAGACTTGTTGCTCACAATAGACTGGATGCTCCTTTTTCCAGCTGTAATACGGATCTGTCTGAGCACAATCCACATTTTCACTGTGTGGTGGTACATCCCGGAAGGAGATAATGCTTCTAGACCAGGTTGGATCAAGCAACGTTTCTGCACAGTAACCCTTATATTACAGTGACATTTGGGAATGTAACTTTGTATTGTAGAACTTTGCAAAGGTCAGTGGGCTGCAAGAACATGTTCGTATTCTTATCCTACATTTCTCTTACTTTTGTTCGTATGAAGGGTTCGTACTCTAAACCAGAGGTTGAGACCCTTAGTGGGCTTGTGGAGGTACATGTGTGGTGTGTGTTTTGGGACTTTTGTTGTTTCAGACTTTTTTTTTTCAAAGTTAACCATTGAAAAACACATCAACATGTAGAAAAGGAGCATGAAATAATGCACAGTATTTCAGTCAGAATTGCACACATTCATTGAGCACAGCAGCTGAATTCTGCTTCACAGACTGACCCTCCATGTTCTGCACCTAAAGAGAAGGACTTGCCCCTATCCATAGGGCCTACTGGGCAGTTTGCACTGTCAGGTTCACAGTCATTGGCTGAGAGTCTATTAGTACAATATTTCTACAACACTGCAGCTCATAATGATAACAGTCAATAACTAATGTCAGTATAAATAATATAATATACAGCTCTGAAAAAAATTTAGAGACCACTTTAAAAGTATTAGTTTCCACAATTTTACTCTTTATATGTATATGTTTGAGCAAAATGAACATTGTTATTTTTTTCTATGAACTACTGACATGTCTCTGAAATGATAACAAAGATGCAGAGCTTTTAGATCTCAAATAATGCACAGAAAACAAGTTCATATTCATTTAGAAACAATAAGACTAATGTTTTAACTCAGGAAGAGTTCAGAAATCAATATTTGGTGGAATGCTTTCCACCAAATACAGGAAACTATGCAGTGGTCTCTTAATTTTTTCCAGAGCTGTATATTATTGGGTCTTTGCGCTCCCTATCAGTTTGTGGTTCCCAGACTGAAAAACAAGACCCTGCTTTAAACATATTTGATCTTCAAAAGCTCAGACAAATCATGATTACAATCACATGTATTGTTTTTATCTCACTTTGTACCAAACTAACAGAATCCCAACTTTGTCCAAAAGCAAAATGCAGGAATTTAAGTGACTTAGATAAAATTAACCTAAGACAGTAACTGAAATATTAGAGGTTGAAGCTGTCAGCAGTTACAGAACTTGGTGTTTCTTATTTTTATTCTCCATTTGTGCTCAGCAGTGTTTGCTTTCTGGTTGTATTAATGTTAAACAAATTTGCAAAGAAAGAAAAAAGGAGTTCAAACATGGTGTTTTATGAATTAAACTTACAATAAATCATATTAAAGTTCAGCAGCAGCCTGCAGAAAATCTGCAGAAACTTTAAAACCTCTTCCAGATTCATTATACTTTAAATTTAGATCGACGTCATCACCTGTGGATCCTCCGAGGCTCACAATGAAGAATCTCTCTCTACTCACAAATTTAACCTCTTTGCAGCTCAGAAGGACCTGAGAGGATGCTGGAGTTTTTCATCTTCACATCAGATTTTTCATTCAAGGTCTGGAGGATGTTTCAGTTGACAAACTCAGAGCGGATTCTAACATCTTCTTTTTCTTCTCTCTTTTCTCGTCGTCTCTTTCCTGTGTGTCAATCAAGGTTTTCTCCCCCACTGCTCCCAAGTTAGTATTTTCTTCTGCTGAATGCATCTTGGTTGTGTGTTTGCTTTGTTGTTTGGTTGTTAAAGGCATGGTTTGTTTCTGCTGGTGGCTCAGATTGAATGTATTTGGATATTTTGGTGACATGCAGCTGTGAATATGACATTTAACCCATTTAAAATTGTCAGCATTCAGTCATAAATAATTTGATTAAAGGCAATGAAATAAATATGGTGCTTATAACAGGGAGGTCTTAATAGACCCTGTTTATTCTTTTTTTTAATTCAGTACATTTCAGAATAAAAGCCTGACTGCTGAAACTTGTCAGGTATTTATTTGAAAGAACTGATAAAAAAATAAGACACTAACAAAGATGAAAATTACACTGCAAGTAGATTTATGCTAAGAAAAAAGCATAAACACAACCTCTAAAATGCTGGTTGTTTTTTGTGTACTGTCATTGTAAGAATTCATCTTTTATTTTCTTATGAAGCTGTTCTTTAAGTTTGGCTTTAAATACAAGCATCTGCATTTTGAAAATGTACTCAAAACATATTGCTGCCACCTCAGCAAGAAGAAAAAAAAATCATGTCTCTTTAGAAGTAAAAGTCAGAAACAATATCACATGTAAGTAAATAAATATTTTTTGTGTTCTAACAAAGTGTTTTTAAAATATTACAGTTTACATGCCACTTTAATACAGTATGGATAAAAAATAGAAATTTATATTTTTTAAACAATTGACTTTTTTACTTTCATCTATCCATCCATCCATCCATCCATTTTCTGCCGCTTATCCGGGATCGGGTCGCGGGGGCAGCAGCCTAAGCAGGGAGAC
>JARVGW010000001.1:34202767-34213170 GCA_031762495.1 Anablepsoides rubrolineatus | reverse complement strand
ATGTTTGTGGTTGTAATGTGACAATATATGGAAAAGTTCAAGGGGTATGAATACTTTTGCAACCCACTGTATATATAAAAAAAAACGTTGGAAGCAGCTGAAGAAAATACCCTTTCAGTCTCAGACTCTTTTTCCTGTCTGTTTCAGCTCTGAAGCAGGAGGAGGAGAAGGTGATGAGGAGGAGCAGGTAGGTATCAGATAACCCCGCCCCCTCACCTTTGCCCCGCCCCCTGCACAGTCTCCCTGGCTTCAGTCCCCTCCTCACCTTTCACCTCCCTCCACCTGAGTGTAAAATGTATCCAGCAGAAAATTTTCTCTGGATGTTTGAACAATATAAAGTTTAAAACAAGACATTTACTTTGTTCTTCTTGCAGTAGAAAATTAACCAAATGCCTGTGAAGATGCTTTATTGTCAGCTGTCATTAACTTTCACTATAAATCTCTTCCAAAGACACCATCCTCCATCAAACCATCATTTCTTTGCTGTCTTAGGCTTTTTATTATATATCGTCTTAAAGGGGAATTAGCTGAGTCTGTTTACATTCAGTGTCAAAGTAGAAACTTGTGCAGCATTTTATTTTATTTTCACTTCAAGAAAGGAGGAATCAACCTCAGTTTAAAACAGCTGAGATGTAATGAACATTTATCACCAGGAGGAGGAGCTGCAGGACTGATATCATCATCAGCTCACACTAGACATATATAAAGAAACTGCAGCATTCAGTGAATAATAATAATAATAATAATAATAATAATAATAATAATGATTTAAAGTTATCTCGTTATCTAGTTGTCTCGTTACCTTGGGGCAATTCAAATAAAATTTAAAGGACAGAGAAAACAGATCACTTGGCTCCTGTAACTGCCTTCAAATGATGTGTCTTAGTTTTGTGTATCTTGTCATGTAGCTTAGATTTGTTGTATGTTTTTATGCTGCTGTCTTGGTCCAGGTCACTCTTTGAAAAGAGGTTTTCTCAATGAGTTATTTTCCTTGTTAAATAAAGGATACATAATAATAATAATAATAATAATAATAATAATAATAATATAGAAGGAGAAGCTTATTGTAATGTATTGTTGCCATTTTCTTTTCGTGCCAAAGTTTTAGTCTAAAATTCTTTTATATTGAGAAATGAGTTGTAGCCTTTTTTATCAAATCTAAACAATAACATTATAAAAAATCTTGTGCAATATTGCAAGCAGTCCAGCTCAGTATGTGTCAGGATGTCTCTCAGGTACCAAGTTAAATTTTAGCTCAACAGCTGTAAAACTGAGCTAACCCTAATGTTGATTAGCAGTGGTGGCTCTTAAACTGGAGTGACTTCCAAAGTTAATGACTTCTACACGCAGAGACTAATTTGTAGTGTTCAAAGTATATGTTGGGGCTGATGTTCAGCTACTACCACACCTATTTTAGCCCAATATTTTCAGAATGTGGAGTTATTTTTGTATTTGGTAAAATCTCTGGCTGTGACGGCCATGTTGATTTGGTTTAACTCCAAAATGTAATCAGTTTTAGATTCAGATTATTTCTTGAAAGACTTATCAAAATCTATCTAGGATTTCATGATATTTGTTTTAAAACACAGTTTAAAGAGTTTTTAAAAACAGATCATCTGTTTTTAAACCATGTGAGGATCAGCTACTGCCACACTCAACCTGAGCTTAATATCTTTAAAAGTCAATAACCTTTTTGTGTTAGCAGGTGATAATGAACTGTTGTACAAAGTGATCATACAGGAGAAAATCAGAATTCAAGCAGCGTTAGATCAGTTTGTTTCATGTGTGATGTGCTCCTGCAGCAGCTTGCCTCACCATCAGAGAGCTGCTGAGTCTGAGAGGACCAAACCCTTTTAACCCCCCCCCCCCCCCCCCCAGACCACTATGCCTCTGATGGATGAAGCTTTCTATTCTCTCTGCACTTATTTAATCATCTGTCCATTACCCGCCATCGATCTGTGCTGCCTTCCCCCTCTGAACCCGCAGCTCCCCTCCGCCCCTCGTCAGACTCCATCCACTGTCCAATGACTCAACATGAATCAATAAGAGCAGAGGGCCAGCTTTTATCTGCCCATAAAGAGACTGTGGAGGGAGGAGGGGGTCTGCTTCCCCTTGTGGTTGGATGCTAGCATGAAGAAGCAGCAAGAATTCATTCAGAGCTTCTAAAAGATCTTTTAAGCTAAATAAACTAAGAAAAAACAAGAGAAATGGAATGATTTTCATGTTTAGAATCAGAATCAGTTTTATTGCCATGGTCAGTGTTTTCACACAGACTAGGAACTTGCAGTTAAGTTCACCTCGTTCAAGAGAAAGACATACATAACAAACATGGGGGAACAAGGTAAACAGGTCATTCACGACAAGGTCGTGCTACCTTTCTTCAGCTTGGAAATACACAATAGGACATGTGAGTTAAAAAAAAAAGTAGCTTTGATCTTACATTTACATCAGAAATATAAAATCATGTGCACAAAAAACAGACAGAATTTTATCAGTTCTCATAATGTTCCAACAGAGCTGGAAAAGCAGCTTCTATTATAACAAATCTGTCAAAATACAACCCTAACCCTAACCATAAAATTTAATAAATAAATAGTTCAAAAATGTTAAAAAGGGATGGAAATGTAATAAAATTTTTAACCTGTTCCTAGAAACGTTCTAAGTTTATTAAACCTTTCAGGCCAAATGAAACCAAGTATTTAAATGAATTCATGTAAAATGTGTTTTCTGGAGCTCTCCAGGACTGTCAGGGGTCATTTTCACTGAGGGCCACACGAGCAGTTTGGTTTCCTTCAAAGGTCCAGTTGTTATTAACTCCAACTAAACACAAAATGTAACATCCCTCGTCTCATATGGCCAAACAGTTTGCTCTACCTGCTGGTATTTTCTGCATAGAAACAGTGTTTTAACACATCCTCTTATAAACACTGAAAAGTATGTGTACGACTGACTAAATGTGAAATAAGTATTACAGAAATACTATTAAAAGTAAAAGAAAGAGTTTAACTCACTGAGTTGTGGTGAGTTGCTGAACTCTCCCACTTTCCAACAGGACATTTCCATTGGAGGGGGCGTTCCCATTTAAATTTGAGAGTTATAGGTGGGAAATTCCCACTTCCCAGTATGACTGGGACCTGCCAGCTACATTTGAACCATACACACTTTCAGCTAGTGGTGGAATGCCATCATTTCAGGGGTAAAATAATCAACATGCATTATGGGAGATGTAGTTTATGGTCAATGATGGTTTTAAAGCAGCAACAAGAGAAACGGTTGATGTGTTCCTGCATGCTTTGTCTTATTTTAAATAAAAAGACATATTTGAAGCTCTCACGGGCCTCACACAGTGCTGTCGACGACTACTTTTCACTGCTGCATGGACAGATTTCATAGCACAGTAATAGAGGGAATCTTTTTTGCAAACGATGTGTTTCTGTTGGCATTTTCTAACCGTGACCTTCAGTGTGCACCAGGGAGGTTCACAGCTGCAATCACAATCAGCTCTAAGCCTCAAGTGCTTCCTCGAGTTTAAGTAGGGACCAGACAAACTGGGGGCTTGTCTACAGAAGTGAGGACATTGTTTTGGTCTGTTGTGAAGATTTGGAGGAACTGGACTGGAGTGTGTTGTTGGGGAGAGGAATGGTTTGGTTTCCTTACTGAACCTGTAGACCACAGATCTGTATACTGAGTACTACACCTGTCCCATTGTTTGTTAACACAAAAAGCTCAATGCATTTAATGTGCTAATACCTTCTCAATGATCCAGGTCTGCATATGGATCAATTGGTTAAAGACCAAATATTTCAACAAAAAAGAATATGTCCAGAGGATCTGACTCACCCTTTGTAGATCAATGCATTTAGCCGTCTCTACATGGTGAAAATGACTTGCTCAAGTTCAAATTAAAGAACCAGAACAGGGGAAAAGGGGGAATTTAGATGGCTTTGAGTGGTTGTTGGTGCCAGAAGGGCTGGTCTGAGTAATTCAGAAACTGCTGACCTGCTGGGATTTTCACCACTTCTAGGGTTTACAGAGAACAGTCCATTAAAGAGAAAATATCCAGCAGGCAGCAGTTGTGTGGACAAAAAGACTCTGTTGATGTCAGAGCAGAATGTGCAAAAGTAGCTCTAATAACCAGTCATTACAACCAGCTCTGCAGGTTAGCAGCTCTGAACAGGTGACATGTCAAACCTGTAGACCTGTAGACCACATCAGGTGCCACTAATGCTACCTGAGAACAAAAAAACTGAGACTACAGTTCACACAGGCTCACCAAAAGTGAACAATGTATAATCAGATAAACACTGCCTTGTTTGATGTGTGAAACTCTCAGGAGATGAACAGTTTATGAAATGCTCAGACCAACAACCAAGCTTAGTTCAAAATCCCTTAAATCTCCTTTTTTCCTCCTGATTCTGATGCTCAGTTTGAACTTGAGCAAGTTTTCATAAACTAAAGCTGCCTGAAGGGACTGAGCTGCTGTCATGTCATTGGCTGACGACCTATTTGTGTTAAAAAGCAATTAATAAAGTGGCTGCTTAGTGCAAATTAAAATGAATGGGTGACTCCATCTTTTCTATCTTTGGAAAGATTCATGAGGATATTTTGATCCAAAATAAAGTTTAATGTGATTATTTGTGTCTGTGAACATCTAACTAAGTTAACACACAGACATGTTCATCATAATAAAAATAAAACAGTAATATTAAATCTGAATAAATACATCAAAATCTGTTTGAACGTCTTCAAAACAAGATTACATTGTTTAAATCTGCAGTGTCTGTCGTTAAATGATGTAAAGAACTGCAGAGTGCTTCAGGTTTGATGAATGCAGTATGTTTGACATTGTTTTATGGTTTTAAGAGCAGCTGATGTCATTTTACAGTCCTGCAGGGTTTCTCCTGAGCTTTGTACTAAATACAGTTCAATGGTGTTCTTTGGCTCATTTAGGCATTATCAGTTAGACCCCCTGTCTCATCAGTTTTAAGAGCTTCCACACTCTGAGCTGATGCTCTCAGTCAGATTTATCTACTACAGCAAAGGCCTCTTCATCAGGTGAGCATCATGATGTCAGAGCTGCTTATAGTAAATCTGATGATTTTATCTAAAAATCCAGCTGGGATGGATTAGATGTTGGTTAGCAGGATCTGCAAACAAATTAAGACTCAAATATTGCTACATATTTGTTTGTTTTTATGCAAAAAGAAAAAAAATACTTATTTTTTGTCAGCCTAAACAGACGTTTTTACAGTTGCCTCACTCAAATACTCTCCAGACTTTCTAAGATCTTTAACATTTTTCTTTGTTGTTTTGATGCTTTTTCACTTGATTTCTGTCACAGTTTTTAGAGGTAGAAAAGTAAACTTTATTTCAAAACAAAATAAACTACAAACTGAGGTTATAGACACAAGGAAGCACAGGGCGTGGCATGAATAATGTTCAATTCTCCACTAAAACAGTGTTTTTTAACCCTGGTCCTCAAGGCACACTGCCCTGTATGTTTTACATGTTTCCCTGCTTCAACACAGCTGATTTAAGTTGGGAACTAATTAACAGACTTTTGATGATTTGCAGTCACCTGAATCAGGTGTGTCAAAGCAGGGAGACCTCTAAAACATGCAGGGTGGTGCCTTGAGAATGGCTCGTATACGATTTATGGTCAAGAACCATTTTTACTACAATAATCTACCAAACACAGATGATTTTACTTTTTATGTTATGTATATATGGACTGATGGTGAACGAGAAGATGGAAATAGGGTTGGGTGACATTGGCAAAAAAACTAATCACTATTTGGCCAATAATGATTAATATGACTAACAGAAGCCAACCTTATGTTCTAAAGTTATACTAACTTCTCCCTGCCCCACATTATCTCCTTCCAGCTTACTTTGCTGCTCATTAGAGACAAATTGACTGAGAGGATTGTGGATCCTTCACTCTGTAGTTTTGTTTCCACCATTGGCTGAAGAAGAGTTAACAGTAGCTGATGTTGTGGCCTGTTGTACTCCCCTTTACAGAGGTGTTTCAGGTGATTAAACATATTCATATTGCTGTCATGGGCTCACAGGCACTCCTTATAGTGAGAGCACATCACACACAAAAATAAAAAGTGATAAATATTAACTGTGACAGTTTTCTGACGATTAATCACACACGATTCATTTTTGCACAAGCTTAGATGGGAGACGGCTGAGCCTGAAGAGAGGGGGTGCAGCAGGTGGAGATGGTGTAACAGGCTGACTGAAAGAGGAGAAACATGATGGCACAAAGGATTACACAAAGACTACATAAATGAAAACACAATGAACTGCATTAAACCATAGAAAATAAAACTAAACTAAAAAAATCTAATAATAATAAAGCACAAAGACCTGTGAAAATCATGGATCCTATTTTCAGCTGTTTTACTTGAACACTCTGATTATTGGTGATAATTGTTTTGCTTGTGTGTATGTCTGCTTTTACTCTCTTAGCTTATATGTATTTTCTGTTTGACCGAACATGACCACACATTTATATGTATATTTGTGCTTCTTTCTGACACTTGATTTTAACAGAAATTGTTAAAAATCATCTTTTATCTTTGTTTTATAGAATACTGCAGGTTAGAAATAAAAACAGGAGGAAAAATTTCCTTTTAGATTTTCACTTTTTTGGTCCAAATTGAGATTATGGCCATAAATTCTTTAAATGAGTTTAGTAAATAGCAGCTTTTATCTTCTCTGTATCAAAAAAAGCAAAAGGCAGCAGTTTGTACATATATTTAATCACTGCTGCTCCCTGGAGATAAACCCAGAGTTGAGTTTTTGTCCCTCCTGCTCTTCTGTTGTCTAAAATCTAATAAAGTGACATCAATGAGTCACACTGTCTGAAATCATTACTGTGAACACAAACTTTAATTCAATTCACTGTCCTGCTTCTACAAAATACCCACATCTCTGAAGATCTTCTCAGCAGACCCTCCATCCCTTCATGGTTTAAGAAGATCTTATTGTAAAACACTGCAGCTCTCACATGATGGAGATTTTACCCAAAATGATTGAAAAATGTATCTAAATTCAGGGAAAACCAGTGGTCTCAGAGCTACACAGAGAAAATAACATTTTGTGTTTATCAGAGTTTATTCCTGAAGGTTGTTCTTTAGTTTTAAATTACTTCTCTAAAAATATCCTGTGTTGCTTTGGACTCACTTGTCTTTGTTTTGTTTTTGATGGTGTTTGTTGGTCATTATGGTGTGATTTATTGTAAAGAAGAGGATTTGTTTTTCACGCTGCAGTGATAAACGTGTTGTGTTCGGGGGTTTCTGAAAGAGTTGGACATCAGAGTGTTTGTTGTGCTGAGTTGAGCTGGTTTTATCTGCTGGTTTGTTGGCTTTTGATCTGGTGATGGTACACTGGTTGATATTTAGTTCAAAATCTTTACAAAACTTTTAAATTCAGAGAAACATCCTTTGTGTTTTCTTCTTTATTTCTTCATCTGAGATAGTTTGTCCTGAATTCCTGGTCTTTCTCATCTGTTTGTAAAAAGTGTTGCTTGTTTTAGAGAAAAGAAGATGAGAAATGAGGATAAAATGGGAAATGTTGGTTTGGAGTTTGCTTCTTGCCCCTGTTCTTCTAATCTACTGACTTAGAACTATTACTTTAGAACAGAAGTGTTGGATCCTGGTCCTCGAGAGCCACATGTTTTAGAGGCTCCTCTGCTCCAACACACCTGGTTTGAATGAATGGATGATTAACAGACTTCTGCAGAACTTGAAGAGTTAATTTAATCAGTGAATCAGGTGTGTCGGGGCTTTAAAAGTTCTGCATTTTAAAATTATTTCTGTCCATTCGCAGCCCATATGGACCACCCCCACCCATGCATCAGGCCCCACCCCCACAACACTACCAGCCAATCCCACAACAGTACCAGCAACCACCCCCACATCAAGCCCCGCCCACTCAGCAGAGCTCCATTCAGATACCGGTTGGATCCGGTCCTCCTAAAGTCGTCAGCACCGCCTGCATCTACCCCTCCCAGCCAGGTGAGGCGCTGAGTTTAGTTTAACTCATTTATTTAACTTCAAATGCTACTTTTTATGTCCTATTGATAATTGTAATGTATTTTAGTTTTTATGTCAGAATTAAATTAATATTGTTTAGTACTAGAAAGTAATGTGTTCCTTCATATGTATTGTAAAAGTGCTCAAGAAGCTTGGTATGAGAGTTAACTTTTATTTTATAACATCAAGACATGAAACATTTTTAGGTCTTTAGGTAAATTTACTTAAAGCAAACTCTCCATTAATGTCACTTTCAAAACAAAAGAGAATGATACTTTTCATTTTCTGAGTTTCTTCAACGTTTTGTTGGACAGTGGACACAGCTTAGAGGACAATGATTCCTCCTGAATTTGATGAAAAAGGTTGTGTGACTTTTTAAAACAATTTTATCTGTTGACAAATCCTGCCTTGCTTTACATGACCAGTTACCTTAAATCCTCCCCATAAACAATATCATTTAGTTTTCTGTCTTTGGTTCTGAGAGACTATTTTTGGTTTTAAACAAATGTTCTATGCTGAATTGTGGCTCTTTAACCAAGATACATAATAAAATGTCCAAATCATTATCATCAAAAAAGGGGCAGATATAAGATTTTTTCTTCTTTCTGCTGCCGTTCATTTCATTTTTATTTGTATTTTTTTATTGTACATAGAATTTTGTTTTATGAAATGAATAAAGTTTATAAAATAAAATAAAAAAATCTAAAATGTGCAAATCATTAGGTCATCAGGTACTGCCATGTAAAAATTGGACTGTAAAACATCTTATCAAGCATTTTACCATTATTTTGTTTTGCCTTTTTATTACATTTATTAAAACCAAAAAAGTTTAAACAATTATTTAAAACCCAAAATACATCAAACCATGATTGAAAAGAAGAATGAAGTGCTTCTTATCTTCAGAAAGAATTTTCAACAACATTAATATTTTCATCATTTTTAGACTCTAGTCTGAACAATTTGCAATATTTGCAAATAAAAAATAAAAACAATAACAAGTTCTTCATATCTTATTACAACAACAGTTTATGTTAATACATGGTATGTAATGTTAATATTTATTTTAATAAATTAGCTTTTATAGTCTTTTTAGACATATAAATTATCCTGGAAGTTTTAAAATCAGTATCAAGATTATTCCATAAACCTTTTAACAACAATAAAGTATTGTATGGAAAAGCCATGTAACATCAATTTTTATATTTTATCTTAGAATTTGTTGATGCAATATAATGGTAAAGGACCTGAACTTGTTGCCTTATTACATGGTATATTAATAAAAATATATTTTTTGTTTCCTTTATCAGTTCCAGCTCCTGTACCAACCCAGCCCCGCCCACCAGCCGCCGCCCCGGCCCCACCTTTTGCTGCTCCTGCCTCCTCCAACAGACCGCCGTGGGTGATAGACACCAACTTTGCTGATAAGTTTGACCCCAGTAAGACCACCACGACTGCCACCTCCATGAAGGTGCAGCCGCTGCCCCAAGCAGCCCCTCCACCGCCGGCATACATCCCCAACCCTTCCCCTGCGGGACATCCTGCTCCAAGCCCCGCCCCTTTCACTCCAAGCCCCGCCCCTATCACTCCAGGCCCCGCCCCTTTCCCTCCTGTAGCAAGGGGCGTAGCCCAGAGGGCGGAGAGATTCGCCGCCAGCAGTCGTACGCCTCTGTGTGGAGCGTGCAACAGCGTCATCAGGTATCCACACCTGCTGAGGTTACATTTTACAAATATTATATTTGTTCTGTTTCTTTAAAAGTATTTAGCTTTTCTATCTATACAGTAATCCCTATTTAAAGTTTTACATGTTCTAAAAATGGATTTTTTTTGAGTTACATATTACATCTGTTTTATCAGCTCAAAATTCTCAAGAGATTTCTTATTAATAATTCATTTAAAAGCTTGTGTAAATTCTCAGTCATCCAGGACATGGAAATGATGGTTATACACCTTTCACCATGGAGAGTAGTTAGGGTCTTTGTTTACCTGGTTCACAAGAGAGATGTTTTAGTCATGTGTAGTGATCACTTTGTTATGAAAATAATACTACACCCTCTTATAACTAATATTATAAGGAAATTCACAGTTTCTTCTGTTAAAGGAAAAAACATCCCCTCTGTGTAAACATGAGAGACCACACAATAAGATGAACTGGACTCAGTAATTTAGTTTGATCTAGAATAAAAGAGATCATCAGTGGTGGGCACCGCTAATCAAAAAATTAGTTCCGCTAATTCTAAACCGCTATAGAATTATTTTAGGTCCGCAACTTCAAAACCGCTTGTGTCATAAAATAATTAGCGGAAGCTAATTCTAATCCGCAATTTTAATTTGACACACATTAGCCAGTTTACAATGTCC
>JARVGW010000001.1:34187716-34202667 GCA_031762495.1 Anablepsoides rubrolineatus | reverse complement strand
AGATGTTTTGAGAATGTCTCAAGATGGTGTCACAAACCTAAAACAATAAATGCACAAATTTAATTCAAGTGAGCTTTATCATATATATTTAATATAAAAACGATTGATGTTATTTTAATAGCTACAAATTGTTGTACCTCTAACTATTACATTACAATTTTATTTTATCGTGATATATTACACACACACACACACACCTACACACACCTGACAATGTGTGCCTGACAAATTCAGTACTGAGATGTAACTGGTGTTTTTCAGCTACTGGGTATGGCCTTGGTTGGAATTGGACTGTGGGCCTGGAGTGAGAAGGTGAGTACACGCTATTTTATTATTAATAATAATAATAATAATAAATATATAATTTTATATATATATATATATATATATATATATATATATATATATTAGTATGTATGTAGAGATCACTTCGTTTTGAAAATGTTACTACACCCTCTTATAACTAATGTTATAAGGACATTCACGGTTTCTTCTGTTTAAGGATAAAACACCACCTCTGTGTAAAAATGAGAGACCACACAATAAGATGAACCTGACTCAGTAATTTAGTTTGATCTAGGGCTGCAACAACGAATCGATAAAATCGATTATTAAAAGCGTTTGCAATGAATTTCATTATCAATTTGTTTTGTCGTGCGATTTATGTGTCCCTCGCCGTCACCCGCAAAGCGTTGTCAATGCTGGCTGGCCTAAATAAAGTTTGGGAAGAAAAAAAATGTTAATATTTATGATGTGCTTCTGTTTTTTAATTTAGGAGATTATAAAAAAATTTCTTCATGTTATGAAAAGACCCTCTTAATTCAAGTGAAAACTCAGTTTTTTTAAGAAAATGGCTGCTTATCAATTAATTGTTAGTCACTGTATACGATAAATCAAATTCAGATTAATTCATTAAACAATAACTTGCATCCCTAATTAATACAGGAATGAAATTAATTTATATCTACTCATATTCATGTAATTAAGCATTTTATTGATTTGGCCGATTCATGGATTAATCAAAAAAAATCGACTGATTAATCGATTTATTAAATTTATCGTTAGTTGCAGCCCTTGTTTGATCTAGAATAAACAAGATTTTTTATTAAAAAATCAAAGCAAATCACTAATATACAACTTATTATGAACAATCATATTTAGTTAATTTTGTTGTAATATTAACAACAATCAACACGCGTCCGCACTAATTAATCACCAACATGAAAACTAACAGAAACAGCAGAACTTCAGGTTTTAGGTCTTAACAAACCAGATGTTTGCAGGTACATTAACTTAAATGGCAATGCAAGAGTTAAGAAATGGAAAGAAAGGAGGATTTTAGTTCTAACTTTGTATTTATCAACATGTGAGAACCAGAGTGGACACTTGTCTCTCGCTCGCTGCAAGCCGGACATTGGTACGCTTGTCAAAACTTTCGGCTTTTACCTGGAGGTGTCTTCACTCTCAGGATACAGCGTTTAGGAAGTTTCTGTCAAGTCAGCAAGAGATTCCCATCAGGTTATTCTTACTACCAGTAAAACTTCAAGCATTTTGACTTGCAGCGTCTCTGGAATCTGCTTCAGGTCCGAGGAGAGAATCAAAAGCCTTTTTCAAAATAAAAGACTTCACAAAAGAAGTTTTACAAAAATGTTTGGAGCTGCAAAGCTGGATGTTTTGGTCACGATTGATGGTATCGTGATCCTGTGGCAAAAGATTTGCTCATTAACACATGAGGCCAAATCTTTGCCTAAAAGGCTGATTTTCCTGAGGAGGAAAAAACAGCTTCTCTTCGTTGGACAAAGATGGTGTCTCTTCTCTTGTCTCGAGAGTTCTGTCTCTGCGTTAGTTTCTAAAGAAAAAACACTAAGAGACATGACCTCGAGGTTTGGGTTAGTCATCAGGGAGAAAATGAAATTTAGTCGGTGCTGCCATAAGGCTAATAACATTTTTGCACCTGGGAAGAAAAATAAGTTTGAACCTTGACAGGATTAATACTGAATGACAGAAACAAGGTTTTAATGAAATAGAAGTGAATTATTTAAACTAAAATAAAACTTAAGATATTTGTCTATGATTCAAGCACAAACACCATATATATTTCATAATAAAACATAGTGAACTAAATCATAGTGATCAATTTAGATCAATTGAAAAAAGAAAAAGAAAAACACAATCACCTTACTGTCAAATAACAGTTGATTAAAACAAACATTTGCATAAAACAAAAAAAGAAACATTAGAACAATATTCTTTGTGTGTCAGCGGCTCATCAAACTGGACTCTGGAGAAAAATAGTGCTGAAATTGGGTGTGAACGCAGCATAACCCTGAAGCCTCAAACCCAGTTATGAACAGACCAACAATCCCTGGACTCAGCTTCCTCCACATAAAGCTGGTAGGATTAGGAAGGTCCTCAAAGTATTTGTTTCACTACCTGACATCATCACTGGTTGAGGTCAACAGCACTCCAACCTATACTACTTAAAATGTTGGTAAAGCTTCTTTCTCCACCTCACTTATGGTTGGCCAGAATTTTCTTGAAACTGATCCAGAATCTCCAGATCTCACTGAACTCCTTTCACGTTTGACCTTTAAGCTTTGTTGTGGGTGAGGGTTGAAGAGCATGGTCTTTTAACCAGCAAACCCTTACAACAGGTTTGGGTCTGCTGGGTCTGTTTATCATCCTATCCTACCATAATCCTACCCACCACCAGGTGCTGATTAATTCACAGCTTAGCTCCACTCTTCACCTGAATGTCCAGAACATACAGCTATAGATCAGGGGAGGGTGTCCTGGTGCCACATGTCCTATTGTTCAGACAAACGTGCAATAACATACCCCTGTTTAGGGTCAAATCTGAGAGGCTGTTTCTCCCAGTCATGCCCCTCCAGGTCATACTGTTGTTATGAAGGTGGGCATTAAGGTCCCCCCAACAAAATAATGGAGTCCTCCACCAGGCCTGGCTCCAAGGTGGGGCCAGGTAGCCTATGTTCAAGCAGAGGACATGTTGAATATACAATTGTCATACAAGCAATCTCCTTACAATATAAATGTCTTTTATTTATCATTTCTCTGTGATTCCTGTAAAAAAACAGGATAAAGTCAGACTTGGTGTTAATGATGTCACTTCTTGCTGAATAACAGGATCAACATATTGTCATCCTCAGGGGTCCCTTCCTGGTGGCTCTGGGGCGGTCCTGGCACCCCGAGGAGTTTAACTGTCACTACTGCCACGTTTCTCTGGCGGACGTCAGCTTTGTGGAGGAGCAGAACAATGTTTACTGTGAGAACTGCTATGAGGAGTTCTTCGCTCCGACCTGCGCTCGCTGCAACACCAAGATCATGGGGGTGAGGCGTTATCATCCAACACCCTAAGTGTGTGTCAGGAAACAGATATTTTTACTGTGTTCCTGAACGTAACAGAACTCCTACCTCAGTAAAGGTGGGAGGAGCTCATTTTGAGTGTTGAGAATCAAACACAATAACTATTTCATGGCCACGCATTCATTTTTATTTATCCAATGTCACTGAACAGGCTCTGTAGAAGGTTTATATCAATGTCTTTTTAATGATCAGATTGTTTTATTTGGTAACTAAGGTTTGTTTTGTGACCATGTGTTACAGGAAGTGATGCACGCTCTGCGGCAGACGTGGCACACCACCTGTTTTGTGTGTGCAGCCTGCGGCAAACCCTTTGGAAACAGCCTCTTCCACATGGAGGACGGGGAGCCGTACTGTGAGAAAGGTACAAAGTTTGACTTGTCACGTTCAGGTTGTTTTTTTACTGGAAACAAATCAGTCTAGGCCAGCAAGACTCTCAGCTACTACCCAAACAAACTTTAGCTCAGTATTTATAAATCTGATGAAGTTAGAGTAATTTTTGTGTTGTTTTGAGTAGCAGAGGGAGGGAGTTTCCTGGTCTCAAAACAGAGATATTAAGAGGAGTTCATAATTTCTTCACTTAAGCTGCAGAATCTTGCAATCTTGCTTGAACTTTGAAAATGTTCATTACAAATTTTCTCTTGAAATAGTCAGTGGAAGTCATCTCCTCTGCATCATAAGAACTGTATTTTGACACTTACACAGTGTTACAGCTGTAGGAAGCAGACAGAACTGAGGAGATTGAAAAATAACCTTTTTATTGTACAGAAAGCAGCAAAACTTGCAAATTGATCTTTTTATAAAAAGTAATGTGTATGTCCAAATACAATCAAGGTCTGTGTTTAACTCTAGTCTTTTAGTCCTTCACACCTGCTTTTTGTTGTTGTCTTTTGTATACAAACATGTTCATAGTTTAGTTTTACTGATAATGAAATGTCCTCAACTTGTAGTGTTGCCAGATGTTGAAATGCTAAAAACACAGATAGAGGAACACTTTCAATCCATGCACATGAAAATAAACTGATTGTTTTTCAACTTTGATGCTCAAAATGTGACAACTGGAAACAATCCAGTGAGACTGCAACTGAAAATCTGCATATTTTTCTCTCAATTTTGATTCACCAACTAATATTGAACAGTCGCAGTCCAGTGAGAAATACATTTATAGTCAGTTAGCTGATTGATTCATCACTAGATGTTTACAGTTATTACTTTTTGAGAATGTCAATAAAATCTGTTTGACAGTTTATAAGATATTTTGGTAGCAAGCACATACAGAGATGTTATTTCTTGTTTTCACCCTTTAACAGCAATCCTGAAAAAGGACAAATCTAAATCTAAAACAGATAAAAATCAACAGGGAAATGTCTATTATTTAAAGCAGAGTCTGCATAAGAAAAGAAAAAGAAAGGGGCCGGGATCAGTGAGTATAATCAAGTCAAAAAGTCTCAGTTTGTTAGAGAGGTTAGAGATTAGACCTTATGGGGCCCAGATTGATCTTCTATCAGAGTGATGTAGACTTCAGAGCTTTTGGAACAAAACATGCTGGTAAATAAACCCTCCTTTTAGAGGGTGCACTTGAATTTAAACATTTTAATTTTTGTGTCAGAGAAGCTGAAAACTGTTTGTTTGTGTTTGTGTCAGATTACATCGCTCTCTTCAGCACCAAGTGTCACGGCTGCGACTTCCCAGTGGAAGCTGGAGATAAGTTTATTGAGGCTCTGGGCCACACCTGGCACGACACCTGCTTCGTCTGTGCGGTAAGAACCACAAACCCACCCAAGAGTTTCTTCAGACCCCTTTAGTTACCCAGACTACTGCCACAGTTTGGCCTTTAATATGTTATTTCTCTGTTCTACTAAAGGTTTTTGACATTTTAAAACATCTAATTGTCTGTGTTTATACATTTTTTACTTAAGCATGTTGCTATTTTGTTACTGATGCAATGCATTCTGGGGATGATGAGGCCTCTTGAGACTAAAAAACAGAGTCAAGGCTAAAAAGCTCAAATGTATATTTAGCACTATGTTCAGCACAATACATGGTTAAAACTATCAAACATGATGTTTAAATTAGCTCAAGAGCTAATGCTGTATATATATTAATATATGTGATATTAGCTCCCAAGCTAATAACATTAGCACAGGAGCTAACACAAAAGCAAACAGGCTAAGCTGAGGTTCTCCTTCCATGAAGCAGCTCTGTTATCCTCCATCATCATTTTTTATTTGTTCAAGTTAGACAAACATCTCAGCCAGGGTTGCCAGATTGGACTGACAGTTTCTAACCCAAATGCAACGTAAAACCCACCCAACCACAAAAAAACACCCAAATCTCAACCTCCGTTGAGACTTTTAGCACACATCTGCATTGGATCATTATTTACATTTTCTATAGGTCTGAAAAGACCGTGTTAGAGAGAGTGACGGTCATCTTTAGAATGAAAACTGTAAAGAAACAGATGGGCTGAGAGTAAAAGTGTTTGCTGCAAGCATATGCATAAGAAAAGTCAACTCAAGCCTAGGTTATAGTTGACGTGACGCACAGGGCGTGAGGGGGCTTGCGTCAAAAGTGACCCCTGCGTTGCCCCCGCGCGGTGTCCTGACGCGTGGTCGTGCACCTCCGAGATTTTGTAGCTCTGCAAAGGCCGCGCGCTGCACTTCATTTCAAGACGTTTTTGAAGGTGATCAGGTACACATGTACATCATTTATATGATCCCTCCATGAGAGATCATAAAGATAAACATATATGGCACAGAACACCTGAATAAAATTGATTTTTTCTGTTTGTTTTGCTTTGTTTTAGAATATAAAAATAAAAAGCTTCCTTTTAACTTGACTCTTTTCAGTTATTTCAACAGTTTTTGTAATTTCTACATCAACACGTTGTTCATAACTATTGCTGCAGAGTTACTACTACAAACATAATTCACAGAACAACATAACAATGTGTACATATGAGAAGCACACCCCATAAACCTAATCTAATTTCTGGGCTGTAAACAACAAGCTGTAGAACAAATGAAAAAACAAACTTTTGGTAAACACTAGTGAAAATAGAACCAAAAACCACACTTGTTAATGGATAAATTACTGTCAGTGAGGGAAGAACAGAGCTTCACGTGAACGTCAACTATGTTTTCACACAGTGCGTGGCTCAGGAGCGCGCACACTTTGCGGAGCTTGCGTGACAACCCAAAGCACGACTATAACCAAGTCTTAATATCCCTCAGATTGTTTTGCAGAAGGAGGGGGTGCTCATAGTGACATTTGATATTTTGATATAATTTCTTTATGAATACTTTCTAAAAACCCACTAAATGTGGTAAAAAGCAGCTTGAATTTTAAGCACCCACCCAAAGCTGTTTTTCAAAGCCCAACGTGTTCAAAAGAAGTCCATTTGGTCAGAAACCAGCCCAATCTGGTAACAGTGATCTCAGCCTTGCACCGTATTCATCATCATTTACCCAGAATGCTTTGTGGCATAAATAACATGTCAGGCTTCATTTTTCTCACGGCTGCTGTCGATGCAGGTCTGCCATGTGAACCTGGAGGGTCAACCTTTCTACTCCAAGAAAGACAAACCTTTGTGCAAGAAACACGCTCACGCCATCAACGTGTAAACCGTCTCCTCCCTGCAGGTCAACCAGGCCTCACAGAAGTGCGTAAACCAAACGCACCCTGGATTCCTGCGTATTATTATTCATGTTTGTTTAAAATGATGCTGCCTGATGATTCTGCTTCTAAACAGGAACTCGTGCTGCTCATCACATCAGCTGAACTGCAGCTTTTTCTTCAAATAATTTGTGTTTTTTTTCTATTATTAAAAAAAATGTTGAGAAGAACATGGGTTTATTTAGCGTAAAAAGGATTTTAACCAAAATAGGTTTGTAAAGTCTGATAATTATGCAGAAATAATTGAAATAAATGGGTGTTAAATCTATTTTTAATACAGTTAGATGTGTAAATTCTACATTATTTTTGTGGATAATATACACCAAGACAAATTTTGTGTGCATTTTATAAAGGAAAGTGCCATTTTTTAATTTTATTTAATATTGCATGAATCTTTAATGAAACCAGTTTCATTTTCTTATTTTAAAATGCAGTTTTAAACTTTAAAAAGACACAAATTGATGATGAATACATTTTCAAACGTTGTTACAAACACGGCAGGACAGTTAGAGCTGTCACCTCTCACTGAGAAGACCCCAGGTTTATTTCCTGCTCTGGGGTTTTTCTGGGTGGACTTTGCATCATCGTCCTGTGCGTGTGTGGGTTTTCTCCAGATACTCCGATCAATACAGACCAATAACATGCATGTTAGGGTAAGTTGTAAAGTCTAAATTGTGCTTATAGGTGTGAATGGTTGTCTCTTTGTGTCCCTGTTATGAAAGTTTTCTATTTTTAAGTTGAAATCACTTTTATTTATTAATCTCACTGAGACACAGATTGACCTTTATGTGCCTGTGTGACATGTTTCATTTTTTAATGCTTTCTTTTTATTCTTTATGTATTTAAAACTAAATTTTATTAAAATTCAAAGAAACCTGCGGCTCTTCTGAAATTGGTTAGGAAGCAGCAGATTGAGACATGAAGTTTTTACTTTACAGATATTGTAAAGTGTTTTGTTGGATCCAAACTTTAAGGCAGGTTTAACGTCAGCTGACGGACAGACTCGTAAATAAGGAAGACTTTTGATGAAGGCGACGTTCCTCTCAGAGTTTGTTGCAGCTGCTCCCAGGGGGCGGAGCCAAGGGCGGAGCTGCAGTCATCTTTGACCACTCTAACCACCAGCCATTTCTATACACAGAATGTTCATTTCAACTGAAATACAGTAGATAATTGTCCTGATGTATTTCTACATGGTGGTCATAAATCTGTGTGACCGGTGGTCCCAAACCCCTACAAAAATGATCTGGCTCTGCCACTGACTGCTCCAGCTGAACGGTATAATCTGCTCAGAAAAAATATCAAATCTTTTTCTTTTTTAATACATTGGCTAATTTTGACAGTAAAACTTGTATTTATTATGTTGTGTAATGTGTTCTCTGAGTCATCATTTCTCCAGTGGATCTGTTCAGGTCAGGCTGCTGCAGAGTGTCAACGATGATGATGATGATGTTAAGTTAGTAAATTAACTTAATAATAATTAATATTAAGTTAATTGTTAATAACCCCACTGGTCTCACCTGCACACAAAAGCTTCATATTTAGTGGCTCTTCTGTTTGTCCAGAGATGTTTTTGTGTCACCAAGAACCTTTGGCTTGACAAAGTCTGAATGTGATTTTTATCTTTGACTGTACTGTATTTTTGTAACTTTGCTTAAAATGTTTGAATTCTTACAGCTTGAATGTTCACCCATTCAGTTCACGCTGCAGAACTTCACAACAGATTTCCTTGTTCCAGGTCATGAAAGCAAAAGCAGATATGAACAAGAGACTGAATCGTTTTCTCAGACAATGCTGTTCAGCAGAAAATTAAGGACGTGATGAAGATCCTTAAATCCAGTGTTTGGTTTGGAAACACAAAAATCTTTTGCACTAGTTTGGGGAAATGACGGTTCCATGAGGTTTTAGTGAAAAAACTTACCTTCCTCCTAAGAAGGGTCTTAAAAACAGCCAGCTGGTGTTTGGTGTTTTGAAAGAACACTTTCTGGACATCATGGTCCAGAGCAAGACTCGGGTCAGATTCATGACTCGTTGGATATGATGAAACTGTGAGATACTGAGAAAGCTTCAGAGTCTCATGGATGAACAGAAGTTGTTGTCGGTTCTGTAGCTCAGTTCTGGATAAGTAGAAGATGGAGGGATTATTGATTAGCTTCCATTCTCTTATTATGAATTTTAGCAGCACCTAGTGGACAGTGGAGGAACTGCAACATATTTTTTACATTAAATTAAATCAAAAATAACTTGAGCACTTTTCCTCAACCATTATCCAAAAACAACAGGCCTCCCATTTCAACAGAACCACCTCCCTTGTTGATTAAAACACTCCCTGATGACAGTTCTGTTACTTCCAGAATGGAAGTAGAGATTGTAGCCCTGCCATGAGGGGATTTGATTTAGTATTACCTGTGTAGCGCTCCACTAAGCCTGCTGCCAGTGACTTTGGATTATTGAAGTAGTTTTGCTTCTCAATCAGCACTTATTCTCCACTCTCTCCTAAAAAATGTCCTCAAATAAAAAAAAATCAAACATTTTCAAGAATGAAACAGGAAGCCCAGCTCGCTCTGGTTCTCCTGTCCTGATTGACTGAGAACAGCAGCTACCTGAGCTCTATCTGAGACCAGCTCTTCTGAGAAATAATCCCAGTTTCCTCCTCCTACTCATAAACAACGCCCTGATGTAACTCCTCCACTTGAACACAGATTTTGCCATCCTCCTCTTTGTTCTGACTCACTGATAACCCTGCAGCTCTCCACTTGTTAAACGTAACATCGTCTGCATAAAATGAGAGGTTCAGTTTGGAGCCAAAGTGCCACTTTTCTTAGGAAAAAACTAGGTTAAACCTCTAGTTTCACATTTTTGGTAATGTTTCTGACAGATGAATCTTTTTAGGATGTTTTTAAGTCATTTCACTCATTTAAGTTTGTCAAAAAATGATCTTTTGATCGTTAAAAGAACTCCAGCTGAATGATCAGAACAAACTGAAGTTCTCCAGTGTGAACAGAACCTCATTATTATTATTTTGTTTTGTTTTTTTGTTTTAAAACAGTTTGTGTTTTTAGATTAACATAATCACAGAGTTAAAATAGAAGTAAATGTTGAGCAAATCGTGCCTTTTCCATAAACAACTCTACAATCTGTGTGTGGACTTCTCTTGCTCAAACTGGCACTTGGTTTGTGTACAGTTCATTTTTTATCCTTTTATACGTTTGTTTTTTCAGAGTGTGGATGTGTGCATGCAGCAGGGTTTGTGTCAGTATTAGTTTGTGTCACGATGAAACGAAGTGCTAACCCCACAGTTTATTGTTGTAAAGAGTGATCAGTGTCTGAAGGAGCTCAGAATGCTGCTTTGTTCCATTTATTTCACACGGTTTGAACTCGAGCAGAACCATTTGTCTCTCAAGTTGAATAAAATGAGCACCTCAAGAATATGGACTCATCTGTTGTCAAAGTTTATTGTGTGTTCTTTTTTTAACTGTTTTTTTTTTAATAATAAAACCAATAGAATAGATGGAATATTCTCTATTCTATTGGTTTTATTATAAACAAAACTAATCTTACATTTTTTTGATGATATACATTTTTAGAAAAAAAGAGGACTTATTCTTTATATCATTCTATTTCTAAAAATTCCTTTATTGCATCATTGTTTCTGTAGCAATAACAGAGATGTTTCTCCCTTTCAAAAAACATTAGGTATTTCCTGACTGTTCCTTAAATAATTTTTGACCTTTATACAGTTCCTCTTTCAGTTTTATTCTAATTTTTTTTTAAATATTTCTGATGAGTTTTCTGTAACTCTGACTAAAGTGTTGCAAAACTCCAGATTCCTGTTTGGTCATTATCAGTAATTATCGGTAGTCAGATTTTGGGCAGTTGTTGTTTCATTCTCGCCACCAGAGGGAGACAAACAAACCGGTGGATTGTTTTCAAAGCAAACTTCAAGAAATCGCTAACAGCAGAGAGAGTAAATAACAACGAGCGCTCACTCTGACAATTTTTTCAAGAAACTAAACAGGTGGGCTGGAAGAGGTCCACTCATCAAATGAAATCAAATTTACTTTATTTTTTGCAACTAAGAATGTTTAAAACTGGGTTGTACAATAACAACATTTTAAATCGATTCTCATTTCATTTAGAAAGAAAATAAATGTCACAGCTTCGAGCTAAATTCTCATTTCCTTTTTAAAAATGTTCCTAAATTTTGCGGAAAACTTTTTAAAAATATATTTAATAATATTTCAAATGATATGAAACAACAGTTTGTGTAGTGGTCTACATTAAAACAAGCTTTATATGGTCTATTATTAGTTTTGAGCCTTTAACTGCTTTGAAAACTGACTAAATAAACTGCTTGTAAAAATTCATGTCTTTACAGCTTGATAAAGAAATGTAAATATATAAATATATATAAGAATAAAATATGAAGAATCATTTTTAATTAGAGTAAATATAATATTTTCCATTAAATAGCCATTAAATCACTCAGTTTTTATATTTACTTTTCATGTTTCAAAACTCTTGTGTAAATATTTTAAAAACTTTTTTTTTAAACTTGTCTATTTTAGCACCAACAAGTATTTTCAGCTGAAAACTTAACATATGTGATCAAGTAATGGATCCAATTAGTTGGACATTTTATTGTTTCTTAACATTGAACTGAACACTATGCTGAAATATGCCAACTTTATAGACTTATAGCTGCCAAACTGTTATCTTTCAGCTTCATAATAGATTTAATTAAACATCACTGAATGAAAAAATATGGCTAATTAGAACTAAATACAATAATAAGACTTTTGCACTTTAATATATCCAGTTAAAATAATTTAAATGTATAATCCATAAATAAAGAAAGAAATAAACTAAACGTAATATGTCTTGAAATGTTTAATTTTATCCCAAAATGAAGAAAATGCAAGCAAAAAGTCAAGATAGACAGTATTTATGTCGGAGTGAGTTATCACCTCAATCCTAGACGATCTTTGTAATTAGCTGTAGTTGTGAGACAGGGAAAAAAACAGAGTGAGCAGTCAGTGTAGAGCCAGAAGAGTCCAGTCAGAACAAATCTCCTCAAATACCGCTGGGAAATACGGCTTTCTGTCGATCTGCGCTGCTTCCAGGGTTGGATTTGATCAACTGAATCATTTTTAAGAAGAGAAGAAATATTGGGAAAGCAAATCAAAGAATCAAGGAGAAAGGTAAGGCATATCTTCTTTTTTAAATCCGAACCAGAACTTCACTCCCAGCCAGCGGGTCCGAACAGGACTTTACAACGCCGTCTATCTACTGGAGCGCACACAGCGCACGGGGCCACAATGTGTCGGGTTTAAAACCAGTGTTTAGATTGTTATTACAAAATTACTTGCTTATTTAAGCTATAACACCCTAAGACACCTTTAAAACCAAATTTTAAACATTTTGGTTGTAAACAGAACTGATCTAGTTCCGAGTAGAGTCCGGCGAAGAGATTTGGTGTCTTGCGTTGGCGCCAGGACGTAGACGCATCCTGAGTGGGGGAAAAAAGTTTGACTGCAGTTCGAGTTATCAGTGTTTCTGTGTGAAATGACACAAAATAACCCTTTAGAGACACAATGAGAGAGGTTAAATTCATTTACTGTACCTTTTTTATTTGATCTGAAACATTTTGGAGCACTCTGCAGTTTGTTTACCGCTCGTTAGCCGCATTCTTCGGTTAGCATCGTCGGCTAAATTCGCTCCGAAGCGTTCTGAAAAGTTTGGATTTTTACACACTTTGAGTTGAACCCTGGTTGAATTTGAACTTGTTGGTGTTCTTCACATGGATGTTTCCAGGTTTGTTTGATGCTTCTATTATAAACAGTGAGCTTTCCTCTCACGTTTCTTCCAACATTAACATATCGGAGCTGCGCTTTGTTTTTACTGAAAATTACACGCAGAAAATCGTGTTTTCATGTTTCACTTTCTTTAAGATTTGGTTATATTTAGGGCCAATACTGCTTCTGTTTGCGTACAGGTAACTTTATTATCCACAGTCCTATTAGGATAAACATTTGCCTGATCATGTTTCCTATGTTGTAAAATGATTCTTTACATCAAATATAGTCAAAGTGGAATTAAAAAAAAGACACTTATTGATTGATATGGTGCGTTTTTATAGTTTGTCAAAAATCGCAAATTCAACGTTTAATCTGTCCTGTACATTTAAAATTATTCCAGAAAAGTTATTTTTCATGTTTCATAATATAAATGATGTGATCTGACCTCATTACAGAATCAGTAAAACATGATTTCTGCTTTTTTTAAAATAATAAATGGTATTTTAATGTTGGCTAATCTCACTTTAATATTTTCTAAATGTACCATTTTAAACCAGCCCCATGCTTCCTCAGGATAATCTGAGTCCATCTGGATCAAATGTTTGGTTCTGATTTTGCTCCTAAAAAGTCAGAATGAGACCAAATGTTCCTGGACCGAGTTCCAGGCGTTTCAATTGACTGAAAACTCTGATTTTTATTTTCTGCATGCCTGGAGATGTTAGTTTTGAAACTGGGTCAGAACCTCGGTGTGATGTCTGACCCAGTCCTGGTCCAATTCTGAGAACAGCACTAAAAAAATGAAAGGTTTGCAGCTGAATCTAAAGGGACGTTATTTTCATACAAAACAAATTCTTAATACAGAAAATATTTGACACAGCTGCTGGATGATTGTAAAACAACAAAGATGTTAGATTTTTTTTTATGTGGGTTTGGGGGGTTAGGGTCAAGATTTTACCCAATTAAGATCACTTCTGTTTCAATAATGTTGATGAGAGGATTATCAGGTGATTAAAGTTGATTGTTGTTAAATGCATTAAATCAGTCAAATCTGACCTTTTCAGGAATAAATATGTGTGTGTCTTGTAAACACAGATACACAGAGGAGTTGTTGATGTTTTTTAAAGAGACGTCCCAACTATAAATCATGTCAGCTCTTTAAAAGCTTCAGGTTTATTACTGTAATTAATTTTAAAAGCTCATAAAAAAGTTTCTGATTGAAGAGAGGCTTTCATGTCACTATTCAAGTTGTGTCACTCAACACTTGGAGGGTTGGTTTTTTAAATTGGGCAACGTTCACACTGCAGGCAAATGTGTCTCAAATTCAAATGTTTTTATTTATTTATTTTTGCACATGCATGACCCAAACCATTCCATGGCTGTTAGTAAGGGTGGGAATCTTTTACTAACTCACAATTTGATTTGATTCAGATTTTTGGGGCCAAAATTTGATCCAAAATTGATTTTTTTTATTAAAACTGATAGTGTGAACCCATTTGTTGTGTTCCCAAAATGCTTCATCTTCATGTCAAACTCAGACTGAGTCAGTAAAAACCAAAATGAGCCCAAATCTTTGTATTTATTGAAGAAGAGGTCAGTTGAATCACTCTTTCCTTCAGATTTGTAGTTTCCCCTTTGTTTTGGTGCTTTCTGCACATACAGTACGTTCCAGAACCGGCTGCAAGTGATGTCAAAACCTCCCATGCAGTAACAAAATAGAGGCTGATAACCTTTGGATTTGCTTTAAATTTTTTATTTTTAAAAATAGATTTCAGGGCATTTTAAATCGATTCTGAATCTTTGTAAATGAGAATCACGATTCTGATGTAAAACAATTTTTTGGTACACCCCTAACCTTAGGCAGGGTTGGCCTCCCCTAGGGGGTGGGGGGTGATGACTAAGAGGGTATAGAGATCTGTTCCCTTACACTCTGCTGGAAATGGTGGCATTCTCTTCCAGACAAACTTCCAGAACATCTCTTGTCTGTGGTTAACAAAAGAAATAGAGATGGGGATAATTAGGGCTGCGCGGTATACGGTAGAAACGGTATAAAATTGGCCTACGGTAGAGATTTTTCCTCTACCGTCATATTGTCGGTTACGT
>JARVGW010000001.1:34168335-34180213 GCA_031762495.1 Anablepsoides rubrolineatus | reverse complement strand
TTTGACTTGATCAAGACTTTTCTAAGATTTCTCACTACAAAATAGGTAAAAGTGTGTGATTCCTACTGTTATGGTATTGGGTCAATATCGGTATCGGCCATTTCTCAAAGTTGCAATATCGGTTTCGTATCGGAAGTGAAAAAGTTGTATTGGGACACCCGTAGTTCTAATGCTAAAAGTTTAGAAGTTTTTTTAGGCAATATTCTCACTTTAATAAACAAATAAATAAACGCTGCAGGTCTAATTACACATTCTGATTGCTCATTCAATCCAAACACAGCTGATGGACAAATTTATCCATCCTGATAAGTCTTCGTTAAAGTTTACATTTCTACAATTTTGTTTATTCAATTTTATAACATATATTGATTCTGCAATATCGATTACAAATCTTCAGTGATTTTTATTGCATTTGTTTCAGAGGGCTGCAATGCAAAAACAAAATAATTCATGCTTTTTTATGCCTCTTTGTGGTTTCTTTCTGAGACTGTGACTACTTGTTATTTTCAAAGTAAAGTGTTTTATAATTGCTCTATAATCAGTTTACTGCCATAGTATTTTATCTGAAACACACATCAGATCAGTTGTTAGATGTGAGAAATGTTTAATAATCTCCGACTGAATTCCAAACGTTCCCGTTTTGTTCTGCGATCAGTTGAAGGTCGATACAGTGTCCATGCTCATCATCTTCACTGTCTCCAGCGGCTCCAGTTGTCCTTTAACAGTATTGATCTCTGCTTTAAATACACCCAGCTCATCCCAGTGAATAATTCAGATTTCCCCACCACAGTGGCTGAAGAGAGACCCTGCAGGCTCACAGGTCCAATAAAAGGAGAGCAGTAATGGTTCTGGATTTGTCTGATCCAAGTCAAAGCTTTTTTCTTTACAGCTGTAAAAATGTGTTGATCATGTAGGATTACTGTTGGCTCACTTCATGTGTATTTAAAGGTGATTCTATTTAAATCTAAAGCCCACTTTACATGTAAATGATCTCTACAAACATTTCTGATGTTGATTGTGAAAAAATTCAACTTTACACAGTAATGATGCGATTGCAATTGCTGTGATTTTTGTGTCCGTGACATGCAGTCTCTCAAGCACAAACACAGTTACATCCAAAGTGGTGAGTTGTTTGTAGATTTTGTGAAGTTTGCCTTTGCTGACCCGAGAGATGATGAAGCATGTTTCTTGCCAGAAACTCTGATAATTTTTAAAAGAGTGAGCAGCACAAACGACACTCAGCTATCCATTATTACAAACAATTAAAAAACAATTGACTGCAGTTGTGTGTGTGTGTAGTGTGTATGTGTGAGTTTGCATAAGTTACAGTTTCCCAATAAATGATGCCAGGCTTTTTCAAAAACTTTCACACTAAGACCTGGATTCCAAAAGTTTCATTGTCAAAGAGAATGACCATTGTTGTCTACAGGAACGGCTGAAGTGCAAATTAAATATTACGTTTCTCTTAAAAATGGCGTCATGTAAACATGGTGTTTGTGCTGCTTCTTATATTTAAAGAAGAATCTTGTTTGTGGTTTACCTCAGATCAGAGGCATTTTGTCTTCAAGCATCGTCTTGTTCTTCATTCCTGAAAAGAATTTGATTTACTTTTCTTAGTCCATCTCCCTGATATGAGCAGTGAGTTTTCAGAAGTGGCTGTGGCCCCTGACCTTCATCCTGACATCTGACCTCAACATCCTGAATCACCATCAGTTCCACCTCGATTAGACTCTGAATATTTGGCTGAGAGAAACTCTCTTTTTTTTCTCTCTCTCTCTTCCTATTTTTATTCAGATCAGGCAGCTGTAAAGTCAGAAACCTCACAAACTCAGAAGGTCTAAATATTTGTAACAATTTTTCTGTAAACAATATTGTAAAATATTCTAAACAATGTTGTCTGAAGAAGAATAACAATTATTGGTATTTTTGGTTGTTATTCACTCAGATGATTGTAACGATTCTATGATTAAGTTGTATGTATTTGTTGGATGGAAGCTTTGATTCTTGCTGGATTGTCTGAGAGGTTAGTGTCAACTGTAGGAATGTACTGATCCCAGCTGGACAAACTGAGACTGGTTTAAACCTTTAGAACAAAACATCTGATCTATGGAGTTGATGGTGTTTCTCTTCACACATTAGCTTAACTTTACTATTTATGTCTTTACCAAACCTAACCTGCTGCAAATCTTTTCCAGCCTGCTCCCTCTGTCTTGCTAGTCTATACAAGTTCTTCTCTCAGAGCGCTTTTATCATAAACAAACTTCTGACCAATCACATTAAAATTTCTGATGCGGAGAGGGGGTGGAAAGTTCTCCCGGTGGGCTTTGACCAGAAATTTGGAGATGGGTTTCAACACGTTTAGCCAGATGACCCCCTGAAGTTTACAAAAGCTTTACGTAGTTCAAAAGTTATGAACAAACCGGCATTGGAAATGTCCATTTCTTCTATCCAAGCACAATTTATTCATGTCTTCCTCTGGCTTCATAAAATAACTGTGGTCACCCTCTCTGGCTCTGCTGCTTACATAGGTCACAGAAGCTTCCTGAATTTGCATACAGTAAATAAACAAACTCTTGGCGTACTCAAGATCTGCACAGTGTCATGAAGGAGTCTCTAGTTGAAAAGGGTGTTGTAAAACTAGCTAAATGTCTGGTTGGGACAAGAAGAGGAGGAAAACTCGAAGCTACAAACTAAATGATACTCGACATGCAACTGCAACAAGGAGAGCTGATTTTGACAGTTCAGATGAAGTATTTGGAAGCTTTTAGTGTCCGTCCTCCTCTCACTTCTGGTTTCCTTTCTTAACACCTAACTTGGCTAACATTTCCTCAACTCTTCCCCAACATGTCCATTCAGGTCTGCTCCAATAAACACTCTCTCCTCCATGGGAATACTTTATCACTTCATGTATATCCTTTCTTCTCTTTCAAAAAATAATTATAAATAATTCACTCATTAAGCAAATATATTAATAAATCTTTTTGAGTCTTTCATAATCACCAGCTCCTCCAAGCTGCATGTATAATTTGTAATATTGTATTTTCATGGTGTTGAAAAGTTACCATCATCAGCCTGAAATTGTAGCTGACGTTACAAAGAGCATTCACAAACACTGGTTATTTTTATCTTTTTATTAAAATGTGTGGTAATATTAAGATACAAGTTTGCAGAAGAAACAAACTGGAAACATGAACTACTACTCTGCCTTTTAAGACTCTTTAGAAACTTGAAGTGATGGAGGAGAAGATTAAAGTTGCGCGTGGCTCCAGCAGCAGATGCTAAGAACCTTAATGTGAATTTATGGGTTCTTGTTTTCCCAGAAAAAAATGTTTGCAGTCCAGTTTTAGATTTACTAAAACTAAATGAAATAAAATTGACAGCTGAGAAAATGAAAACAGTCTGTGAAAACCCAGCTCTGTGTGTGTGTGTGTGTGTGTGTGGGTCTATGTCAGAGGCACTATGTTTCCGTTGGTTGACAACCAGGAGTCTGTCTGACTGAAGGGGAACGTGGGTTTTCTGGTCCAAATGGGCTCAGTATTGGGTGGTTTATATTGGCTGTGCTGCACACAAACCTGGGTTTTCCTACAGAACCAGGCTCCCTTGAATGCAGCGCTGCTCCAAACATCCTCATTTCTTCTGTGTAGTTTCTTATTTATCATCAACCATGAAAATGCAAAGGCAGACTTTATCTTTTTGCCATGGGAGTTATTATTTTTTATTTAATTATGTTTGTTTTACTGGTACATTGTTCTCCATATACATTTATGCATTTTAATTTAAAAACAAACAAAATCAACAATTTATTGTAATTTTTTGAAGAGCCTCAAGCAGACCCCTAGGGCTCCTGGGAACCAAGTTTGAGAACATCTGGCCCAGACTGCTTACAAACGTATTATTAAAATGTGCAACTTCTTTATTTTACAACTCGGCCATTGTCTATTTAAGACAACTTTGTTAGCAAAATATCTTATGGATCATTTAAAGAATTTAAATTAAAGTTTTATTTCATTAAATGTACATAATTATACAACTGATAAATTTTTTTTAAGTTGAATTCAAAATGGCCACAGCTAATTCACAGTAAGCAGTACAATAATAGCTTTGACTTAGTCAATTTTTTCAAATATTCAGCAATCCAAACCCCTCATTTCTCCTTACTGCAAGCGTCCTTCAACCAACTCGCCTCACACAAGCTCCTCCTGGCTGCTGTTAGGAAAAAGTAGGAGGGTTCCTCTGTTTGCTGCTACAAAAGGATAAAAAGTTATAGATGTTTCCTGGAAACAAAATGACCCTATTTGGATAAAAACTGCAACAACAAGGAGGAAATAATCTGTGGTGTTTTTGTTCTCAGTGAGTCTCTGGTGCTTATTACAAAGTAATTACTCAAATCTTAAGGCCTCACTCAGAATATTTCACCCTGACAGAAGGCCACACCTCTGAAACACAGCTGCTAAAAAACTGTGAGAATGTGTCTGCTGAAATATTTGGGACATATTTAGTGCATATGTGAAGCAGTAGTTACATTATTAATTCAACCAAATAATCAAATTTAGTGGGTTTTTTTAGAAAATGTTTTTGATCTATTTTATTTTCATGGCCTCCTGACATTAGCCCCATATCTTTGTGTCCAAGATGAATCTTTACTCTGACAACCAGGCGTCTTCACATCTCTAGAGACTCGTTTGGGAATCAGATGGACACAAAGCAGACCCAAAGCAGCACATTAAGACATTAGTTGTGTTTACACAGATTCAGGCTGAGCGTCACAGCTGGGAGGATGAGCGTCGGCCTTTTCTTTTCTCTCTCTGCTTGTGTTTTTGTGTTTGTGTGCCGTCGCAGGCTGCATTCCTTCCAGTTATGTGGCGAGGACTGGTTTTACAGCTTTGCTGTCAGACTCACACCTTCACCTCACTCATCACTTCAACGAAGGAATTTACTTTTTACCATTAGCTGCTTTTCAGCTGACTCGGTATCAATCATGCAATAGAATCAAAGTTAACTGCTGTGGAAACTGAAACAGCTGAGGTTATAATTAAGACGGCAAGGAGACAACAGACCATTTGTGGGTTAAAGATACAGTAAAGATCTCAGCTGGCAGCTGTCAAACTGTGTTCCTGATCCTTGCAGATCTGAACTGAAGTGCCTTCCAGAGTTCACTCATGGCAGTAAATTATGACTGTGATCAGACCTCTGTAACCTGCTGTAAAATGCAAATAAACACACGGTCAGAACAAACAGGACTTCTGGTTTTTCAGGAAATACAAATATTTACTGGGTCATATTCTCACATTAGATGGTTTAGAATCACAAGCAATAATTACTCTAATATACAAAATTGAAGCCATCTGACTGGCCACACACAGACTGAAGCTGTTAAACCATGTTTCTTCTGACAGTCAGACACTTATATTTAAAAGTTCACAAGTTCTTCTCAGTGTGTTAAATAAATTAAACAATTATATTCTGTGATTGACTGACTGACCTGTCCTGGGTGTACCACTCCTTAAGTCTAGTGACCTCTATAGATTGGCATCAGCTCCATGCAGCCTTGAACAGGATCAAGCAGGTATAAAAATGGGTGAAATACGTTATATTTTTGTTAAACAAAGAATGTGTTTTTATATCTGCTATCATCTGCCGTGATTTCTAAAGGTGGATATAAGTTATAAAAATCTTCATCAGTCAACCTATATTTACAACATAAACATTACAATAAAATGTATAGCTAATCTAATTATTAATCAGGTTTAAAAAAATAATTTGATTATAATCATTGCCCCTGTTCATTAACAACTGTCATGGGTGGTTTAATCAGACTTCAAAAAAAATTAAGGCATAAATGCTTTTAGGAAGATGGACTTTTTAAAGTAATTAATCACCTTTTAAAAGTGGTCTAAAACCCTCTTCAATTTTAAATAACTGATTGTTCTGTTCAGAATGTAAACAACCCCAAGCGATACTAAATCATCTGGGATTTCAACAGCACTCATCAGCATCTGACAGGATCGTGGGCTTCCTTTATCTCCAGGTAGTGTTTCGAATTTGCAAAAATCAAATTGACTGGAAATATTAATAAAACATTCATTAGAATACAAACAAGCTTTTCTTTGAACAGAAAACCACATTTTAGTTGTGGGTAAAACTGTGAGGTGGGAAAAACCCAACGTGGTAATTTAATTAAATTCTCAAAGGTGAGACTCTTTACCGCCAGAGCCTGATGTCAGAAATGATTAGTCAGAGATGAGTCAAGTATTAATGAAGTGATAATTGCTGATTGAGACAGTTGTCAGAGCAGCAAAGAGGGCTAAAGATATCTAGTCTACAATAGAAACCCATTACATTTGATTTAACATCATATCTTTAAGATTCTGTATAGGGTTACTGATATTACACAAACACACAAATTATATTATACATATACACACAAACACACTTGGGTCTCTTTTTGATACCATAAATAAACAAGCAGACCTCTAACATGGCTCTACTTCAGTTATTCCTGGCTGTGCAGCATCAATATCACTATCATGATCAAACAGATGCTGCTCAACCAACCATCTCCCCTCCCAAAACACAAACACACACCTTAAAAAATGGGAAATCAATTTTGGATGTTAATATCGGCCCCATTTTACATATCATATCGATACCGATATTCTAAAAAATTACTATATCAGCCATTACCGATATCAATACCAATATATCGTGCATCCCTAATTCTGTAAATATTATGTTTGCATTTTGACTAAAGATGCAAACAATCGACTTGTGATTTAATTGTTGAATAATGGTTAATTAGATTAAAATTCCTTCCATTCAATTAATTGATCATGTCCTTTTAAACCTTATTTCAGTGTAGTTTGTTTGCCATCCAGAAGCTTTTGTTGGCACTGAACGTTAACCACATTTATACAGCAAGCCAGTAGTGACACAAAATATAGAAACATGCCTCAGATGCACGCACATCGATCTCATGCCCTTTGAATTGATTTTTTTTTAATTTATGTGAAATCAATCAAAAATGGATTTAAATCAATTGTTTTTTTTTGTGCTGTGTTTTAGTCGGTAAAATGAAATCTATGAAAAAATAAGATCTTTTTAGCTCAAATGGCTTTGTTTTTGTGCTGCTTTCTTTTGTTTACAGTATTTTTTTTTCTTTCTACAACTTTAGCCTTATACTTTATAGTAAACTATTTTTGCAGCTGTCTGTTGCTCAGCTGTTGGTTTTCATCATAGCTGATGTAAAAATAGTTGGATGGAAAGCAGCAGTGTTTGAGAGCAGGATCTGTTTTTCTCTCCGTCTGTCTCTTTTTCTTGGCGCTGCCTTTCCATCTATAAAAGATGTGTGTTGGTTTTTGTGTGTGTGTTTCTGTGTGTGTTTGTTGACAGACAACTGTTCTTGCCAACCTTGTGACCACTCTCAGATCCCGTTCTCAAAAAACTATTTTCTTCTCTGCTGATCTATATTAATTTGGCTGCTGAATCCTCATCGACACCAGATTTGTTGAATCCTAACCATTGTCTTTTTTTTTGTTCTGCCCTGGAGTAGAGCTGAACACATTCGCACACACACAGTGTGCCTGTAGCTGCTGGTAAACTCATCTTTCCACATGATATTGAGGACTTTTCCAGCTGAGGGTGTTTCATTGGGAACAGCACAGTGGTGGTGGTCCAAAGGAGATGGCAGCTTCATAACTTCAATAAAAACACCAACAAACTTTTTATTTACAACAAATGGGTGCTAGGTTATCCTCAGCAACCTGAATACTTTGATTATATCGTTCAAACTTGATATTTTGCAGTCTGATTTGTTGTCAGGAGTAAAAGAATTTATCTTTTTTTTTGTCAGAGAACTTGTTTTACAGATTAGAGGCATCTTTTTTTTCCTGTGCTGTGCAAAAGTGTTAATCAGGTTGTCATTTATAATTTTCTTCCAAGCAGACAGTCTTTTAAAAGTGATTTTAAATCAACAGTTCTCCAGGCTTTAGAGGTCTTTCCATGGTTTTACTTTGGATTTTGGCTGCTTTTCCACATTTTCAAAGGAGTATTTTTAACTCCAACCTTTTCATCTAACATAGAAAAAAAAATCTCCTTTTAACTCAAGAGATGAACCTGGCAGAGACACAATTCCCCTGTCTTTATAGGGGCAATATCACATAAAAAATAATTCTTTTTGAGCTTTATATTATTTATAACACTATCCTCTCATCAAAAACATACATTTGACAGCCATTTTTTTTTTTTTTTGTAGCTATTTATTTGTTAAATTATTCTTCAGTCACTTTATAATTGCACACTTTTTAGGTTAATAAAAATTGTGATTGTAAAATCCTGATAATCTTTTTGCCATATCGCCCATTCTTTAGCTCCTCTGGGCTGTGTCTCCTCCCCCGTGACTCCTGCAGGCTATTGGCAGAAACAGCTGGTGAAACTGCTGGTCTCCTGACCTGTATTACTATTTCTCAGTCCAGTCCTTTTTTGGATTAAAAAATTAGTTTGAGGAAATATATTTTCGGATGCCACGGATGACACTGTTCTTAAGAAATGGTTTGCTTATATTTTTGGAAGTAACCTTTCAACGAAAAATAAATACTTATTTATATATTTGTGCGAGACACTTTACGGATGATAGCTTTCTGAACAAAGGGGAATTTAACAGTGGACTAATAACAAGATTATCACTAAAAGACTCATAAGTATGTCAACAGCTGAAGTGTTGTCTCTCTACTCACTCTGGTTCTTCTGAAAACATACTTTCTGGATCCAACTGTGAATGGTATTGTATAATGTTGCTGCTTTTTTATTATTATTACAACAAAATAGGCTACAACGCTCCAGGTTGTAATGTGATGATGTGCAGAAATGGGCGTGACGGAAGCAGTAGGAGGTTCTTAAAGAGACAGAGGCCAATTTCAAGGCCTTTAGAAAATGATATGATATGAAGTCAATTTTATTTTTGATTTATACATTTAGACAGCATTTTAATAACAATTGAAGGTGACATAGTTCCTTTTTATTATGGTTTAGAATTGAACTGTATTCCCGAGAAACACATATTATCAGCCCTTAATTAACAATATGAACAAACTAAAGATAACAGTTTGTCAGAAAATGGGATTGATCTGGAAATATGGATCAAGACCACTTTAAAAGCTAAAGGGAAAGTCTGGCTGCTTGAACGGATAATGGGTAAACATGAGGACTGGATTGGTGAAATATTTTCATAATGAGAGAGGTTTGCTTAACACGAATAATTTTAACCCCCATGATAAAAAAATAATAATAATTAGAGGTTGTGGTAGAAAAATATTCTTATGTAAAAACTTGAACATGTTACATCATAAAGATGAAAAAAACTAAAATCTGAAAGCTTAACTGCTGAACTGAACCGGTATCAGTGCACATTTACTCAACTCTTATTTTGAAGTTTTGTCCAGTATTTGAACATCTTCATGTTTGGACTGTATAAACCAGCAGCTGGAGCTGAACTCTCCTGTCTAAGTGTGAACATTAACTCACTGTCCTGACGTCGGCCTCCTTCACTAAATAAAGACTCCTTTGATGAGCTCTCGGTTCAATAAAAGGCCTCTGTGTGTTGGAGGAGGTGATGAGGAGGCTGTTGGCCACACTGCCCTACTTATCTGCTCACAAACACCAAGCCACTCTGATGTCAGAAAGAAGCTAATGTTGACAAAGATTCAAAGTCAGAGAGGTCTTAAAACGGCTTTAAGGAGGTTTTGTTGGTCCTTAAATGTGTTTCTCAGCATCTGGAGTCAGATTAAATAAGATATTGAGAGGGATTTTTGTTCATGAAAGCTTTTGCTGAATGGAAAAATGACTTTATTACTGGCCACATGAATAATTGATGATGTATTGATAGGATTTATTAGAGTTGACAGTAGCAGAAATGGTGAGCGGGATCAGGGTTTTGAACAGAACTGGAACTGTTTGAAACAAAGCACAGAAAACCAACACAATGACTGAGAGGTTGCTCCAAAGTGAAGTTTAAAGTGAAACATTAAAATATTCCTGTTTGTTTTCTAGGTTGTCTGCTCCCAGACTACATTTCCCATGGAGCCTTGCAGCGACACTCTCATGGTACTCCCACGGAGCCACCAATCAGGTATGAAAAGTCAATTTCTACTCTGTCTGCAGGATGTTTGCTGCGGAAAAGGAACCGCACATTTTTTTCTTGATTAGCCTGTCCCCTTCCCTCTTACTTTTTGAGGGGCCTAACCTTTGCTCCCAGGTCTGGAGGCAGAGCCCACCAATCAGAAGCCCTCCTGGCTTTTAATTGCAATTGGGTCATTTGACCTGTCGTCTGGTTTGAATAATAACTGGAGTGCAGGAGAGAAGGAAGAGTGCTGATTGCTACAAGCCTGAAAGGCGTTTTTTTGTTTAGTTTTTTCATCTGAGCATAGAGAAAGTGTGTTTGAGGAAAAGGTCAGGAATGTCCTGCTTCATGTGAGGTCTGATTGTGGGTATGAGATCTGCTTTAATGCAGGGCATCAAGGAAAGTTTAGTTCATTCAACATTTTTGTGCTGAACGTTGGTTTGAAATCATCTTTTCTATGTTTTATGATTTTTAGCTTCTGTTTGTTTCTGAAATTTGTTTGGTTTATATTTTCAAACAACACCTAATGTCTTTATGGTTTTTATTTTTCATTTAAACGCAGTAGGGTGGGGTATCTAATTTTGATACCGCTGTTGTTTTTGGACAATATTTATAAAATTATTCAATTCTATGCTTAATTTAGCAATTGCAAAATAGAAAACTGAATTTGAAATTGGACGAGCATTCTGTTTGTCTAGTTTCTATTTTATTAAATTTGTTGACAGTTGTTAAATTCACACCATAAAATTCAGATATGTGTATTTGAAACTGCTAAATCTTCATGTTTTCTTGATCATACAGATTCCTGTTGAGTCACCAGCTGCGTTCACGTCAAGATTTTATTTATTAGTCTCTCTCGTTTTTTAAACTTGGATTCAGAAGCTGTCCTGTTTCCAACTTGTTTTCTATAATTGTCCATCAGTGTTTTTTTGAGAGATGTTTACAATCTTTGAGATTTTCTGGCCGTATATGTGTGAGCGCATGTTTCAAGACAAATCGCTGCCTTTGTTTCAGCTCAACATAACTTCAGAGCTTACTGACAGACCTTCAAACAGAGCCGTCCAGTCTGCAACATAAAATTACTCCCATATGTTCCTCAGCAGCTCCGCCCCCACAGCCTGGGTCGGATTGGCAAGTCTCTGCTTACAGGCTCTGATTTAGTTGAACGCACAGCCTTTCCTGTGTGATTCCTTGTTGAGATTCATGTCCAGATTTTACTTCACCTTTTCAGATGTCTTATTGAAATGAGTCCCTTCAACTTGGAGCAGTTTTTATCCTAAAGAGAGTGAAATAATAAAACACCCCCTTCATTGTTCAGCCTCACATCAGAGGGGTTTCTTCCTGTCCAAACTTGTCTCTGCAGCTCAGTCTAACTTATTCTGTGAACATTTAGTGTTGAGGGAAAACTCCTGATCCAGTCTTTATTTCTTTATATTTTCTTTCCAAGCAGCCAAACGTTCCTGTCATCTTTTACTGTGATCCTAATCAGCACTTCTCTAGATTTTCTGAAAGTCTTTCTGGGCTTTTCTTTGCATGCTGGCTGCTTTTTCACTCTTTGTCAGACCTGTGTGCAAACGTTTCAGCTAGTTCAGAGTTTTATGATGTTTTGTTCATCTTTTTGCGTTTTCATAGTTCCATGTTTCTGATCCGGCACACACTCAGGACCACCAAAAAAGTTGTTTTGTCCATTAGGGCTGCCACAAACGATTATTTTAATAATCGATTAGTCACCGATTATTTTTTTCGATTAATCGACTAATCGGA
>JARVGW010000001.1:34138684-34152418 GCA_031762495.1 Anablepsoides rubrolineatus | reverse complement strand
CATTTTGTCGAAAAACGTAAGTTTTTTCGAAATTGACGTGTTTCCATTGAGCAACTTTATTTTCGAAATTCTAATTTACGCATTTTCATGGTCAATGGAAACGCACCTAGTGATTCAGGGTCAGGTCTTGTTTTTAGACGCATCAATTTCACATAATTTCAGACTTCTTATACTTGGCTTTTCTCCTTTTGTCTTAGTTGTCTTGGATATCTTAACATGTACTGCACACCAATGTTTGTCCAATTGTAGAAAGATTGGCCCAAAGTGGAGTATCAACGAAAAAGAAACTGTTAAAGTCTGGAAAACTATTCATGAAGATCATTTTAAAAGATTAGAGGAAAGTTGGACTGGAAGGAAAATCTAAAGAGACGAGGTCTTGATTGAAGCTTCTTTTCAGAGTACAGTATGAACAACGAGCTCGAAGGGGCCCATAAAAGTGCTGTAACTCGTACATTCTAGGCCGGGCCTTTGTTCTCCGTCTCCTCAGCCAGAGATGTGTGAAAAGTGGGTCGCAGGTCGGACCTCTTTGTCCCCCCCGGGCAAATGAAAAGTGACAGACACCGGCCACACATCACCACTAATACGCTCGCACACACTCTTCCCTCCCCACCCCCCTCCATCCCTCTCGGCGCCCACTAATTGCGACATGCGGTTATTAGTGCTGCGCAGGGCCAGCAGCTGTAATTGCTGGACGTCTCTGGACCAATAATTTCATGGTTAGTTGGACCCGTCGGAGTCCAGCGCCTTGCCGGCATGGGTCATCAGGTCACAGTACGCTAGTGGGGGGGGACTGGAGCCAAACAAGATTCCCTGTTTGTTGGAATCCCCACCTTTCTCTGTGATTACAGCTTTTATTGAAGTCAAGTTAAGAACAAAAGTCTGGATTCATGAGCTACAATAATTGCAGTTTACCTCGTCTTCTGTTTCTGGTGTCTTGAAATTTTACTTTTCATTGGTAAATTGCAAAGTTGTCTTCATCAATCAGGTTCCAAGTTTCTAACACACCTGTTGATAGACCAGCTCTGTAGGATGCAGCCTCATCATGAAACAAGTTTCCATCAGAGAGATTGGAAGAGTAGTTACAGCTGCCGCTTGATAGAAATGTTTCAACAACAATATTTATGAATGTTGTGAATAGATGAGAAGTTTAACTGAATGGAAATGTTGAGACGTTTGCTGATGGAGAGAACAAAAAGAACATTTTGTTGTGGCATGCTCATAAATACCAGGACTTTTTATGAGGGATGTTTTAGTCTTGGTTGGATCAGCTTTAATCTCTGTGTTGTAAAATGTTAGCATGAGTCAGATTACCAGTTTTCACAGAATATCCACATGAATTTTAAGGGTTTTAATCTCTGAGCTGGTGTGTGGTCAGTTCTGAATCTCTCGTTTGTTTGAAAACTTGAATGATGAATGAATAAAAAACATTGTCCTTTAAAGAGATGGTAATAAAGGACCCCCTATGTTCAGTTTTATTAAAATCTTGCATGTTTGTCTCTTCTTCTAGGGTTTTGGACCCAAAGAACCAGTGAGACTCAAGTGGACCTGTTGTGATTTTACCATCAGAACCTAAAGCTCGTCACGTCGCCTCCTGCTGCTCCTCCTTTAGAACTCCTCTCTCCTTCCAGCTTCTCCTGCTTTATATTAAAGTTGAATCAAAGCATCTCCTCAGTCCAGAACTCTGTGTACAGAGACTGAGGCAGGGCCAGGTTCAGGCTGCAGGATGGCTGGTCTGTCTTGGTTGACTCTGATATTTGCTGCACTTCTTCTTCCTCTCAGAACTGAAGGTAAGACATTTAAAGTCTGTTTCAAGCTGTTTACAGACCTGTGATCACTTCGTCAAAGTGTTGCTTTTTGTTCTACACATTAAAGGAAATCATTTTAACCAGATACAACTAAATTAACTTCAAAATGAAATTCATATAATGTTTATATTTACTACTTCATATACATCTAGTAACCAACAAATCAGGACTTTTGTTGTCAAAATGTTAAGCCAGTGTTTTTTAACCCTGGTCCTCAAGGCACACTGCCCTGCATGTTTTAGACATTTCCCTGCTTCAACACAGCTGATTTCAATTGATAACTGATTACAAGGCTTTTGTTGAACTGCAATCAGATGAACCAGGTGTGTTTAAAGCAGGGAAACCTCTAAAACAGCAGTGTGCTTTGAGGAACAGGGTTGAGAAACACTGTGTTAAGCAACAAGGAGGGGGGTTGATTCATTGATTCATGTTTTGTTTTTGTTTCCTTTTCAAGAATATTTTAAAGAAAAACTATGTGTATTTGTGACCCATCATATCCAAATGAGGATCAAGTCAAATTTGGTCAAAATGACCTAATCACATTTTCAGGTTCCTGGCTTTAAAAACTGCATTTTGATATTATACGTGAATCCAGAGATGAGACTTAGTTTGTTACCATGATTCATTATTATTTGGTTTGAATCCAAAAATTTTTAATGAAGTTTATTGATGTTATTATAATGAGGAAACTATTGGATTTTGAGATTTCCCAACTGGAAAAAAACAAAAGCTTTGCTAGATCCCCAGGAAAATCTCAAACTTTTAAGGCATTTTTATATCTAAAATCAGTTGTTCGTTGCTACTACTCAAAAAAGTGCTTCAATTATTATTTTTTTTTTTTCAGACAGTTCATTTAAATCACTGATTTAAATGATACAGTGATAAGGCATTTATTTGTTACATTTTTACAAAATTGTAATTTTTGTAAACATTTTAATCAAAACACTATATCTGCTTCTTTCTCCACAACCCTCTTTGACTTAATCCTTGTTTTGATAATGATGGGTCACATTTATGTTTTTAAAGTGTTTTAAACTGAAGTGATTTTAATCAGACTTTGTCTTCACTCTACAGAAAGTTTTTGTTTGTTTTAACCTCTCGATCGTACGTTAAGAAAAGTGATTCTTCTTATCTGAATGAGAGGTTCTGTTTAATGTTGGCAGGAAAATGAAGCAGCTTGTTCATGAGAAACAAGAACATGAGAAAGGTCACCTTCTACTTTCCCAATCACTGAGCTCCAAACAGTGAGCTGTTGATAAGAAGCTGCTGGATATCAGAGAGTCGCTGCCGGTGACAGACTCACTGTAATCTGTAGAGGAAAGGGAGAAACTGTTGTCTTATCAAAGGCTTTTATTTCTGCACGAGACACAAAGTAAAGAGAGTTTTATTACAGAGAAAACCAGACAGAATCAGTTATATTAGAAAAAGCTGCAGAAGATAAAATAATACATGATAAAACCACAGATTTAAGACTAAAATCAGTATATATTCAGTCATCATCTATAAGATTTATAGGAAAACTTTCATCAAGGCCTGAAAAAACAGTTGTAGAAATAAACATAATCTGCTTCTTTATTGTTTTATTTTAAGGGAACATTTTTATATTGGAATCATGATTCTTAGTCATAATTCTGTCTCATAGTTTTATAAAACGAGACTTTGGTTACTCAGAAACCCTCCCTGTCGTCTCCTCGCCACTCCTGCCTGGAGGAAGCTGTTGAACTGATTGTTGCCGCTCTCACTTCCTCTCAGCCCATAAAGCGTTTCCTGTATGGCACAGTTCGAGCTGTCAGCGGCGCTAAATGCTCCAAACAGCCATTGTTCTCCGGAAATATCCTTCATTCCCTCTGGAGACAAATTAGCTCTTTGAAGCTGAGTTTATTTCTTCTCTGCGGAGCGCAGAGTGAAACTCCAGCTGCGCTAAAAGATTTATTGTTTCTGTCAGGGAGACCTGGAAAAGGGTTTGAAGAGATGAAATAGAAATATGGAAATAGACAACGAGTGTTGGAGAGTTGAGGAGTGCTTCAAATACACAAGTAGATTTTATTACAGTTGTCTTTTTCATCTGTTTTTGTTTGCTGTAACAGGATTTTTAGATGCAGATAAACTGCAGAGATGAAAACAATCTACATATTAAATATTTTACCAATAAAAGCTGAAAGTAAAATATTTAGGGTTATTTTTATTTACTTTTTTAGTGATAAATTGTTTTAATTTAAAGGTATTTTCACATCACTTGCCTCTAAATTTCAAATTAGAAGTTGTTTTTTTGATTGGATGATTGAGATTTTAGTTGAATATTATTGGCTAAAGAAACAAGTGTCGTCCAGTCATCTCATCAGCTCTGCCCTGTCTGCTTCAGGGTTTTAACGAGGTTGTTAATTACCTGACTGAGAAGCGTTCAGCTGTTGCCATGGTAACACTGAGTCAGCACGGTAAACATCCCTTTAGGAAGCCGGTGAATTAAAGGGAGGTGGTGCTTTATTAGAAGAGCTTCAGGTTGTAAAAGTGGACGACAAACAGGAGGAGGAAGACCAGTTTAGTCTTGTTTGACATTATTTAGTGTTCTGTTGGTTGACCTTTGTCTCGTTAAGATGTTCAGCGCTGTAACAACACAACTTATATAAACTTAGGACTAAAGTAAGGTAGTTTGGTAGATTTTGTTGTAACACTGCTTCTTGGCAATAAATCTTATAACTTTGAAAAGTCTGTTAATTTTTTTAAATGGTGCCACATTTGTAAGGAATATGCATTTGTGGGATTAGCAGTAGATCTGAGTATGTGGGTTCTTCATAGGGGTGTAACAACACATAAATCCACATTATGTATCAATATAATAGTTAATGATTGAGTTATATTGGGGTAAAAAGAAAAAATCAAACTATATTGTCATCATGTGTCCCATAGATTGCAGACTTGTGAATTGAATTGCATCAAATCGTATCGTGACAGACTTTGATATTGAGAAATATCATATCATCATTCAAACAAATTGATACTCGCTTTGTGATTTTATATCTAAGAAACAATGGATTTTTTTTTGTTGTAACAATGCATCTTGGCAATAAATCTTATACTGGGCACCTGATTGGCAGCACCTGGGTAAACCAGCAGCTGAAACAAGAGTCCACAGAAACAGCAAAATAAGCTGTTTGATAGAAGATTTGGCAGATTTTGCATGTGAACAACTAGGGGTATAAATCAGATTTATCACAATACAATATCATAATTAATAAATTCAAATATCACCACAGCATTACATTCATACAAGAGTACAAGTAGTAAAAGAAAAGAAATTGTTGAATGAGATGTAAAGAAGGTTGGTTTAACTCTTTTAATTTTAGAATGTCCAGTTGTCTTTCTTTAAATTTCTGACCAAGAAAGTAAAATTTGTCTTAGTTTGAATGAGAATCATCAGCCTTTAAGTTTAGTCTTGAAAACATTTGGCAATAATTTTTGTTTAATGCTCATAAAAAAGCAAATCCAAAATAGTAATAGGTCTTGGATTTGTGTTTTTTTTAATGTCAGTTTCTTGAACAGACTCCTATATTTACATACGGTGACTCATTGTTGGCTGTAAAGTTGTTCAGTGAAAGAATCTGTCAACCAAACCGCCGCTCAGAAACAAGATTCACCAGCAGCTCCCATGAAGGTTAAAAAAAGCTGCTGGATCCTCACTCTGGAGCATGAAGCACGTCTGAATTACCCAGCATGCTCTGCCAGACCTCAGACTCCACTCTGACTGACGCTACAATTAGGTACACATGTGGACAGAAAAGGAGGACATTTTCAGTTGCAACAGACCCTCCTACCTGCTGTCACTCACAGGATTTCAGCCAATCAGAAAGCCTCAGACAGACTCTGAAAGCTGCTTGTAAACGTTTATTATTTTAGTGTATATGTTAGATTTGATTAAATGAGTCTAAACTTGAGCTATGTGATCAAATTGCTGAGTTTAATCAGGTGAAAGCATTGATCTGGTTTGACGAGATGTATTTCAATCCACCAGAGTGAAGACGTCTCACTCTGTTAGAGTTTTTGGAAACAAAAACAATCTGTAATGTTTCTGTATCAGATTTCAGACTGCAGAGAGGCAGACCAGCAGCAGCTTGCTGCAGTTCTGCCTTCAAGATTCTTCTTAATTAGTGTTCTTTATTCTTCTAAAGCCATTGGTTTCTTGTGATCAAACTTTAGGGCTTCCACCATATTATCTTTAAGGTTTTACTTTAGAAAGTTTCTGCATGACCAAGTATCTGAACTGAAGGAATCACGGGTCTGATCAGTTATTTCACATTCAATAATAGTAGTAGGTGAAGTCAGCATTTTGTTTTTATTGTTTTCTTTTACATGTGACAATAAAAACCTTAAATAATTAACAGACTTCAAACATACTGTACATCGTTTCCTTAAAAGTGGGTTTTGTTCAAGTGTTTGGTTTGTTTGAACTTATCCACATTTCTTTTTAGCAAACAGTTATGAAATTCCCTGTTAGTATTTATTTATTTATTTAGAAAACATCTTGTAAATTTGATGGACTTTATGGTCGTCCATCAACAGTTATAGTTTCACCTGAACAGATTTCCTACAGTGATCAAAATTGTTGGTTGGTTTTCCTTAAATCTATTCCATCACAGAGTTAAAATTGTGGAAAATATATTTTCTTTTTTGTTCTCATCTGAGAAATTTCCTCTAATGAGAAACAAATCATTAAAAATATATTTTTATTTTTGTTTGAAGAAAAAAAACAAGTCAAGTTGCTTTCAATTGAACATGTTTATGTTTGTTTTGTGTCAGTGATTGACAATGTACACCAGCTGATTCTCTTGGGCAGTATTTGATTCAGTATTAGTCACAGGTGTTGCCCAAATCTGGTTATTCAAGAGGAACCAACATGTTTTTGGATTACTGACGTTCAGTTTGTATTTTTAATTCAGTCTGTATAATATTCCGAGCAGTCGGTAAAGTTAGTGTTATTGCCCTTTTTAGTCACTTCTTCAGTTATTGGAAATAATCAAAACTGAACTGATAAAGTTGGTGTGAGATTTGTGACATAAAAATATAAGATGTCTGTTCTTGGTTGTGTTGTCGTGAGATGTTCTTTTACCTAACGGACATGTATTTAAATAGAAACTGCTGGGAAGAACTCTATGAGCAGTGCCTCCACAATGTGGACTTTAATGATGACAATCAAACTGTTTTACACCCAAAAGAGGACCATCAGCCTGATAATCAATTATTAGGGCCCTGATTGTTCCTGTTATTCACAGAGCTGAGTCATTCTAGCAATAACAGCGTTGTAAGAGGGGTACAACTGGACACAGAGAACCACCCCTGTTTAATGATAGACAGTTTCTCTTTAAAAACATGGCTTTATTTTCTCACATGTTCTTTTGTTTTTGCAGCTTAGGGAGGTCTTGTTTCACCTGCATGGAGAGCCTCTTTTACTGCATGTTTTCTTTAAGGCTAAATCTTCCAAATGCAAGCACCACACCTCAAATCAACTCCAGGCCTTTTATCTGCTTAATAATAATGATAATATTCATAAGTATGTGTGCACATTTAGCAGGCTTTCATCCTCCACCTCAAACAGAAGCTTTACTCACTCCCACTCTCCTCTGCTGCCAAATTTCATTCAACTTTTGCGTCATTTTCTTCCTCCTACTGCAGAGTTTTTGACACTTGACCAAAACATTGTGTCTCCATCAGAAAGGAGGCAGATGTTTGTTTGATCAGCTCATGTATAGGGTGGGACTGAGGAAGAATTCTTTTTTCTATTTTTATTTTTTCATGATTTTGCCTGTGTTTATTTAAAAAGTTTGAAGTCTATACTTTTGAACAGACAGTCATGTTGTTGGCATACCCTCAGAACTGTTTGCATTCTCACTGGCTGTAAGTCTCATTACTCCGTGTCTCATTGAGACTCACCTCTGTTCAGTAAATCCACTCCACAATTTGCAGCTAGCAGAGCAGACAGCCAGAAATCACTACTGGAGTCATTTCAGATCCACGGATTGGAAATTTCCCCACGTTGGGTTGGAAAATTCTGATCCATTAATTATTCTGGTATCTGAATCTGATACAGATCGGCCCCATCCCTAGCTGGGACAGTTGTAAAGATGTCTGTATTTTCTTACAGCCAGCTGGTCTGCATAAACACACCCAACAAGTTCTAATGTTAATTTTTTAAGATTATATGACGTTTTTAACACACCAACCTGGAGTCCATTTACTACCTAACAAATGATTCTATCACAAAACAAAACATGTAGAAACTCCACCACCCAGTTTGAACTGAATACATTTCCAATAAGTTTATTGAATTCAGCACTAGTAAATGGAAACAATCAAACAAAATGTTTTTTTATTTTGATGGGAACAAGCAGAGTGTGAGTCACAGTCTGAGGGAAAACCTCAGCGACGAGCGAAGGCGGGCCAAGAGGCCGTCTCCACGGAAACCAGGCGGTTCAAAGTGTTGGCGTGCAGACGGCTCATGTCCAGACATGAAAACCTACAACATGTCTCAGAGTTTTCACTCTGCGCAGAGGAACAGAGGGAGGGAGGGAACATTTTTACAAATATTTTAAAGACAAGAAAGGAGGAGAAAAAACATCTTAAAATAAGTTAATTATAAACAGACTCGTTCTGAATGAGAGGCAGTGAAGAGAAGATCACAAAGAAATACAGATAAACGGTAACGATGGTCTGATGAGGAAAGATCCTTCTTACATCAAACTAAAACAAGTTTTTAAAAAGCTCTGAAAGTTTATTATAATGTTTAAATATATCTTTATTAAACCTTTTGTCTGAAATATTCATCTTTTACTTCTGTTTTTCTTGTAAAGTGAAAGAAAACTTGAGCCTGGTTCTTGGTTTTGGCAGAATTAGTGTCTGTAGATAATGTGAACTTGAAGCACCCACCCCCATGTCTTCTCATTTTGGACCTTCATCACCTCTTCCTCCTCTGCTCTGCCTCCATGCAGCCTGTCGGCAGCTGATAGAGGAGGAATGTTGAGCCTCCTGCTGGAGTCTTTCTTTAAACAACTCCACAGAGCAGCATCTGCTCGATAACAAACATTTAATGAGAAGTTTAGAAATCTGCAGAAAGAAGGAAAAAGTACATTTACAACGTTAAATCGTTACATCGTTACGTTAATGTTTTACAGGAATAAAGTTCTTGTTTCTCACTTTTAAAGACTATCTGTGTCAGTTCCTTTGTGATTTTTTTATTTGCCTCATCAGATGTCAGTAACAAGTTATTCTGATGATTTCTTTTTCCAGCTGCAGGTCAGAACCCAGACCATGTTCTGCTGGGGGAGGGTGGGAAACCTGAGGCCCGACGTCCTGGTGAGGACTCCACCATCGCACCCGAGGACCTCCCTCGATTCCTGAACTGCTACTGCTCAGGACACTGTCCTGACGACGCCACCAACAACACCTGCCAGTGAGTCTGAAAGAACAGCTTCTTCATCCTGATCACTTAGAGAGGGGGGAAAGAGAGGGGGGTTATAGAAAACACCTTTGGTTCCACTTTACTATAAGGCTAGTTATACACAATACAAGATAGTTTATACATAAGGCTTTAATTCATCTGTAAACGCTTTATAAATCAGTAATAAAAGGGTTTATTATGCATTAAGTAAGGTCGATAAAGAGACAAACTGTTGACATTACATCTAAAGGTTCTTATTAAACATTTCATGTTAAGTTTACCTTGTAAGCACAATGTATTAGGACCTAATGCAGTACAATATTATATGTAAATCTATGTGTTTCCACTACGTTATTGTGTTTATAAGGTATATAAGTGTGAAATGTTTAAGCACCTAGATGTAATATGTACATGAACAGATTTGTCTCACTATTTGTCAAGAAACTGGACAGTTTTCTCTCTTTCTTGTCCTTAATAAATGCATATTATACACTTTTATTAATGATTTATAAAGTGTTTACACATGAATTAATAACTAGGAGAGCCTTATTGTAAAGTGGTACCAAACTATTTAAATATCAGTTATTAGACCAACATTCAAATGAATTAGTAATCTGCAGTTATGTTGACTTTTTTTCTAAAAGCTGTTTGTTTGATGTGAACATCTGCATCCTCAGGACCAACGGTCAGTGCTTCGCCATCATCGAGGAAGACGAGCACGGAGATGTTCTTCTTACCTCCGGCTGCATGAAGTACGAAGGCTCCCACTTCCAGTGCAAGGTACGCTAATGTCACACAGTCAGCTGTGGTCACCTGCACAAACATGTCAATTCTGAGGAAAGTCTTAATCCACCAGATCTGAGGGTTGAGTTAACCCTCTGGTGAGTTTACATTCATATTTCACTCAGAGTGGGGTACAGGGGTTTTCTTCTTGACACTGCCCATCTTTACTGCTGCCTCCTGCTCCAATATGATGGTTTTACCTTGGTCTATTGGCACAATTTAAAAACTGATGTGTAGGTAAAGTCTGAACTTTTAACACAAATTGAAAGAAGCTGCATCTTTCCTGCTACAACCAGTGAAGTCATCATGTGACCTGGAGGTGCTGGCACCTCCCCCCACTCCTGAGAGTCTTTGTTTATGGGTCAAATCACCCACTGCTTTTAACCTGACCAGCTCAGATTTTGATGAAAATTAGCATATGTGTGAATTGTGATCCCACAGCACAATATCTCAAACTTTAGGTCAATCGGACCACTGGTTCCAGAGATGAGGCCCACCCAAAATTTTCAGATTTTCTGCAACAATGGGTGCATCCACCTGTTTTTAATTATCTCAGGAACCACAATTTTTGCAAACTTGGTATCATTGGAAATTGAATTTGATAAGTATCCAAATCTGTCTTTATATTTATAATTTATTTTATAAATTATAAACTTGGGGTCCATATCTCTGGAATCATTGGTCTGATTGACTTACAATTTGAGATACTGACAAGTATGCCAATGTTCATCAAAATCTGAGGTGGTTGAGTTCAAATTTCTTCTTTTTTGTTGTGATTTGACCCAGAATGACCCTCATGGTTTTATACAGGAAGGTAGTTCTTAAATTAACTTAGACTTTGGTCTCAGGTGACCTAAGGCCTCAAACACTCCCACAGAGGTCTTGATCCAGCTTCAGTTTCATTCTGCTCTCTGATTGGCTGTTCGGTTTGATTGACAGGACTCTCCCAACGCTCAGACCAGGAGGACGATCGAGTGCTGCAACACAGATTTCTGTAACGGAGACCTGAGGCCCACCCTGCCGCCGCAGGTTCCCATGGGTAAGCTTTCAGCTGATGTTAGAGCTCTAACCGTGTTCATGCTGAGTCGTGGTTAATTAACCTCAGTGCTGTTTCTGCAGAGAGCAGCTCCCATTGGCTGGCCTTCCTCATCTCCATGACGGTCTGCTGCTGCACTCTGATCTGCATCACCATCGTCTTCTACTACAAGTAGGAGCTGAGCTGAAATAACATTTGTAGATTTTTATTTCTACCATATTAGTTTATGAATAAACTTCTAAAGATGCATAATTTAGTAATTTACTTATTTTAGTATTTCAAACATACATTTGGCTAATACTAAAAGACTGCTGTCCTGACCTTTGTGTACAGATTGAGTGATCTTGATTGGTGAACTAAAACGTTGCATAACTTTTAAAGTAATCGACTCATTTTCTGCTTTCGTAGAGTTTAGGTTAATTTAGTTTTGGAAAATCAGACTCATATAAAAGGCAACATATAGTTTGAATCTTAAAATGTCACAGATTAAAGGTCCAGTTAATGCACTTCATTAAATCTTTTAGCCCTAAAATGAATTTCTTCAGTTTATTTCCTCTGGTTGTTATTTTGTTTTATCTTCTTTAGCTTCAGTTTTAATGGAAACAATATTGATTTGTTAATTTAAAAATAAAAATCCAGTGTTTTTAGTGCTTGATTGACAGCTCAATAAGCCAATAGGAGCTTCCATGTCATGTCCTCAGAATTACAAAAGTCTGTTGGTTCTTTAAACTTAAAGTTTTTACTGTAGTAAAGTAAAGTAGTAGGACCAGATAATAGTAAGAGATTTACAGTATGCTTTGTGTTTTACATAAAAACTGTTCAGTGTGATTATTTTCCTACTGATAAAACTAAAGTGTTGAATTATTCCTGAGTTGTTTCTTGACTAAATGAACCACTGTGTGTGTGTGTTTGCATGTGTGTGTGTGTGTGTTTTTAAACAGATATAAGTGGCAGACTGAACGTGACCGGTACCCTAAAGACGTGGAACAGGAAGTCTTTATTCGAGGAGGAGAGTCTCTCAAAGATCTCATTCATCAGTCTCAGAGCTCTGGCAGTGGCTCAGGGCTCCCCCTGCTGGTAGGAATAACACATGACATACTACACCCAGTTACTAAACAGGACTTTTTACTGACATCTGCTTCTGGAAAATGGCAATAAAATATTTTTATTTTAATACAACTGACAAAATTACAAAAAAAACAACAAAAGATTACAGGAAAGAAAATGAGAGACAAAAGAAGTTTTATACAGAACTATAAGGAATTTATGATTTGGGTAAAACTTTTCTGATGTCATGTTTGTGTCCTTCAGGTGCAGCGGACCATCGCCAAGCAGATCCAGATGGTTCGTCAGATTGGGAAGGGTCGCTATGGTGAGGTGTGGTTGGGCCGCTGGAGAGGTGAGAAGGTGGCCGTTAAAGTCTTCTTCACCCGTGAGGAGGCCAGCTGGTTCCGTGAGACTGAGATCTACCAAACTGTCCTGATGAGACACGAGAACATCCTCGGTGAGCTTCACAGTCTCATCATTTCAACTTGTTTTAACCTGTTTGAATTGGACACATTTCTAATGAAAACATCATTTTGCCACACAAATGAAAAGGCCAAATTATTAGACAAACATAACGTGCTACGTTTTCTTTTAACAAAAACATTTCTTGTAGAAAAAACATAATAAAATGTACGCAGCTTCTCACTGAACAATCTTCAATTCTGTGCTTCTTAAAACTGCTTTTTAATGGCTCTAAATTAGAAATATGGTATTATTTTACCATTAGTCAAGATGTAAAACTTAAGCACAAAAAATAGCAGTAAATTTAACAAGATAATTAATATACAAATTTAATAAAACAGCCAAAGATTTTCTTGTCTCTTGTAGTAGAAACTCTAGTTTCTGCTAGAAATGTGAGAATCATTGTGTGTCTGTCCTGCAGGCTTCATCGCTGCAGATATCAAAGGTTCAGGCACCTCTACTCAGCTCTTCCTTATAACAGACTACCATGAGAACGGCTCTCTGTACGACTACCTGAAGCTGACCACGCTGGACGCTCAGGCGCTGCTCCGGCTGGCGTACTCGGCGGCCTGCGGCCTCTGTCACCTGCACACAGAGATCTACGGCACGCAGGGCAAGCCGGCCATCGCCCACAGAGACCTGAAGAGCAAGAACATCTTGGTGAAGAAGAACGGCACCTGCTGCATCGCTGACCTGGGCCTCGCCGTCAAGTTCAACAGGTGATGAAATGTTTCCCTTCAATCAGCTCAGAGGTGCTGCTGGTGGTGAATTATTGAACCAGTAAGAGTTGATGAAAGTCAGACTCATGTTAGACTGCTTTGTTTATTTAAAGTTACCATTCTGCCACAGCTGTAAACATACTTATGATTAGAATGAACTCTCCCACAGCGACACAAACGAGGTGGACGTCCCTCTGAGCACTCGAGTGGGGACGAGGCGCTACATGGCCCCTGAAGTCCTGGAGGAGAGCCTGAACAAGAATCACTTCCAGGCCTACATCATGGCCGACATCTACAGCTACGGCCTCATCGTGTGGGAGATGACCAGACGCTGTGTCACTGGAGGTGTGTGTACACACACACATACACACACACTCACAAACGTGTCCACCTATACATATGGGGACATTACATTGACTTCCATTCAATTTCTACAGCCTAACCCTGACCACC
>JARVGW010000001.1:34120538-34135175 GCA_031762495.1 Anablepsoides rubrolineatus | reverse complement strand
GCAATGGATTTTGCTATTTTAGTTCTTAAATAATTTACATGAGACTTCCAAGACAATTTTTCATCAATAATAACACCTAAGAACTTAACCTCATTGACTCTACAAATGTCAACACCATCGACTTTAAACAAAACATTGACCATACTTTTTCTATTACTAAATATCATATAGTTTGTTTTGTCTAAATTTAGTGATAATTTATTAAGCTTAAACCAGTTTTGTATTTTTGAATTATTTCCAACATTCGTTCCAAATTTTTACCCAAACAAAAACATGTATTGTCATCTGCAAACAACACATTTAATCATTATTCTGTGCAGGTCAGGAACCATACTGCACTTAAAAGTCCTGCCTTTTCAGAAACAACATGTCATTAACATTAAATAGATTTTAGAGATTTTTTTGATCAATTAAGAATGTTTCATGTCCACATTGAGATGCATTGAAGAATTGATTGATTATAACAATCTGTTTATTATAACAATATGTTGTCTGATTCTCATTATAATTAGATGATTTAATCAGATATTTGATCAGATCCAGCTGATAGTGTGTCACAGAGTAACAGCTGAGAGCAAACAGTACAAACACCCAGTTAGACCAGTCCCTGTCAGCTGACTGCAAGAGCAAACAGCTGATATGAGATGATGTCATTCAGGAGGAGCACACTCTGAGGTGTGTGTGTGTGTGTGTGTGTGTGTGTGTGTGTGTGTGTGTGTGTGTGTGTCACATGACAGGATGTTTAATGTTCAGCTGCTTCAAACAAATATGTCAAAAACACTTCTTTAATCTTGTTTTTACCAAATACTTTCCTCAAAACAGTTAAGATTTTACTATGTCAGAGAAAAAAACTGAAATGTTTACTCTGCTGGTTATTAAGTAATAAATATTTATTGTTCATGATGCTTTAATAGCTGTATTTCTCATAAATAAAGACGGCACAGAGAGAAGTTTCATCTACAAAGATCCTTTGGATACATTTTTAAATAGATATAAATAAATTATTACAAAGAAAATGCTAATATTGTAAAATACAGAGAAACTTAAAATATGAAGAAAAGCATCAAACTCAAGTATTAACAGGGTTTATCTTTATTTAAATAACATTTTAAACATCAATTTAATATATATTAGGGATGATTCTGTTTAAACCTGTTATAAAGCACGAGAACGCTCTCGTGTTTTGTTTTGTTTTACTTAAACCATCATCGTGTCCCAGCAAAATACAGATTATTAGCTTTAAAAAGAGACCAAGCTTGTGAATTTACTCTAAAGGGTTCAAGAGCACTACTTCATTTAATTTGTGTATTTTTTAAAATGTTTTATGGTATTTTAGGCCTGCAGGTTAAATCTGTTTCTCATTTCATCATTTGTTTAATTTGGATGTTAAAAACAAACAAAAAACTTCACTATTTTATGTGGTTAAAGACGTTTTGCTGTTTCGATGCTGAAAACGTTTCAAACTTTGTTCTCTTTGAAGTTGTGTGACGAAAATGACATCTTTTTGATTTATGCAAAATCAACTTTTTTTAGCTTTCAAGTTAGATCATCATTCTCTCATCAAAAACACAACAGAGTGTTTGTTTGCTTTGACTCATTCATGCATGTTTGAAAAATCTTTGTTTCCGACACACATCTGGTCTGACGCATTTAGCAGATCTGAATTTTGACTTCCAGGGTGAATAATAGCTCAATTAATCCTGAATTTCCCCTCGGTGGGACAATTAAGGCTAGTTTTATTCTATTCTATTCTATTCTATTCTATTCTATTCTATTCTATTCTATTCTATTCTATTCTATTCTATTCTATTCTATAAAATGCAGCAAATCTGTGGCTGTTTTCAAATTCAGAGGCTGCATCCATCAGGGGACCTGGTCTATGTAGGCTGGGTTCTTTCTAAACTGTGAAGGTTGGAAGAAAGTATCTGTGAAATTAGACGGTCTAGTCTTTATTCCCTCCCTTACACCAGCGTATGTCATGTTGCTTAGCAAACATGATGACGCTAAACAGAAGCAAAAAAATGTTATTATATTAATATTATTGATGCTATGAATTTATAAAATTTGTTTACAGGGAATACTTAAACAACTAAGGCAGAGGTTCTCAAACTGTGGTCCCAGGACCCCCGGGGGTTCATGAGTTGTATCTTCGGGGTCCTCAAAAAATGTCAATAAAAATAGAATAAAAATAGCTTTTATTTTTCCACTGAGGGGAAATTCAGGTGTTACAGCAGCATCAGTACAGATGTTCACACACTAGTTAGTTTACAAACTATAGACAATTCACAAACAATAAATAGTTAATTTGGTTTTTATTTAAGAAAAAAAATATGGAGAACAATGCACTAGTATAACAAACATAATAAACCAAACAAAAATAATAATACAATGGTATTTATGGCTTCAAATAACAGCATTAAAACAGCATGGGGTTTATGAGGGGTCCCTGTAAATGTTGTACCTCTTTAAGGGATCCCCAGACCCACAAAGTTTGAGAAGCCCTGAACTAAGGGACCCACTATATGAACTTGTTTGATTTAAAGAATAATATTAAAAACATGTTTATACAAATGACAAAAGCATTAACAATACAACCGCTTGAAACTTAACATTTTTATACAGCCAAGTATTTTATTTAAAACTATTTCTTTCTTTTGATTTGTCTGCCATTACAAGAAAAAAAAATGGTTGGCCCTATAGGTTCATCTTGGTACTGATAATGTGGGGTGAGAAGGATCCACTGGACCTGTCCCTCAAATCAGGGAGAAAAGAAGACGCATTTTTCAGCCACAACTGGAGGAGTCTTTGAATTTAGACAGCCTTCAGTGCAGTGCTGTGACATAAACAAATTCAGCCTTTGAAGGATGTAACCTCTGAATTTGAATGCAAGAAAGTGTTAAAATGTGTCTTTATAGAGCTGCTTTGTTTTTGTGGTGAAACACTGCCACCTTCAGGTCAGACTGCAGATTACAGCATTCAGCAGATGATTTGGTATGAAGTTTATATTAATCCTCATCAGTTATCATAAAAGTATCTCATGGTGGTGATGGATGGATGATAAAAGCAGCAGCAACAAACCGGTTCATACCGGTTACCGTCCATCTCCCAGCAGACCCAGTAACGAGCTGCACGTCTGCACAAACTCTTTGTGTCCACTAGCACTTCACTGAACCCTTTGTTCATCTTTAGAGGCATCAAAACAGACCGCAGGGTGAGAAGATGGAAACCTCTCATTACTGAGCTGAAACAACACAAACTAACAATAATCAGGTTATTACCAGAGATTAAACTCTAACTGGTTTGTTTAGCTGTCAGAGTACCAACAAAGACTGAGAGGTCAAAGGTCAGCGTTTGTGTTCGGCTTATATGTGCAGAGATGCACTGTAAAATCATTTAAATAACTTTAGAGATAGTTTTATTCACATAAAAATACTATATTTGACAGTAAGAATTAGTTTAATAAAATGTGATGATTTCAGAACATTTTGATCTTTATGAAATAGACTGAAAAGTGTTAGTTTTGTTAAAAATACAGTATCTTTATTATAAACTGCAGAGGTCTTATAATACTAGAAAAAAAATACTAAGTAAAAGTAAAATTACATAAACAGAAAATAAATTTCACTGATGAAAAAACTAAAGTAAAAGTCGTAAAACTGTTTACAAAAATTGTGAAGATAAAAGTAAAAGTACTTTTACACACTCTGTAAGAAATAAACTGTTAAATTTACTGAACTAAACTGGTTCCACTAAGCCAAGTTAAGTAAATTGAACAATATATGTTTATTATTTGCTCAGTTTACTCCGCTCAGTGGAACCAGCTGATATGACTCTGTTGAGTAAATTCAACACTTTATTTTTTAGAGCAAAAACTTCCTTCATGATGAGTTCAAACAAATGTAATTTTGTAACAAGTAACTAAGTGTTACATTTTAAAGTAAAGAAGTAAAAGTATCATTTTTAGCTTTAAAATGTAACAAAGTAAAAGTAAAAGTAGCTATTTAATAAAATAATTGGTAGAATTTCAAATCCTAAAAAAAAGTACTGTAACAAATTAAATGTACTTAATTACTATAAACATCTGATAAACTGGTACAAAATGTTTATTCAAAGAAAAAAACTAAAATCTGAATATTTTTTATTTTATAGACATAAATGATCATCCCTTTTTTTACTCTGATTTTTTTAATTTTCTCAATTATGGAAAGAAAAAACAAACAAAAAAAACAATTTCAATAACAAGCCTAATTTTTTTAAAAAGCTTAACATATACTGACAAAAGTCTTTTTTAAAGAAATAACAGCAAATATAATACATAAGATCAAATAAAGTACGTAAAATAAGGTCAAATAAAGCAAAACTCAGTAAATAAAGTTAATTTTTGCAGCTCTTGGCTAAAATAATAATAGAGGAAATGTTATTTTTCCTGAAGCTTTGGTGACGACTCCCAGAATGTCTGTTTTCTGTCTGCAGTGATGTTTGTTTGTTTGTTTGTTTGTTTGTTTATTGTTGCACAGCCTTATTGTCACAGACTTGTTTAGTCTTGTTTTACATCATGTTGTCTTCATTTTACAGAAGCTGCAGACTATAATCATTTCAGACTATTAAAAGATTTATTGTCAGGCTGCAGTGCATCATGGGATTTTAAAGCTTTAAAACTGAGTGAACGTGCAGAGACCCTCCAGCATGTATTATTATTATTATTATTATTATTATTATTATTATTATTATTATTATTATTATTATAGGTGGAAACCCTTTAAACTGAGCTGCAGTTCATCAGTTTCTGTTAATGAGCTCAGTAGTTTGTCATCAGGTGCTGAAACGTCCCACTGCACATTAGAAACCACTTAAAGCCTCTCAGGGACTCTCTTCACATCACACTGTGTTTTCTGGTGCTGAGGTTTTAAACAGCTGGTTTCATTCTGCTGAGTCAGCGTTAAAACAGCTGTTCAGTCACAGGATGTTTTTCTGTCTTAGACAGGAGCAACTATCCTGCATCTTTTACCTGTTTCTCTGCTCGATTACACCTGATTCAGTGACTAAAAGTTCTACAGAATCCTGTTTATCACTCATTTATAAAAATCAGGTGTTCTGGAGATAAAACTCTAAAACATGCAGGATCGTGGGCCTTCAGAACCAGGACTAGAACTCTGTGCATTTAGGTGTTAACTCTGTCATTATTCTTATTTATCTATAAAGGTGGAGCAGAACTTCAGAAAACAAATCATCTATTCTTCTTTTTTTAGCCTTTCTTGAGTTTGATTGCATTTTTTAAGCTCATCTTTGTTACTCTTTTTTTGTTTGTTTGTTTACAAATTAGGATCAATATAAAATTTAAAAAATGGTTAAATTTTAAAACTAAATGTGAATATGTTACTGAGTTGACTTTAGCTGCACAAAATCCCTCAAATTTACAGATTTTAAATTAATTTTCAAACACAAGCTTTAACTGACTCTTTAACTTACCATAACTCTATTTTCAGAAAATTTTTACAACCTGAATAATTTTATTTTATTTTTTATCTTAGTTAAAAGTTCCTACTTGTTTCTTCTAAAAAGTTATTAGTTTCTTACAGATGAAACAACTCTGGTAAAAGTAATAAAATGTCATGCTGGTCTTTTTCAACATAAAACATGAGGAAAAAAAACTTTCTTCGAAATAAAAACTTAAAATTTGTTTTGAGTAAAATGTTTATTTTAAAGCAAAAATAAGCTTGAATTATTTTTTACAAGAAGAAAAGCAGTTTTCAGAGAGGAAAAATCTCAGTCTGATCCAGTTTGGTCCCGTTCAGCCCAGTTTAATAAAAACCAGGAGGAGGAGATTTCAGAGGAATGTTTGAGGTTCTGAGCTGCGGTTCTGCTGGAGTCTCCACCCAAACAGTGAGCTGAGCTGCAGCTACTTCTGTTGTTTCATTAAACCTCAGGAGGTTCTGCTGACGGCAGCTCAAACACTGCTGTGTGTGGGGGGGTTTGGACCATGGTGTGAACTGAGTTTAGGTTAGTTTTAGGGTCAGGTACGTTCCTGTCAGGTTAATTTTAGGATAAATGGTCAGTTAAATAAATAGAAAATGATGTCATAATAAAGCTACTTTCCACTGAAATCCTTCTTATCAGAGAGTTTACTCATATGTCAGATGTAGATTTACTTATGTTGGTTCTGAACCCATCATTTGGTCTCTTGTGGGCTGGTTGGACCTCACTGTAGACGGAGCCTCGTTAAGCAGGACAGCTGTATTTTAGCTGCAGTGCTAATGCTAGCAAACACTCGTTTACCACATTTAAATGATAAACATTTTGTGGTGATGAGAGAATCTCTTTACCCACCATCCATTCTTCCCCAGGCTATCTTAATTTTATTTTTAATGTCCTGTCAAACAAAGCAAGCTGAGTGTTCTCAGTAAACTAGATTATTTCAGAGCTGGTGTGAGTGCAGCAGTTACCAGTGAGTCAGAAAATCAAGAACTAAGTTCATTTTATAACATATTACTTTTTCTGTAATTAATTCATCTAAATTAATGCATTAAAGTCTCAGCCTTCCAACATAATCTCATCATTAAATCATTTTTTTATGTCAAACTTGTTAGAAATTAGTAAATATTCCTCGTCTTTATTAGCAGCTGAGTTTGGTGGTCAGTATCTCAGCAGCTTATTTGCATCTGAGTCTTTTGTCAACTCAAAATACTTCTGTCGACTCTCGTCCTGACTGCTTTTAGTTAGTTTCTTTTTCCCTATGATTTAAATACATATACATACAATGTAATATATATTTATTATATTTTGATGCCATTGTTGTCCCTCTGATTATTTTTAACCACTTATTTGTCTCATGCTGAAACTGCCCGAGCTGTACTTGTCAGTAATTGTTGGCAACAATACATGACCCTGCTGATTATGTTTATATTATTATTAAATTATGCTGTGGACATTTGGTTGTGTATGATGTGTATCTTGTTTGAATTGTTTTTTGTATAAAATAACATCAAACAGTGAAAAATAGTCCACTTAAAGATGCAAAAACACAGAGAAACACTGCTCTTGTTAGCTTTATACCTTGCAGTTTGGTTGCTTAGAGCAGTGGTTCCCAACCAGGGGTACGTGTACCCCTTGGGGTATGGGAGCATATTACAGGGGGTACGTGGAAAAATGTCCCAGGTGTGTAAAAGGATAAATAAAAATGGGACTGAGATATGTAGGGTCCTATGATTTCTGCAATGCAGAAAATGCAAACGAAATCACAAAATTGACACAAAATGGATTCCTGTATAAAGCGTGGAATCTCACAGAATTTGCTCATTTGGGGTATTTGATGTATTTTGGACACTGTTGGTTCCTGCACCTGCATTTACCTGGTTTATTTATTTATTTACTTATTCACTTTCAAGGCAACATATTCATCTTTATGTTTAATTTGAGTTGAAAAGAATAAAATGCCTGAGAATTAAATGTTCTAGGGTGTTAAATAAATCATTTTTATTTAATAATCAGTTGTTGTACATTATAGTTTTGGAGAATCATCATTACATTTGACAGAGGGGGAACTAGTGGTATGATAAAATGACTCAAAAAGGTTGGGAACCACTGGGCCCCTGGCTCTGCTCTGCCCAGGCCTGGTTTCCTCTGAATCTGTCTCTGTGTTTTCAGGCTGCTCAGATACTTCTCTCTGCCTCCTGGACCACTGCAGTGTTTGTAGTAAAAACATGCTGACAGATGTTGGGGTTTCAGTTTAAATTAAAGCTGACCGGTTCAGAACAAACGGGTCGACAGCGAGTCCTCGTGTGGCCTGCTGTGTTCCTGCCCTGATCAATAACCTGATGGATGCAGACGCTGACACAGAAACACACTGCTGCTCTCTGCGCCGTCAGCTCGTGGGGTTAACCCCTCGTTCCACCAGCACATCCCCTCCCATTATCAGGCTGTAAATAATTACCTGCTGAAGTGAAACCCAGAAGCTGCTGAGGAGAACCATGTCAGGATGGTGATCAGCAGAACGGACCATGAAAAGGTGCACTTTCTTACGTCTGCAGCTCTGAAGCTGCTGTGTTCACATGCTGGAGAAAACAGCTTGTTGTGTAGAAACACACAGAGACAGAAACACATCAGCACCTGAAACCTCTGCATGATCACATGTTAATGCTAACAAACTCTTCTGTTGTGGTAAAACCTCACACAGCTTAGGGAAAATTGAACATAAAACCAAAGAATGACCACATCCATTTTGAGCCCAATATCTATAAAGTATTTTTTATATTAGTTATTGTTAATTAGCTGTGGCAGCAATCTTAAAAAGTATTTTAGTTGTAAAAACATCCAATGATTAGTTTCTAATCAAATATTGTTCAAAACATGTACAATAGGTTGCCTTCAGGCCCAGGCCTCCCTTGAAAATGAGATCTGAGATCTCAACGGGACTTGCCTGGTTAAATAACGGTAAATAAATAAATAAATGTTTAATGACAAAAAATGAGCAAAAAACATAAGCTTCACCTTTTCTGTTCTGAGCAATAAAATCAAAAGATAAACATGGAACAAAACATGATATAAATACTGACTACAACAGGACTTATAAAACTCTTATAAAGTTTGGAAAAACTAAACCTAACTACAAACTAAAAGTTGTCCAAAATAGCAATAAATAAATGATGTCTGTAATCAGACATAAAGGCAGTTTTTTAAAGCAACCAACTAAAAAACACTAAAACATGACTGATCATGCAAAGCAGCAGTGAGACTCAGAATAAACAGACACAAAAAGGACATTTAGACAAAGAGCTGTAAAAAACATGCAAAGAAAACTTTAGGTTTGCAAAAAACAAGCTCAAGTACTACAAAATATTAAGACAAAAACAAGCTAACAAAAATGTGTTTAAATATACTTTCTGTCACTTTTTCTAAATCATAATAAAAACAGGAATATAGACACGGGACACAAAGATTTAAAAAAAACAACTGCAGAGAATAAAATAAACAAAATATGTACATAGTTTCATAACATAAGGTTGCAACAAAAACTGTCTACACTGAAATAACAAAACAAAACAAACAAAAAGACATAAAATAACGAAAAGAGTCAAGAACAAATATCCAAAAACAGCATTTAACAGATATTAATATGATTTTTAAATGTAAAAAAGTTGAACTCTTCTCAGAGTTGTTCAGTTCATGCATCAGGCCGGTGTGCAGCTACACTAAATTTAGAAAAAGATTTAACCTGCAGCTAAAAGTTATTAAAAGCTGACTTAAAGCTAAAGTAATAAGAAAACAATTAACAAAAACAATAAATGTGTAGCAAATGTTTAGCTAAATGCTAATACTAGCAAGCAGTTTTAAACAACTACGGTTTAACATTTTAGAAATATAATTCACTTATATTTTATATAAAATAATTCAATTGAAATAAAGTAAATCAGTTGTAGTAAGATGTTTTAATGTTTTTCAGTTGTATTTGTGCTTCAGATAAATCAGCTCAGAAACACTGAATGCATGACTTTTATTCCAGTATTTATTGTTTAGTTAGTATAACCTTCAAAGTTAACCAGGGACAGCATCTCTGGCTTCCCGCGCGCACGCGAGGCGCGCCCCCGGCGGTGCACGCGCCGCTCGGCCCCGTGCTGCAGGTAGTAGCTCCGCCCCCTCCCTCCTACCGCTTTAAACACAATAACCGCCGCTTCTCTCCGGACCGGCCGGACTCAAAGCTTCACCGTGTCCGGGACGAAGCTGCTGGCAGTCCGTAGCGCCTCCTCCGGTCCTCCTCGGCCCACAGGTGAGCTCCTTTCCTGGGCCTCCGGGCTCCTGTTGTTACCGTGATGCTTTCAGCATTTACTCTCATTCACTGGCGCTTGCTGCGTACTTACTACGACGTCGGTACCGGGTCACACACGGATGAGACCTGCCGTAGGAGAAATATCTGTACAGGTTCGGTGCTTTTTGTTTATTTATTTATTTTTTATCCGACACATGTGAGGTATTATCGGGTTTAAACGGGCCACCGGTACCCGTTTTGTCCTCATTGTTGTGGGTGAAGTTTGCTGGAAGTGATGTAATGTATCCCCGGTGCGGAGCCAGCAGCTCGGTCTGCGCCGGACTCCCTTTAAAAAAGCAGCTTTTTAAACGCAACGCTGCCGGTGTTTTCTGGGCGATGTGTTTGGATCAGGGTTCGTCCGGTTCTGTGTTGATGAATTGGGCTCACACAGCGGTTATGGTTTTGTTTCATGGAGTTTAAACACCCGGCTGTGGTTTTACATTCCAGCCAGTGTTTGAACGCTAAATCTCTTTTTTTTTTCTTTTTGAATAATCATGGATATCTAAAAGTTAGTTATTTGGCAAATTTTTAACCTTTTGTATGTACTGTGAAAAGTCTTTTCTATCCAGTAAAAAAGGGTACAAAAATACTTTCTTCAAAAGAAATTGTACTTCACTTTAATTTCATTTAGTTTTTGAAGGACTTCATTACATTTCAAAACTCTTCTTTCAGTGTTAGTTGCTTTTTCGTCCATGTTTTCTTTGTCAAGTTGATCCCATACCTCTGCTTCAATAATCTTCATATCCAGACTTTTAGGAGTCTAATGCTTAATCCCCTCAATCTCATACTTTGTAGATGGTTTTGCACAGCAGATCAAAATTTGGCAGTGCTTTTCTGTTTATAGCTCCATCAGTTTTTGGTCCTCTCTAAAGAATGCAGTCTCAAACAATGATATAACCTCTGCTGTGTTTTACTGGTGGATTTACATGCTCCATATTTCAACTGTTCTTTAAGTAAAAATGTCAAAGTCTAGAATTTAAACCCCTATAATGCACAATGTTGCTGATAAGTTTAGCATTAGTGCAGTTATTTTTCTGTCGTATGATCAGGCATTTCTGTGTGCAGACAGAATCTTCTCTGGAAAAAGTTTTATAAGAGATCCTAAATCATCCCTACACATGTTAGAAACTGAGCAGAAAGTCAGATTTAAAACAACCAGCAGGTCTTTTTTCATCAGTGTGATTCATCACTTCTCTAAGAAGTTTTCTTGAAGCTGAAATGAGGAGTTGGGTTTTCTGTCAGGGCTTTAAATTCAAGAACATTATTCAGCGGGATTCACAGGAGAATAATGTGCTGAAAGAACAGGAGGAGGAGGAGGAAGAGCTCCTCCCAGTCTGGATGATTTACTGTTTATTCGCTGAACTGATGGGAGCTGCTGCTGCTGCTGCTGCTGGAATGTGGGAGAGTGAAAATTAGAACAAAACCTTCACAGGAGGGGGGGTGAGATGATGACGGCTGAAGCTCTCCCAAGAACAAAGTTTGTGGATTAGTGAGCTGCTTGTTTGGAGGTGAAGTCAGAGCTGCCGATCTGATATTCTTCAGTGTTTGCATCACAAATCAAAAGACCGTCAGGTTGACTGTACACTGTGATCTGACGTTGGCTCTTTTAGATTACAGGAACGATTTCATTGTTCTTTTTAACTATTAAAGGAAGCCGTACGACACTCGAACAAAAGTTCTTAGTGGTGCCATGAAGTAGATTGTTTTCTTTATCCTGTTTACACAATGCTTTTATTATATTTTTAGCTTTTCACATGTTTCAATAGAGAATGTTTGGTTTTTATTATTTCTACACAAATACAATATTTCATTCCATTATGCAGATGATATGGATTATTATGCCCATCTATTAGGGTTGGGCAATAAATCAATTTATTAAGTTCAAATTTGCCATTTATAAAGATTTAATTTTGGGGAAAAGTGGATTTTTTTCCCACCAGTGCACTCTTTGGGGCTTCTGTAGTTCAGAGGTCACCCCACCTGTCCCCCAAGACACTTGGTACATGACATGACAATATGGCAGCTAGCAGAGAGGATCTACTTAACAAAAAAGGCTCCGTTTCTTCAGTTTTCTGGAACTGGTTAGGTTTCGCAACCTCAGTTGGAGCAACAAACACCTCACTGCATAATCTGTTTGAAGGCTCTTGCTACAGAAAGCAGGAGTACAACAAATCTGTTTAAACAGGGACACCCTGTTAAGTGGGAAACAAATCAATTAAAATTGAAAATCATATTTGGGATATCGCCCAGCCCTACCATCTATTAAGTCAATTGATATATGACTTGTCAACCAATCCAGTAGGTTGGTCAGCATTCGGTCAGAGGCAGGTTCAGATATAAACACTGAACTAAACAAACAGGTCAGATAATTATTGAATCAGCTCTGACTGCTCGGTAACTTCAGAATCAACACACTAACAACTAGCTTCCATAGGCTACTTCTGTAAACACAGCGCTGATGAGACGTCACGTCTTTTTCTGCGCATGCCAGTAGCGAGTTGCTAGCACCCTGTGTTGCTAGCAGCCCCTCCCCTACCTGTTGAGGAGCGCTCAGAGGACGCAGGAGGGGAGAGAGGAAAAAAGGAGCTTCTTTTAAACAACACAGCATGCACCGTGTCCACACTGTTCCGGTACCGTTAATGGCACCGTTAATTCTGGAGCTTATCGATCCGCTCAAAATTAATCACGTGGAACCGGTGCTGAAAAAATACCGGGTTTCGGTAGCATCCCTAGTTATGACTACGCTATATCGTGTACTTGTGTGTGGTGGGGGTGGTCAGAGTTATCGTACATTTATCGTTATCGAGGTGAACTGGTCAATATATCGCAATATTGATTTTAGGCCATATGGCCCAGCTCTAGGCTGGAGGCAGCAGGGAGTAGCGTGGTCGAGTCGGGCAGGTAGCAACATGTTTAAGATTAATTTTAGTTATAACCTGAGAAAGGAAAGTGCTAGCTGCACGAAATTTGAATGCTGTACATATGAAATGATGTGTAACACGATGGCTCGGTTAAAACATCCCTAAACAGCCCATAAAATGATTGCTAAAAATCAATATATTTTTAGCGTTTTTGTGTTATGCGTCCTCTGTCTGTGAAAGACTTGAGTTTTAACCTCAGTTTCTCCATGATTTCCTTCACTGAACTGATATAATATTCAGAGAAATTCTTTGCCTCAGTGTTTGCTAATACGGCAAAGTTGCCTCACCAAATGTCTCTGGTAATGCTTCACAAGTGGTGGTATAGTCATTCCAAGCTTAAGCTATTCTCTTTAATAATGACTTAAATACAGTTATTACAGCATTATTCATCTCCAGGTTGGATTACTGTAACTCTTATTTTGGTATCAGCTAGTCTCTGTTGTCTGTCTGCAGCTGGTTCAGAGTTCTGTTGCCAGATTTCTATCTGGCACCAGAGGGAAAAAAACAGCACCACTCCTGAGTTAGGGAGTCTTTTTACTTTTAAAAAGAGGAAAGATGTCAGATCTCATTGATTCTAGACAGTCTTTTTTTTGCTTGGATAATTCATACTCCAACCATGAGGGAGAAGTTGTGGTAAGTCTTCCACTGGAGCACACAGTGCGGTTCTCACAGTGGATGTTTACTTTCAGCTGGAGATGAAGGAGTTTGAGGAGAAAATGTTGGAATTTCTGTTGATAATTGAATAGCTAGGCGTTGCTTTATAAATTTGTGAGACTTCTCTTTTTTGACACCCTACACGGGACTGATATACGAGACGCATGCCCTCCTGGTCATCACCACAGAGAGTCGTTATATCTCCTCTATGCAAAACTGTCCAGTCTCCTTCCATTGGTTCTTTAACTATCTTTATAAGTTTTATTTGACTTTCTATCATTTCTGCAGGATGCAATGATTGCTGTATTTTCTGAAAGCCTTAGCCAACAGCTCCTAAGCAGACACTGCTCTGAGAGAGCAGCGCACTTCCTTTATTTTTCATAATCAATCAATCAATCAATCAAATTTGTTTCTTTAAATTGAAGTGTAGTTTAGGGCTGCAACTAACGATTATTTTAATCTATCAATAATTTTTTCGAGTAATCGGCCAAATCAATAAAACACTGAATTAAATAAATATAGGTAGATATAAATTAATTTAATTCCTATATAAATTAGAGATGCAAGTTATCGATTTAATGTGAAGTTGTCTGAAGTTTATCCTATAGGCTGTGTCCAAAACAGCAGGCCGGGTCCTCCGAAAGACCCAGACTACCTGGTCAAGGTGGGCCGGGTCCTTGGTAGACCGTGAAGACCAGAAATAAAGTGTCTGTGAATTTGGACGGTCTAGCCTCCCGTCTTTACTCCGGCGTACGTCATGTCTCCTAGCAACAGTGACGACGCTAAACAGAAGCAAACTATCAATTTATTAGCGTTATTAATATCACAAAACAATAAAATTAACTTGAAGAACTAATGGACCCGTCGTAGGTCCATTTTTATTTCGCTATATAAGTTCGTTTTTTTTCTGACAAAAATAATATTTAAAAACATGTTTATACAAATGATAAAAGTATTAAAATTACAACTGCTTTAATTTTTTATTTTTATACCGTTATATTTTTATTTAAATGTATTCTTTTCTCTCGCTTCGTCCGCCATTACTAGCATAAAAAAATCTCCGGTTGGGCTGCAATGCATTCTGGGATATGCTGGGCCAGGAAGGATCCATCGGACCAGTTCTTTGATTCAGGCCAAAGGAAGGACGCATTTGTCGGCCGCATCGGAGGACTCTTGGGTTTTGGCAGTGGTGGGCACCGCTAATTGAAAAATTAGTTCCGCTATTTCTAAACCGCTTATAAATTATTTTAGGTCCGCAAC
>JARVGW010000001.1:34075434-34104215 GCA_031762495.1 Anablepsoides rubrolineatus | reverse complement strand
TAATGATTTTGTGTTGTGTTGAAAATTGTTTTGTTTTTGATTAAATGTTTTGTTTTTTAATTAAATGAAATAAAATTTATTAAAAAAAAAAAAAAAAAAAAAAAAAAAAAAAAAAAACTAAATATTAAATATCTTCAACCCTGTCAGACATCTTCCCATACTAAAGCTGTCGGATTAATGTGTAAAAGGCTCATCTGTTGATAAAAGAAAAGCTCCTCAGTTTGGAGGTAATTCTGGAAAAACAAAGTTAAAGATCAGACTTAAGGCCCGGTCACATCGTAGATTTTATATAACTTAAGTAACAACACTAAAAATATCTACACTGAAGATTTGATTTAAAAAAATCAACTAGAAGTCTCTTTTCGGTATATACATATTGTAATGGTAACAATTAGAACAAATATATAACCTATAGTAATAATTTATTCATAAGGTTGTCATAATTTGGCAAAAGTTGTCTAAAATGTTACACTGTGACAAAGAAGAATGCTGGTATATTTAAAACTGCTTTTCTGACTTTATGTCCTTATCCAGCTCAAGATAAACAATCAGTTATATTAAATAACACCCAGGTGAAGTTAAATCACAAAAAACAACAAATAAAGATCACTTTATCCTAAATGATGATTTTGATTCAGAGTTTGGCAAAGAAAAACAAAAATCAGAATTGAGGTTAAATTTGAGAAGTAAAACAGTTTCAGTACAACGTTCTGCTTTAACACAACTGATGTGATCAAAGAAAAATAGTAAAATGTGTTTTTATGTTCCCCAAATGACCAATATTTTATTGAAGGGATATTTGAGTTCTGAGTTTTAGTTCACCAACACAGTTTTTACCATTTTGTTTGATAAAATAAACATTATTTTTGATCTCAAAGACTGACTACCTACAGCGTTATGTGAGTGGCAGCTGTTTGTTAAACTGAACAGTCCTGCAGCCGCTCTGCTCTGACCGGCTGCAGAGTTTTATCATCAGCCACTCCCCCTCATAACAACCAGAGTGAGTCTGTAATGATCTGTTACGTCTCCTCCCAGACTGCTTGTTGCTCTGGTTAGTGAGTCATCAGTGATGAGGGGGTGGAGGATTGTCTGCCTCCACCTGCAGTCAGTGATAAAACCAGCTGAGAGCTGTAATTATGGTGGCTGACTCATTAACCCGGGTGGGACAGGGACCCACAAACACTCATTACACTGTTTAAGTGGAGCTTAAAGCTCGGCAGGTCCTGGATCAGCTGCTTCACACCCTGGTGAGGAGGTCAGACCCAAAGTTTAGTTTAATACAAAGCAGGCTTGGAAGTGGAGCATGATGCATTAAAAGTAATGGGTGTGGGCTGATTTACAAATCATATTGAATTAACTCACTTTAACAATCCTCATTGTTTAAAAAGAATTGTTTCCAGGCTGGGTATCCATTCAGATTTCCCAAATTGATTCGATTCGATTCACAATTCAGTTTGATTGATTTTTAAATTAGTTCAATTCAATTCAGTTTATTTATATAGCGCCCAGTCACAACAACTGTTGTCTCAGGGCACTGTACACAACAAAAAACAATACATCTAAAGAAGCCAGCAGACTGCACCAAATCTTTGTTTTGCCACAGTCTCCCATCCTGAGCAGCACACCTGCAGCAGCAGAGAGGAAAAACTCCCTGTTAACAGAAAGAAACCTTCAGCAGAACCAGGCTCAGGACAGGCGGCCATCTGCCTCGACCGGCTGAGATAGGTAGAGTTTAGTTAATGATGTCCTGCAGTAACACATTTATTTTGATACATTCTCAAAGGAACTAATTCTGCAAATAGTAAAAACTAACTCTAACTTGGTGCATTGGTAAAATTATAAAGAAGGGCAAACTTGTAAATTGGAGTTTAATCTTGAAACAAAACTGTCTCAAGTTTCAAAGGGTTTAAACTGTGTTTAACAAAGTGCTGTTGGATACATTAGCTTTTAAGAAAGTAAAATTAATTTTCTTGATCACTAAGAGGTGATGGAATAAAGTTACAGAAGAAGAGGTGATATAATATAAATATACTTCTACCCACTCTTTTGAACATATGAAAACTGTATATTTGTAATGTTTCTGTTACCTTCTGCTCAATAAAACGTATTAACAGAAAGAAAAGAGAACTTCAGCTAAAATATTCCATCACTGTGAATTACATTAAGATGTTTCTTAAATTTAAAAGTAATATTAGTAACAAAACTCAAGTCTATAGCAATTATTTTTTTTAAATTTTCATCTTTCAACTGAAAGCTAAATGTTGAGACTTGTGATCCTGATTATACGCCTTAACCAAACCTTCAAACAACCAGTTAACACAGACGCAACAATTATTCATACTCTAATTTTGAGAATCATAATGTATTACTGTATTTTACCTATATATTGCTTAAAAATATAGTTTCCTCAAATCTGCTGGCTTCCTTAGATTGTTTTTCTACAGTGTTTTGAGATGTTTGTTGTGATTTAGCACTATATAAATAAACCAAAGTGAAATGACTTATATAAGTGGACACAGGACAATCTTAATTTGTCCAAACTTTGGTGGTCCTGATCGACCTGATTCCTCCTGGATTTCTGCCCAAGCTGGCTGCTATGCAGTCAAGAACCAAGAACCACCACAGAATGGTGATGGACTCCATGACAATGGTCTGTGTAATGCCTGTGGCATTGAACTACAGACCTCTTTGCACTACTTAGGTCACTGTGTGGCTCTGAGTAGTCAAAGGAAAAGAATTCTTGTGGACCCCTTTATGGACCCTGAGAAGCTCAGAACACTGAGTGTTTCTAACCTTGTGTTCTTCATCAGAGGGACCAGAAGGTTTGAATAAAGACCAGAGTCTTTTTGGGGAGAGTAATGGGCCCACTACGAGACCCCCACTAATATGGGTTCTTTATCCATCCCCACTCACCAAACCAAAATATTCTTCTTCTTTGTCTTCTTGATGTTTGAACATGTGAAGCTCTGCTCGTGTTGGTTGGTGACATTTCATTCCAGGGGCTGTTTGTGTTTTGTGTGAACTTTGTGATTTATTGTAGAGAGAGCTGACATTGGGCTGTGAGAAGGAAAATACTGGAAGAAAACTTTATAATCTTGTTTTTGTTACTTTTAAAACTGCAGTTTTATATTCAGTATGCAGTTTTTAGATCAGGTATTTCCTGATCAACTGGATCTGTGGGGATTGAACTGGCAGCCTGAGGAATCTACCAGACCGTGAACACACACCTTCACCTGCTCCTCTGCATCCATTAGTCAAGAAACTTCAAACTGGACTCTTCCAGTCCCTCCAGCAGCCCAAGTGTCCGCCTGGACTCGTTGGACCAACGTGATTTAAATGAAACCTGAGCTGATCTGAACGGGGGTGACGAACCGTAGGAGCTGTCGGACCATCGCGACACTCAGAGGCTCTGACATGTGACGATGACGAAGTCAAGAGGAAGAATATTGTTGTAACGAGCAGCTGATTTCACACATGAATCTTTCTGAGAAACTTCTGCACCCTGACACATGAATCAAAAACTGACTTCCTTTACTTTCTTTCTGGGTTTACACTCTTTAAGCCCAAAACAAACCCAGAAATATAAAACCTATGATTTTAGAGTCCGATATCTAAATAGTGTTTCTGTAAAAACCCCTCTGCAGAAGAGTAAAAGCTCCACTCTGCAGGATGACTGTTTACACTGAGAAGATCTGAAACTAACAGATTTATTTTCTAAACTGAAAGCACTCCGGACGTCTAAAGCAGCAGTCCTGTGGAGATCTGAGCAGAAGGTCTGTTACCTGAATGCAGCAACATATTGAACCTGGTGGGGGACAGGAAGGAGAAACAAACAGTCAGAAAGCTGAAACTGCAGTTTTCAGTCAGTCCTGCACCTTCAGAAACTAAAATCTACCTCCTGGACTGGTTTTAACTCTGTTCTTGTGTTTTAATCATCAGTTGTTGTGTTAGGAACCTGTTTTTGTTCACATTTGGTTTTATTATTTTTTTCTCTGACGTTTTGCCACCTCATGTTCTGCAGCTTGTCTGTGTCGCAGCCTCACGCTGAGAGCACGCTGTCTAACGCTGTCTCACGCTGTCTCACGCTGTCTCACGCTGTCTCACGCTGTCTCACGCTGTCTCACGCTGTCTCACGCTGTCTAACGCTGTCTCACGCTGTCTAACGCTGTCTCACGCTGTCTCACGCTGTCTAACGCTGTCTAACGCTGTCTCACGCTGTCTCACGCTGTCTCACGCTGTCTAACGCTGTCTCACGCTGTCTCTCTGAGCGAGATGAGAGAAAATGTGTCTGCTGTATTTATAATATTTATAGCAGGACAAATCTATACGTTCAGAACCATATGACGTTTAAAAATTATTATTTACAAGTGGGCTTGACTAATTTTAAGTCTATATAATTATACAGAGACTTTAATAAACACTCAGACTTCCATTGTTATCTGTTTTTCAGCAGAGTGATTAAAAAATGGATTTTTCTTTTCACTTCTACGATCATCAGTTAAACATGTCTTCACAGTGAGGTTTAAAGTGCTTCAGAATAATAAGGTTTCTGTTTGTCTTTGGTACAATGAGGGGGTGAAAATCATCAATTATTTAAAATTCTGGTTCATCAAAATAGTAGTTTCCTTAACTGATGGACAGATTTTGTTATATTGTGTTCCTCATTAAGAAGTTTCAAATAAATTTATCAAATAAAACCCAAATGGGTTCTGATTATGCACTACAAAAATCTAAAATAAAAAAACATTTTTAAAAATTGTTGATTATAGTCTGAATCTTCTCAAGTTAAGTGAAATAATCTGCCAGTTTCCTTTTCTGATAAAGGAACAGTTGAGTAGCAGAATTGTTCTGTGTTTCCACAGCTGAACAGAATCAATCATCCAGACCTCTGCATCGTCTGTTTTTAAAACCCACTTTATGAGTCAAGTAATGAAATAAATCCTGTCTGGATTCCTGAGACTCATCAGGAGAGCAACAACGTTCACCTGAAGGGTTGCACTTTTCTTTTCTAATTCTGATTTTAGTTTTAAACACACGAAGGTTTTCATCGACACATTAATCCTTTTTGTTCTGACTGAGCTTTACAATCTTAAATCAGCTGCAGGATAAACTTGTAGCTGTTTGGACCAACAGACTCTGATCCTCTTATAAAAGTCTGGTTGTCATAACAAACAGCATCAGTTTGAGATTCAGGTACAGGTTGAATTAATGTGAATCTTATCTGCAGGGTTTGAAACAACAGTTATTTGTTTTATGGATACCCAGTGACAAAATGTGGATCAAAATATATATTTTTGTTTTAAAGGTTCTTTAATAAAATCCACAGTGCAATTTGATGAGTTTATGGGATGTTTTTCATGAAATAAATGTATAATTAGTATTTTTACAGCTTTTTTGCATTTAAACTGCATCATTAAAGGAACAAAGTGTGAGCACTAGTGACATCTAGTGGTTAAGGTTTAATTTATTTGAACATCATTAGGCTAAAACATGTTTAAAGAAGAAAATGATGAATTTTTTTCTTTCAATAAATGAAAACATTCAAAACAAAATCAGGTTTATTCTCGATCATCAATACTGAGTACAGCTTTCTTTAAATTTAATCATTTATACACTTTTTATAAGGAAGAAGTACGTTTACTTTGTTTTTGGTTAAATTTGAGGTCAGTTTTGTCTTTAAGTACAGAAATTCTTTATAGTCATCTTTTTATTATAACTAAAGAATGTTTGTATACATTACTGCTTAATTTGCTTTACAGATTTTTTTAGGGTGCCAATGTATAATGGTGCAAGGAGTCACTATTATTAATTACTATCCCTCCTTTATTCTCCCAGTTTTGTCACTTTTTTATGTTGACTGCTCTGGAAACTTTAGAAAATAAATGACAAAAAGGCCTAAAATATGATAAATATCTGTTAGTTGTATTTTTGAGTAATTAATAAAGAATGCATTTTTTGTTAAGATTTGTTATTTTTCTTCCTTCTTGTGGTTGTTTTGATATTCAAACACAGTATGAAGCAATAACTTTGTATCAATGTTGGTTAAATCCTGTTCTGTAAATAAACTTTATATTCTTCAGTGACAAAATAAACAGTTCCTTTTTATAAACAGTTTTTTACAGTGAAGTCTTCTGTCTGTTTTGATTAGATGTAGTTCTGACACATGTACACAAAAACATACAGGTGCATTCTGTCACTTTTTGTTTATTTCTCATGTTTTCTCTGTTAAACAAAAATAATGGCGTTCCTCCTCCTCCTCTGGGCGCTCTCACTCCATCTCCCATCATCTGGTCTGAATGTGTCATCCCTCAGGAGTTCAGGTGGTTTGTCTAAAGCAGGTTAACTCAGTCTGACACAGTCTGCTTCTCCACTTCCATAACTTCTAATGGTTCTAAACTGTCTCTGATTGGTCGGTTTGGTCTGAGCTCAGTTGAAGCTGTGGTGACAAATGTTTATCACATGATGTGACTGAAGAGGAGCTTGAGCTGTTGAACTGACCAGAGACATGAACTCAGAGGCATCAGGACTGTCAGATCGTTAGGGTTAGGGTTAGGACACCTGTGGACTCCAAATGTGGACACCTGTTTTTAAAGAGTTTTCATTTTATTGGATGATTTAACTTTAGTTTTAACATTTTGATACTTTCACTATAGCAATAATCTTTGTTTTTTGCAGGATAAAATATAAAACGTCTCTGCTGTAAGTTCTGCTTGCCTTTTTAAATTTTCAGTTTTCATTGAAACAATAAAAAAAAAAAATCACCTTTTTTAAGATTATTTAATTTAAAGCCTGCCTGCAGACTTTGAGCTTGCAGCAGCATATTTTATCTTCTCAGGTGTCCTCTTGTCTTTGTGTGTTTCAGGTCCTCTGGCACCTGGACATTTTCCGACGTAGTTTCCGTCAGCTCACCAACCATAAGTGCATGGCGGACTCGTGTATTTTCTGCGCTCTGAAAGTGAGAACTTGTCTGATACCAGAGTCGGACCCTGAACCGACCTCACCAGCTTCACCTCCCTGTTTCCTCTCCTCCCTCAGAGCATCTTCGCTCAGTTCCAGTACAGCAGTGAGAAGGTGTTGCCGTCCGACGCGCTGCGCAGCGCCCTCGCCAAAACCTTCCAGGACGAGCAGAGGTTTCAGCTGGGCATCATGGACGATGCTGCGGAGTGCTTTGTGAGTCACCAGAGTCGCCTGAGATACCTGAAACCTGATCCATCAGGGATTTACACAAGTTCTTTTGTTCCACAGGAAAACCTCTTGATGAGGATCCACTTCCACATCTCAGACGAGACCAAAGAAGACATCTGCACAGCCAGACACTGCATCCCTCATCAGAAGTTCGCCATGACGCTGTTTGAACAGGTGAGACAGCTGAGGTTCAACAAAACAACAAACACGCCTCAGAAACCTTCAGGTTTACACAAAACATGTGAAATCTTCTTCACTATAAGATTTACTGATTTGTTTTGGAAATCTCTTAAACTGTGTCTTTGCTCCTTAAAACTGCTGATTTTAAGAGTGAGATTTAAGTTCTTTTATCTTTTTAGTCATTACTGAGATACTGTATAAACTTCAGTTTTCAGTATTCATCCTGTGAGTTTTTACATCAAATTTAACTCAAAATAATCAATATTTTTCTTTCTTTCATTTCTGGGGTTCAGTCTCATCCTCATTTGTTTAGCTGGTTATTTTATTTAAGTTAAAAGTGGATCTAAACACTGAGTAAAGGATCATCCATCCAGGTTTTTATTGCTTCATTTTGTGACTGAATCAAACATTACCCCTTCATGTTTTAAAAAAGAGTGGTTTTTATGTTTAATTTAACAATGAAAATGTTTTTTTCTCCATCAGTTCATGTTTTGTTTTTCTGTCTGTAACTCATCTGGATGCAGTTAGCAGAATTAGATTTATTATATCTAAAGTAAACATCCTGAATGTGGATCACATTGTTGTTGGTTCATGTTTGTCTTTATTGATTATAAAAGTCTGAACTGAACAGAAACCCTGTTGGGTTTTTGCTGCCCTGAGTTTGTTTTGCCAGGCAGCCTGTGCGTTCACACCGATGAAGCTTTGTTCTTAATAATTAATTAAAACTGAGAGTTTAAGATGCTTACATTAGGAAGTCTTTGTTTTTTCAGCCTATTGGAAAAATAAAACTTCAAACACATTTTATTCAGAGTGCTTTGAACTTCAGATGAGTTTGTTTCAGGAGTTTTTATATTAGAAAAGGCTTCTAATATCTGCAGATTATTATATCAGTTCTGGTTCAGGTGGCAAACATTTCCCAGTTCTGTTTTCATGTGTGTTGCTGACCTGTGGTTTGTGTGTGTGTGTGTGTGTCAGTGTGTGTGCAGCAGCTGTGGCGCCTCTTCAGACCCTCTGCCCTTCATTCAGATGGTTCACTACATCTCCACCACCTCCCTGTGGTATGTTTCTGTCAGCGGCTCTATCTTTAGCTGCAAACTCACAATTACAAACTTCAGGCCACACACCCTCACACTGCGGTCGCTAGGCAACACATCAGGGTCACCTAGGCAACTGACATGTTTGATCATGATACCTGAGGAGTTTCTGCTGCTCAGAAAGGAAAGAGTCAGTGACTGATGTAGATGATGATGTGTAGACGTCTTCCAGCTGTTTATTCTAACCTGATGACAATAACAGAATTATGAGTATTAGGATCACACATCCAGATTTATTTTTATTATTACGAGATTAAAGTCATAAAATGACGACTAAATCTGTCGATGCAGCTTCAGTTTATAGTCGTACAGATTCCAAGTCCTGCTGCTGATAGTTTGATACTAATGTGTTAAAAGATTAACTGTTTATTTTAAGCAAAACTAAAGAACAACTTGACAAGTTGTTCAACAATCTTCATTTTAATGCAGTGAGAACTGCAGGCTTTTTCATGTAGGGTATAGTATTAAGACTTAGTTTTAGAATATTATGACTTTAAATATTATGACTTTAAATATTACGACTTTATTTTCATATTATGATTTTAATCTCGTAATGTTACTTTATTCTCATAATGACTATTTCCATTCGACTTTAATGTCATAATATTATGACTTTAATCTTGTAATGTTATGACTTTATTTCTATACAACTTTAATGTCATAATATTATGACTTTAATCTTGTAATGTTATGACTTTATTTCTATACAACTTTAATGTTATAATATTATGACTTTCATTCTATATGAATTTAATGTTATAATATTATTACTTTAATCTCGTAATATTATGACTTTATTTTCATAAAATTATGACTATTTCTATACAACTTTAATGTTATAATACTATGACTTTATTCTTGTAATGTAAAAAAAATAATTCTCACTTGTACAGAATAAATGCACAATCTATGGATTATTTTTTTACTTTATTCAAATCAAGAGTTGAGTCTGAAGAAAGGATTTAAATGCAGTATAGTAAAATGTCCAACACAAACTCTTCTCCTCCTCCTCCTCCTCCTCAGTAACCAAGCTGTGAAGATGTTGGAGTCGAGGGAGAAGGCAACTCCAAGCATGTTTGGGGAGCTGTTACGAAACGCCAGCATGGGAGACCTGCGCAGCTGTCCTGTAAGGCTTCAGTAAACAAACACAAACATGAACTGGTTCTATGGAGCCTCAGATTTATCATCTATCCCCTCTTCTTCAGAGTCAATGTGGTCAGCAGCTCCGCATGGCTCGTGTGCTCCTCAACAGTCCGGAGATCATCACCATCGGCCTGGTTTGGGACTCGGATCATTCGGATCTGGCTGAGGACGTCATCCACACACTGGGTACCTGCTTGCGCCTTGGTGATGTAAGACCTGAGAGCAGAACTAGATCTGACAGATAAACCTCTGTGTCGTCAGCGTTTGTGATGATCTGATCTTTTCTCCACAGCTGTTTTACAGAGTGACTGAAGAAAAGGCCCGACAGGCAGAGCTTTACCTGGTAGGAATGGTCTGTTACTACGGGAAACACTACTCCACCTTCTTCTTCCAGACTAAAATCAGAAGATGGATGTACTTTGATGATGCTCATGTGAAGGAGGTATGATCTGAACACCATTATCTATGAATCAAGGTTTAATGTTTATGTATTTGATGTGAAAGTGGGATAACAGCTGTAACTTCACAGGTACCTACCTGATCCTAAAACTAACCTAAACCTTGGTCCTAAATAGGCATGGGTATCTTTGACATTTAAATCAATTCGGTACCAATATCTGGTACCTGGGAATCAGTACCGGTACTTAACGGTACCAATTTTTGGTACTTTGTGTGAGTTGTTTTTTTAATAATAATAATAAAAAATTTTTTATTTATATTAAGTTCTGAATATATAAAATGTAATAAATATCAAGACAACATCCAACTCTTTGTATTGTAACATGAGTTGTTTAACAACTTTCTTTAAAGTGAAAACTCTTAAAAACAACTAATGCAGAGTGTTGTTTTATTGCACAAATTAAAATCCAGTACAGACAGAATTTGGTCGGTACTTATAAAGGTATCAAATTCAGTTCCCATCCCTAGTTCTAAACTTAACCCCACACCTGTAATTTGCATTTATTGCATAGGAAAAACCTGTCCATAAAAGCCTGGATGGCAGTGAATTTTTTAAATTTTAATGAAAACAAAACTGAGGTGATGATCTTTGGAAGCTCCATTGAGACACCTGTTGGTTCACTGTCCCAGTATATTAAGCCTTTGGTTACTAATCTAGGTATAAAACTTAATGCTGGACTTAAGTTAGAGAACCAGATCAGAACTGTTGTAAAATCAAGTTTTTACCCTCTGAGGCAGCTGGCTAAAATAAAGTCGATTCTATCTCAGAAACATTTTGAAACAGTAATTCACGCTTTTGTTACTTGTTACTGAATTCTGTGCAGCCACACAGAATTAATTTTTCAACCATTTCTTAATAAATAAATAAATTAATAAATAAAAATTAAAGATTTATTTGATCTAGTACTACATATTCTGTTTTTATATAAATATTAATCAGAATAATATCTTTTTTTACATAAAATAAAATTACCATATCAGTCGATATCGATACAAGAAAAAACAAATATCAGCCAAAATATCAGCCAGCCGATGTATGGGTCGACCCCTAATGTTTACTCATGATTACAGAGTGGTGTGGTCCTAAGCTTTCAGACTGCACCAGGATGCAGTTAAGAGCATGACATTTCCTAGCCTGTTAAAACCCATACCTTTGTTCTTCACTGTGCTTCATACAGATGAGCAGAGAAGGGAGATTAGAATCGAGTGGAATTGCATAGGAAGGCAATGGTCAGGCTAGACATTTGTATGACCTGGCCACAGTCTGCAGAATTAAATAATCAGAACTGTTAAACCAGACCAGATGGATAAAGACGCCTCCTTCACCAAACTTATTCTGATTTAACATCCCTTTGTTGCTGCAGCAACAAGAAAACCTTTTTCTGGAACTCCTCCAGCCTAACATGCATGTCTGCAATTTTGTAAAGAATCTTGTAATATCCACCACAAAACTGAGCCAACACTGATTACAGGAACCAGAACTGTGCAGTTAATCATTCTGTCATGGTGCCTTAAATATGCATTTATCATGCACATTAATGAATAATCACAGAGAACCATAAAATAAAGTAATATTTGAACAGTATCGTCTGTTATTTGAAGAAATTCTGTCATGAGATCTGGGTTCTGATCTCCAAACACCCAGATCTGATTATAGTGATGTAGATGAGATTAAATGCTTTTTGCTTTGAGTTCAAACATTGAATGAGTGATAAGTGTAATTATGTATGACTGTATTAATAGGAGAGGATGGATTGACCACGTGGTGGGAGCTTTATAATAACTTACCTGGAGCTCTGCCAGAGAGATGTGAATGTGACGGGGACAAATAGTCCTGCTTTATGACCAATACACACCTGTGCTCACGACTTCTCTTTGAAAGTTTATCATGCTCTGTCTCGTGTAACGAGGAGCTCTCTGAAGACCCTTTAAAGACCATTTATGTGGTTTTTTTAGGTTGTAGCGGTGTCTTTATGTTAGGTGAAGGTTCAAAATGACACGTATGTGTTAATGGATCACTCCAGGTCAAACTGATCTCACCGAATGTTCTGGATAAACGATGATCAGTGTACGCGTCACTTGCTGCTGGAGATTTGGCGCCACCTACTGTTTATGTTTAAAAAAACACTGATGATGTTAAAGATAAAAAATCTGATCATGTTGTTGAAGAATCTGCTTCACCTCAGATTAACATTCCACCCAAAAGAAAAATCCAAAAACATCACTTCAGGATTTTTTGTTGCAGTGTAAAAGAGTTCATGTTCTCGTCCATCATCAGTCCTCTTCCTCCTCTTCCTCCTCTCCATTGCTGCTACTCTAATAACTGGAAAAAGAGGTGTCATTCTTTCTCTTTCTGCCGCTTGTGAAAACAAGGATATCCCTTCATTGTTTATCAGTGCAGCTGGACAGAAACGAGGGTGTGGTTTGAATGTACACACACACACACACACACACACACACACACACACACACACACACACACACACACACACACACACACACACACACACGTCTGCACACTCTGCAGACTTTGGTTCCATCTCTTTCTTTCTGCTGAACAAACACCCACATTTCTTTCACCCCGTGGACCAGTCGACCTGCTGCATGACGGGACATCCTGTCAGATCCAAGCAGAACGTCGGAACATGGAGGAAGGTTTGAAATAATAAATGGAAAGATTTTTATTTTCACAGAAGAGGGAAAAACAAAGTAAAGGACGACAGGAAGACAATGTTTTTTCATCAGGATGACAACTAGGTGGGACATCTTCCAACAGTTCAGTTGTCAGTGTTTCTGTGGGTCAGAAGTTACTGGATACTTCTCATGATTTCAGCTAAGGTTTTATATGATATATCTGTGTTTTGTAAGAATTACTAATAGGTTCTAAACTTCACAACTCATTGTCAAACAAAAGACTTCATCAGTCTCATCTTGGAGAGATAAAACAACACAAACTGGATGAAGTTTTGTCAGAATTTTGAATCTATCTTTACTTTGAAACTTTAAATTTGAATATTAATGTGAACATTTACAGCTACAGAAGGTCGTTTTAAACTGCTTAAGAACAACTGATGCTCACAGCACTGTAAACTGTGTTTATTGTGCGTTTGATGTGAATGTAGCTCAATGTGATTGAAGGTGTTTTTATGCACATTTTGAAACTTAAAAAGTGACTAAATTATGCTAATGCACAGTAAATGTTATAAATCAACAAAAAATAATTCAATTATAGAAAAGTAAGATTTAGGATGTTTCTTTTTTTTAAATGTCACTTAAAATAAAGTCAACTATTGGTAATTAAAACTTATCAGGCTCTATAAAACATGTGAAAAATGATTAATTCATTCTTTTCATGATAAATTGGTAAAACATTACAGTATCTTGTATTTTTGAGTCTTAAGCTGACATGTATGGTAGGATGAACCAACAGATCCAGGTCTCATCTGCAGTAAGGAGGAGGTTGTTCCAGTCTGCTGTAGTGAAGACATATCAGAAGATTTACTGGTTTGTTGATGTGATGTGAGAGGGATGTCTGGGTTTCTCATGTGGACCTGTCAGGTTCACAAATGAGCAGTAAAGGATGGATGTGGCAGAGCATGGTTGTTTTTCTCATTAGTTGGGTCTAAATACCAAAATGTTCAGGTTGGGAAAAAGAAATATGTCAAAATGGGAAATGAACAAAAAAACTTACAAAAGAATCCATGTTTGTCTGCAAACAATAATGATGTCTGTCTGTAAAAACATGGTTCTATGATCTGGTTGTGGAGCTGTTTTTAAGCCAACTCTTATAATTCTTGATTGTAACTACCTGTTTTATTAGAACAAGATGTTGTCAGTTCATGTGCTAAACTCAGTGTTTCCAAACATGCTTCAGCTCACAAACAAATGATGTCACTATGGTATCATCTATATTTTTATGTCTGTATTTCAGTTTTATTTATTTATTTTGAGAGAGAGGACCTGTTGTTGCTGACATTCAGTGGTGTAAAAACTGCTCTGCGTGTCCTGTTGCTCTTTTTTTCATTTCTTTAAAAATACCTTTTCTAACACTATGAGTTTTCACCAGAAATCCAAAGATCTCACTACCACTTACACAACTCTCTACTGGTTCAACTCTTACAGGTCTATTTGGTAGCAGTTTGTCAGTATTAGTAAACGTGTATTCACCAACATCCCTTGTTTATCAAGGAGTACCTCAAGGATCTACACTTGAACCTCATCTCTTTGTCATTTACCTGCTCCCCATTTATCAAATCATTTCTCTTCACAAACTCAAATTCTACTCATATGCTGATAAAACACAAATCTATATCACAGTCTCCATCCTGAGAAGCACATTTGTGACAGTGGAAAGGAAAGACTCCAGCAGAACCAGACTCAGTAAGAATGGCCATCCACCAGGGTTTCCCCTAGGATTTTATTTAACCGTGGCGGTGCGCCATGATCAATTACATGTAGGGGAAACCCTGCATCCACCTCGACCGACTGAGTTTAGGGGGACAGAGAAATAACACAAAAAAGACAGAATGACTGGTCCAGGTGTGTTTTCCTCTGAAAGAAAGACAAAGAAAACTGTTATTGTTAGAAATAATTACAACAACAAACACACAGAGGAGAATGACTAAAAACAGCAGCAGAGTGGAAACAAAATGTGGTCAGCCTGTCATCCAGCAGTCTAAGCCCACAGCAGCAGAACCAAGGGATAACTCAGGAAACCAACACTAACTATAGGATTTATAAAAAAGGAAAGTCTTAAGTCTAGACTTAAAAATACACAGAGTATAGATCTCCTTCAAGATATAGATCAGTGCTTTATCTCATGGTGGTTAGGTTAGGTTAGGTTAGGTTAGGTTAGATTAGGTAATCACCTTAGGTTCACAATCTTAGTGTTATTTTAGACTCCACTCTATTCTTAGTGTAAAACATCAAATCCATCATAAAATCTGCCTTTTTTAAAAATAAATCTCAAACACTTAAAGACCCTTGCTTGTCATCACCCCTTGACTCTGTGGCAGAAACTTTAATCCATGTTTTCATCACCTCCTCTCTGAATATTGCTGCAAAGTTTTATTTTGACTCTGATTGGCTTCATTGAGCCCAAATTTGCTGCCAAGGCTTTTAATAACATCACAGCCTTCCAACACTTCACTTCTCATTCAGCTTCACTGGCTTCTTGAATTCATCACAACATAACTCTTACCTACACATCACTGCAGTCCTGTACTTCCCAGTACCTCTTTGACCTCTGTCACCCTTGTCAGAAATTAATTAATATGATTTCTGATTTTGTCTTTGTGTTTTTCCTTCAGATTGGCCCTAAGTGGAAGGACGTGGTTTCTCGCTGCATCAAGGGCCACTACCAGCCACTGCTGCTGCTGTACGCCGACCCTCGAGGAACACCGGTGTCGGTGCAGGACCTGCCATCACGACTCGACCTGCAGCACCTGAACAAGGCCTGTTACGACAGCGAAGACTCGGGTAACTACAACACAGCTAGGAGACGTAGTAGTAGCAGAACAGCAAACACACAGGTAACTAAAGCACAACCTGCAGCTTTCTTTCACTTTCTCTCTAGCCGTGTTTCCATCAACATTTTTATTGTGCATTTTGAAGTATTGTGCAAAAACGTTTTTGCGCTCACTTGAGGTGAATTTTGGATTTTCGTAAAGAGTTAATGCACTAAAGGGGAGATGGAAAGACGTTTGGTGAATTTACCTCGATCAGCTGTTTCTGCTGTCCAATAACTGCTGCAGCTGCAGCTGGACCCTCCTCCTACTGTCGCCGTCTTCCTGGATATTCCTGTAATGTAAAGAGAATTGCATTTCTTTTTCTACATTTCTAGACAGCATGTAACATAGCCAATACTAAACGATATGACAGAATAATTACAACTTTCACTATAGTAGCTACACGTTCCTGATAACTTCTCTCCATTGTCCTGAGATGTGTCCCTGCGAGTTTGAGAGTTTTATTTCTGTTTACTAAAGCCATGTGGTACGTCAGTGTCTGATTTAAATACACTGTGCGTTGTCTGGTTGATTGACTCCAAGCCAGTTGATGGAAACTAGGGAAGCACAATATATCGGCATTAATATTGGTATTGGCCGATTGGTCATTTTTTAGAATATCGTATCGGTCCAATATGTAAAAGTGGGCCAATATTAACATCCAATATTGATTTCACACTTTTATCTTTGTGTTTCTGTTTTGTGAGGAGATGGTTTGTTAAGCAGCATCTGTTTGACCAGGATGGAGATATTAGCTATGTTTACATGTGCAAAATTCTTTGATCGGATTAAAATGTATTCTGATTAAATAATTATTACATGCACACAATCCTATCATGATGAGTGTTAACATGCACCAGGCTTTTATTCTGAATAGAAGCACTGACATGTGCAGTTGTTAACTTTCCCTAAAAAAAACACAGAAAAAAGTTCTACTTCCGTGATGAAGATAAACAAACAGCTTCTGAGCTCAGAATGGAGCTGTGACAGCTTTGAATAATGGTGGAGACATTACTGCACTCTCTGGTTCAGCTACAGAACACACAATCTGTGTGTCTTCCTTCTTTATTGAATGAGAGAACTGGAGGAAAAGTTCTGTTCTGCAGCGCTGCTGCTCCTCCCTCCTCTAAAGAGCAGAAACCACTGGATGAAAGTTAGCAGACATGAACAGTCAGGTCAGTTTTCTACAATCAGAATAAAATGATCAGATTAAGTGTTTACATGCACGTCGTTCAGATTATCAATCAGCATAAACCACCTCTTTCATTCTGATTACAAATTTATTTGGATCGAGCTGAATTGGGTCAGAATAATCTGAATGAGGTGTTTACATGATGCATTTTTATTCTGAATGGACGTTTAATCTGATTACTTATGTCCATGTAAACATAGCTCATGATGCTGTGCAGCCAGGAATAACTGAAGTAGAGCCATGTCAGAGGTCTGGTTGTTTATTTACAGTATCAAAAAAAAGACAAGTGTGTTTGTGTGTATTATATGTATAATATAATTTGTGTGTATTATATGTATAATATAATTTGTGTGTATTATATGTATAATATAATTTGTGTGTTTGTTTAATATCTGTAAATATCGGTTATCGGCAGTAACAGCAATAATTATATCGAATATCAATATCAGCTGAAATTTTCATACCGGTGCATCCCTAATGGAAACACATCAGATGCACATTTCTTTTTTACGACATTTTAAAAGTTTGTTCAAAATGCACATTAAAGTATGATGGAAACACGGCTTCTGACAGACAGGACTGAAGGAGCAGCTAACAGATGGACATGCAGTAGAAGTAGTTTTTGTTGTTTATCAGTGTCTGATTTAATGTGTTTTTGTTTGTATATGAGCACATCAGCACTGACCTCACCCCCTCCCTTTTCCTCTGCAGGTCGAGAGCCGTCCATCTCCAGCGACACTCGAACCGACTCGTCGACGGAGAGCTACTCAGGCCGACAGCCCTCCCACTCCCACCATGAGTCCCTGGCGAGTCACTACTCGTCTGACTCCCAGGGAACCGTCATCTGCATGGAAAGACCCAACAGAACCCTGCACACCTCGCTCTGCAGCCTGGATACCTTAGGTACCAGTTTAGTTGAAGATTTGTGGAGAACTCCTGACCTCCTCCTCCTTTTTGTTCCAATATTCTTCTGAACCTTTACCTCAGGGTAAACGTTCCCAGAAATCACCCGTCCATTTTATCAGCCATTCTTTCACTTTTCTGTTACGTTTACGTGACGTGTTCATCATCCCACATACCATCTGTTGCCATCTTGTTGCTAAGGTCACGTGACGGATGGTGAGCAGTACCAGCCTCAGAGGAAAGGAGGCGGGGCCACTGAAAGGAGGCGGAGCTCTAGCCGTTACAGACGATTTAAACCTGACAACGAAGCTTCGTCAGCGGGTTACCACAGTGAGGGTATGCAGGGTTTGGACCAGTGTCGTTTAGGTTATTTTCTACAATATTAATAGGCTGTTAACACTGATTTGTTTTATGCAATGAAAGATTTAAAATGGAACAAAAATACAAACTAAACAAATTTAAATCAAAAATTCATCTATAAATTAAATAAGAACATAAAATCTGGTTTGGGTAGCTAAGAAAGAAAGATTAAATCTCAAGTTTTTCTTTCCAGAAATTCTGTTTTAACATTTTGTATTTGTTGCAAAACATTTAAATAAAAAGATATTAAGCTAAGATAATCACTCAGAAGGTGTCATTGGTATTGAAAGTCAGAATCTTTGATTTCACAAAATGAACTAAAAGACCACTTCTAACCCAGGAAACATGTTACCGCTGTGTTTGAATACAAGCTTGTAGTTTTAATAATTATTTAGCCTGGTCTCTGATTGCAACAATTAGCAAAATCCGCTGGTTTTTGGATTTGCATTTGGTCCATGGTGAGGTTATTTCTACATGCGAGTGTTGCAGAAAACAATCTGAATGATTCTTGGGATGAATAGACATCAGAGAACTTGTTGTAGCACTAACTTCTGTTCTGAGTGATCAGGTGCCACCTGGACAGATCTAACAAAAAAAGAGAAAACTGACTTATCTCTTTATTAACATTTTCACTCAGATCACCTTTGAAAGAAGTCTAGCCCTTTTATATTCTAAATAGAATAGAATAGAAATAGCCTTTATTGTCTTGTGGAGGGGAAATTCAGGTGTCACAGCAGCATCAGTACAGAGGTTCACACACACAACTTACTTTACAGACTATAGACAGTACACAAAAACAGAATTAACACTGACTAGCAATGATATGATTACTAAAAATAAAAAATATATAATAATTGTGCAAGAATAAAAAAGAGATGTTTTGTTTTAGAGACAGTAGACTATCAGACATTAGGAATCAGAATCTGCCTATTTTCAGTGTAAAATAATCTCAACAAACCAATAACTGTAAAGTATGACAGTGCAGATTACAGCAGAATTACTTTTCAAGTTTAAAATGGGTAATAACAGAGCAGCTGATTGCTCAGATTAGTAATAATATAAATGAGTAGTAGTGCAAATGATTGTGCAGTTAGCAGCTGTGTTAACACTTGTTGTGATTTTTGGGCATGGTGCTGGTTATAGAGTAACAGCTGCAGGGAGGAAGGATCTACAATAATGCTCCTTTGTGCACCTGAGATGCAGCAGATAAAGATAAACAGATAAATGTTTTAGACAGTATACTGATGTATATTGTGTGTTAACATATCTTAATAAGGTTGCTTTTAAAAGGTGGTAATACTAATTATTTGTAGTTTAAAAGTTCAAATATAATGAAAATATGTGAACACTTGAGATCAAAGATTCTGAGTTTAGTTTATGTTTTTCCTTTAAAAACAAATGTTTGTTGGTGAAGAAGCTGCAAAGTGAAGTCCTGCAGTTAAAGATTTAGTTTCATTTCTCTCAGAATCATCATCCAGTCTTAGTTTTTCTTCACTTCTTCTGCCATCAGTTTGTCCCAGTTTCTTTTTACCTCCTCTCCTTGTCCTCTTGTTAATCTGCTCCTCCTTTCCTCCTTCCAGGAGAGACTTTAAAGGAGCAGCAGGTTCCTCGTCACCTCCCCAAACCTTCATCCTCCTTCTCACCCTCTACCAGTCGCCTTCGAGACTTCAAGGAGACCATGACCAACATCATCCGCCCCCTCTCCTCCTCTTCCTCCTCCTCTTTGCCAGCTGCCATCCTCTCATCTGAGCTCTCCTCTTCCTCCTCCTGTGGTCAGCACCTCCCTGCCACAAACTCCGTCGTGAGCTCCTTGTCCTCCGTTAAACCCCAGGACTGGGAGGCAGACAGCACCAGTGGTGAGTCCAAGTCCAGCTCCTCAGGAGGGGCAGTGACGGGGAGGTACCGACCAGCTTGGAGGCCTCGGAGGGACACGCTCAACATCGACACCATCTTCACCAGAGAGAGGAGAAGGCAGGCTGGGTACAGCCCTCTTGGAGGACCTCCTTCTGAGGACTGTGGAGCTCCTGGGTCTGAAGCTGCAGACCCCTCTTTCACGCTCCAGGAGGTGGGGATGTCTGTCAGACCGGGGTCCTCCAAGACCCTCCCCAGCAGCTTCAGAGGAGCAGAGTTTCCTCCTCCTCCTCCTCCCAGGCTGATCCAGAGGATGGAGAGCGGTTATGAGAGCAGCGAGAGAAACAGCAGCAGTCCTGTCAGTCTGGACCTGAACCTGGGAGACAGGTGAGGGACATAAGTGGAGTCAGGCACATGATGAGGGGAGACATGTGAGACGGGCAGGGGACATGTGAGACACCTGAGGGACAAGTAAGATAAGTGGGAGACAGGTGAGGGACATAAGTGGAGTCAGGTAGATGACGAGGGGAGACATGTGAGACAGGCAGGGGACACCTCAGGGACTGATGAGACACCTGAGAAACAAGTAAGATAAGTGGGAGACAGGAGGGACAGAAGAGCGACAGGTGAGGGACAGATCAGACACCTTGGTGACAACTATCTGAGAGACAGGTTCATACTGGACTGTTGATAGTCTGCTACCTGTCTCTGTGTGTGTGTGTGTGTGTGTGTGTGTGCACACTTGTTTCTGTTACAGAGTCAGGACCATGTTAGGTTTTTAACCAACAAAGTGAGGACATTTTTGGAAAGTGAGGATATTCTCCCTCTCCTCACTGTTTTTGCAGCTCTCTTGTGCTTTACTAGTTAGGTTTAGAGGTATGGTGTGAAATATGTTTTGGTTCAGGTTAGGGTTAGGTGTAGACTAGTCTTAGTTTTAGGTAAAATGTCTGGGTTAGGCATAAATGCACTTTAAAAAAATTAAAGGAAGTCAATACAATGTCCTCAATTTAAAGCAAGTACAAGGATGTGTGTGTGTTTAAATCAGGGTTTGTTCAGTGTCTAAAAAGTCTAAAATTTAAAATCAAAATTTTAGGTCTAGGCCAGATTTTCATCCAAGGTCTTAAATTTTATTTTGTCAAGTCTTTTACTTTCAATCATTCCTAAGAATCATTGGCTGCAGAAATACAGAGTAACAGATGGCTGTAATCAGAGGTTGTCTTCATGAAGTGCTCGGTTTCCTACCAGTTTTGGTGCACAGTTATCTACACATCCTGTGATAACAGCAGGCAAATATGGCACAGTTTACTTCCATGTTTTCAACCTCTTTGCTGCTACAACTCCCTGCATTCAGAGGCTTATTGACCTGATCAAAAAACAAAGAAGTTCAGTCATGTTCACTGCTTGTCAGTGAAACATGGGAAAGTGTGTTTTCAATCAGACTTGACTTGATATCAGTGAGTGTTGCACTCTGTTGGAAGCTGTCCACAACAGTCGGTAAGAAGGCCTCATAGATATGACCATTTCATTAAAATAATTTAGTGTTCTTTTATTAAAATTAAATATTCTTTAAAAGCTAAATTGATAGCAATAAAAGGTTTCTATGTTAAAGTTTCTGTAACTATTTAAATGTTTCTGTTAATGTGTTGGTTTGGTCTTAAATTTAACTTACTTCAACCTGCATGAACCTTGTTAAAATTCAGCCTGTGTTCAATAAAACAGTTTTTAAATGTGTTTAAGTCATAATCTGTATTTTAAGGTTAGATTCCATTTGTTTAAATTTTGTCTTCTTTCTCCAGGGAGTGTGTTGTGAAGAAGCCTTTATCCTCCTCTTCCTCCTCGGGGCCGTCATGGAGGAACATGAGGTCAAAGAGCAGCGGCTCTTTGCTGCAGGAAGTCAACTCATCCAGCAGGGGCAGCTCAGGTACGAAACATCACTTTTCAAAAACTGCTGAATAAACACAAAAGATGGAGTTTTTTTGTCATCATGGCTACTGTAACAATATAAAAACATATAATTTAAATATAAAAACGTATAATTTCAGATTAAGAACAGGTTTTTAATGTTATTATTTCCATAAATAAATAAGTTTTTTGATGCTATTGTTGCTACAGCTCCCTCTGCAGGTCGCAGTGAGTTGGACGAGCTGCAGGAGGAGGTGCTGAAGAGAGCAAGAGAGGAGGAGCAGCAGAGACGGCAGGAGAAAGAGAAGGAGGCGGCACTTGGATTCAACCCAAGACCAAGCAAGTACCTGGACCTGGACCAGCTGCAGATCCAAGGTACCAGAATATACTGAATGGTTTTACAGAATAATAAATATTATTATTATATTAATATTGTTGTTGTTGGTGTTGTTTTAGTTGATCAGCTGACTGACTGATATGCTTTTGGATGTGAGCATTTAAATCAGTGTGTGTGTGTGTGTGTGTGTGTGTGTGTGTGTGTGTGTGTGTCAGCAGATGTGTTGAACAGCAGGAATGTTCCTCATTGATCGGCTGAAAAGGCTCAAAGACAAAAGAAATGATGAACAAACAGAAGCACAACTGCTGTTGCCTTTCATTGTTATTGTTAAAGATTGTGTTAATGTGTGTGTGTGTGTTTGCAGGTAAAAGTGACAGCTTTGACAGGTGTGTGTCAGAGGCAGAGCTTCTGCTGGACCAATCGCTGCGTTTGGAGCAGGCGGGTGAAGTGGCAGCAGCTCTGTCAGCAGTCAATGAAGCTGTCTGTAAGCTCCTCCTACTGTCTTTGACTCCGCCTCCTAACAGACACACAAATATACAACAGATCAGATCAACACACTATTCTCTTTTTAAACTTTGTGTTTGATCTGTCAGTGTTGACAGACCGTCAAACTCATAAATCTACTTTCACAAAGTAAAAAATGAGACAAGAAGCTGAACTGAGCCTCAGATAATTTCCTGCAGAACATCAAGCTCCTGAAAACTCCTTTTATGCTGGATTAAATTTAAAAATCTGCTTCCACTTAAAGATAGCCTGGGTTTGATCTGACAGAACTCATCCTGATCTCTGTCTGTAACATTATCACCTGTCTTGTTAGAATCACAGATTAAACAACATAAACAACAAATCAGCAGCTGAAACTAAACTGATGTGTTTCAGAAGGTTCAGACACAGAATGTAGGCTTCTGTAATGAAGGACAGTGTGCTAGATAAAGGATTAGTTTGGTTGTTTTAAAGTTATTTTACCTGTTGTAGATAGCTCTTTGAATGACTTCCATTTAATTCTGACCAAACTGAAGGACATTTAGTCTAATCTGATTGCAGTTCTGTTTTAAACAAGTTCCACCATCCAGGAAGTGTCCCCTGGATGACCTGGAGCTGCTGCAGCTACACTGTCAATAACAGATAAACCAAAATATAGTGAGACTTGTATTTACTACTGCTTGTATGAATCACTGGAGTTGTTTAAAGATGGCAGCAACCATTAGCTCATCAGTCCTGTCAGACTACTGCTTCAAAGAGCTTCTACAACAGGTAAGATATTTATTACTTATGACCAGAGAAACACCTGTAAGAAAGTGTTCAAAAACTGGGAAACCAGAATAATGCACAACAAACCCAATCCAGTTCAGTTAAATGTTTATTCTGAAATGTAAAAACTCAGAGCCAGTGTCTGCAGCTCAGACCAATCAAAACAAAATGATTTTTAACGTCTGTTTCTGCTAACCTGTCCTTCCAAATCCATCATATTTATAGAAGACCCTGATCAGCATTACAGGGGGTCGTGTGTGTGTGTGTGTGTGTGTGACTAGAGACATGTTGACTGATTACAACTGATCACAAAATAAAAGATGTACAGCTAACATTATAAAATTCAGTTAATTGGTCACAAAATATCTTTTTTATAATAATGATCTTAAATGTTTTGCTGCGTTCACACTGCAGGCAGTAAGTGGTACAAAATCAGATGCATATCTTGTGTCACATTTCACCTGACTTCAGTGAGGTGTAGGTGAGCAGATCAGTCCAATAATTACAGTAACTTTGAGTCATGCTGTTTAAATCAGCACCACATGTCTTCAGCTACAGAACAGAAGTCAAGTTGTTTTGTTTTTGTTAGAATTCTCTGTCCTGAATGACTGAATATCCAGATAATAACATTGGTCTCACATGACATCGATACTTAAGTTACTGTTTTAGTTTTACTTCCAGCAGTTCTTTTTAATAAAGTCAAAACATCCATCAGGATCAAATTCTGTCCTCCATCAAACTAAAAAGACAACGATTGACTTGGTTTGAGTTTTTTTAATTTCAGTTCTGTTGATTGAACATTTTTCTGTGTATAACCTCATCACATGTCATGTTATTAAACATGTTGAGTTCCTGTTTGCTTTAGATGGTTTTTGCATGAAATCACAAGATATTATTTCTTCATCGTTCTTTTTTGTTTTTTTCTCTTTGTTTTCTTTTTTTCTGTATTTTTCTGTTCTTGTGTTACCGCACCAACCCCCTCGCTGCAGCCAAACTGCAGTCAGCGGTGGCTGAGGGCGGAGCTAGTAGTCACAGCCGGCTGCAGCGTTGCATGAGGAGAGCCCGCAGCCTGCAGCAGCGCATGCAGCTGCAGCAGCAGAAGCAGCGCTGCGACTCAGAAGCAGAAAAACAACAACAGGAGGAGGAGCAGAAGCTCCAGGAACAGCCCAGGTACCACCTGCACTCTGCTCAGATAGTAAGATCCCAGGCAGCTGTGGTACGTTTGGGTTCAGGTGCAGGTCATGTTGGAGTTGAGGAGGACTCAGTATTTACTGTCAATTTTCAAAGAAAGTTCAACCACTTTTAGTTCTATGGTTTAATCACAACATAATAACCATTCTCTTGTTTTTACCATGGTTTTTCCACATATTATTCATTAATAAATGATGACACGGTGGAATCTGTTGTGTGCTTTTGTGCACTTGAAGTCAGAATAGTTCTTTTAAAACCTTGTAAATACCAGAGCCTCTTTATTAAGTCCTGATGTGTAAAACACCAACACTGACAGATGGTGGATTTTATTATATTTTTTAATAACGGTACCTTCATAAATTTGCTGAACAGCTGCTCCGTTAGTGATTTTGCTGATAAAGGTCTAAATAAGATCTGTGTATTTATGAGTCCAGGTGCAGTCGTTATTTAGCTGTAAAAGATGATCTCAGAGTTTATAAATCTGATGTTATGTCATTAAAACATCTCACCTTTGGCTGACAGTGCTGTTTTCTTTTGAACCAACCTTTATTGGCTCTTTAATTACAATCTGTAGGGTTTCTGACTAGGATTAAACAGATGTTTCATCAGTTTATATAATTGTATATTTTATGTCTGTCTCTGCAGTGAAAAGCCTTTCAGAGTACTTCTGACAGACGCTCAGGGCAACCATTCAGCTGCCACTCAGGACCCTCAGGCCCTGCCTCCTTCCACCTGCCTCGTTAAGCCCCTCCCTCCCAAACTGACCTTGGTTTCTGAGCCCCCCTCCAGTCCTCTGTCCTCTCCACCTGGAGAGGACAGAAGGAACAGGAGCCCCTGCTCTCGCTTACTAAAACCCCTGTGTACCTCCAAGTCTCTCCCCGTTCTGTGTGGGGAGACCTCCCTAGAAGATTTGGCTCCTCCCCCTCTAACAGAGGAGGAGTGGTCAGTCCAGTCACAAGCCACACCCACTGTCAGACCACAACCCCGATGTCCTTCCTCTGTCAGCACCAGCAGATGTCCTGTGATGACAGAGGTGGACTCATATAGCACAAGACAGCCTAAAGCCACGCCCACTGAATCTAGCCCCGCCCACACATTAGTCCCTCCCCCTTCTCTCCCAACCAGGAAATGGTCCTGCTTAAACCTGGACCAGTCTGATGTTGGGGATTCTCTGAGTCCATCTATCAGCTCAGCCTTTTACTCTCCCCCAGACTCCCCCTACAGTGGTCCTCCTGTGACCCGGCCCAGTCAGACCCCCTCCCTGCCCCCCAGTCAGGACTACAGATCAGCCCTGCCGGTGGAGCGCTGGGCAGAAAATGTCAATCGATACTACGGCTCCCAGAATGCAGCAGGAGGAGAAGGAGGCTGTGGAGAGCCTGTTGGAGAGCTGTCGGAGCTGGAAACATTGTACCAAGCCAGTCTGTTGGCTCCCAGCATGCACCGGGCCAATCGTGGGGTCAGTCCTCAGCCAGCAGGCAGCAGACCAGGTAAGACCTGCAGAAACAGATACAGATACAGGACATTAAAACAATCTGTCAAATGGATAAAGAAACTCCAGTAGAACAATGTATGTATTGTTAAAACTTGATCTAGGATCAAATAAGACTTAATTTGGGTTCAGATCCAGACTCTAGTCCACCTTCTGTGGACCTACGATGCATGAAAAACCTGTAAGATAAGATAATTGATGCAAACAGATGTTGTACTAAATATAATGTTGTGTTTCTGTAGGTGTGAAAAGAATGACGTCTGGATCTGGACGCTCTAAAACACCCACAGCTGAGATCGAAAGATTCGCCTACAGAACTCCTGTCACACCTGTGCAAAAGGTACGACTATTATTATTCTATATTATTATATTTGAAATGAGATTAATGTTCATTTATTTGATTTGTGGTGGTTTAAACTCCTCTGTTTCCTCTGCAGCCATCGCTGGCTGAAGATGAAAGCTACAGTGCAGAGAACCTGCGACGCCTCGCTCGCAGTCTGAGTGGGTCGGTCCTTGGGTTGAGACCACGCAGCTGTGTAGGTTTCTCCTCTCTGTTTCACACACACACACACACACACACACACACACACACCTGTAACCCTGAGGAACCAGCTGTACAGGTCAAACACACCCAGGTTCTAAAGGCTCTGAAGCACATTTATGACTTCCATCATCCCACAGAGACCAGTTATATCAGAATTAAATCTCTTCAGACCAATGGTGGCTCCATCAGATCTGAGCTGGTCTGTAAAACACTGAAGTCTGAAGAGTCCAGACATGACTGCACCTCAACAGACTGCTCAGGAAGGTCAGGCTGGACCTTCACCTCCTCAAGCTGGTCCATAGGGATGTGATGGAGAGCATCTTCTCCAGCAGCCTCCTCTCTGACCACACAGGCAGATGAGAAGGCAGAAGGTTGTCAAAACAGCAAAAGAAAACTCAGGATTGATATATTCAAAGACTCCACTGTTTTCACTTTCTTTTTAAGAACAAAAACACTTCATCCAACCTGAGGAAGAGTAAAGCAGATGCATCATAATGCTCATAAGCAGCTTTCAGTTTTGTTCCTGTCATTCTGGAAGACAAAATACTTTCCTTTAATTATTCTTATTTCTTTATTCATGTTTCTAAACCTTTATATGCTTCTAAGTTTTTTTAAGTTTGATAAAAACTGTGCTTGAGAACTCTTATGTACCTAAACTCCTGTGTGAAAGTGCAGCTAAAAGCTTTGTGTTCTTCAGATGAAGCATTCTGCTGCCACCTGCTAGTTATTTCTTCTTACTGCAGCTCTCTTCCTTTTCTCATTTAAACAGCAGCGACCCCAACTTCCACAAATGTATCAGAACCTGTGGAGGTTTTATAAAAGACAGTTTAACAGTAAATCAAAGTCTGAACCTTGGTTAATTGAGAGTGGAGGAAGACTGAATGAAAATAGAAAAAGGATAAACTGCAGGTGTCTTTTATTATGTTGAAAGAGTCTGTTCAGATACCAGGACATTGTCAGGGTTGAAAAAGCTAAATTCTTCTCTGATAGGATTGTAAATAATGCTCACAACCCTTGATTTATCTTTTCCACCATCGACTCTGTTCTGAACACTCCTCCATCTTCATGTCTCCACAACTCTCCTGAAACTTGTTCCTGCAGTTTATTAATAAGATACAAAACCTCAGATCATTATTCACTCTGCCTTCTCTTTATCCACCTATCTCCATCACAAGTTCTGCTGTCTTCCATCAGTTTGAGCCTGTGTGTTTTAAATATAATTAACAACATGAGAACTTCATCCTGTCCTGATGATGTTGCTCCAACTAATTTTTTAAAGAGTTTTTAAAGTAGTTGGTTTTAACATAGAGATTTTTAACAGCAGTCTCAGTTCCAGCCTGTTTTAAACAAGCAGCTGTTACTGAAGAAGCATAACTTAAACTCATCTGTCCTTTCAAATTTTAGGCCCATCTCCAAACTTACTTTTTTTTATCAAAAGTTTTAGAAAGGATAGTTTTTCTCAGCTGCAGTCCTTTTTAAGTTCTCACAAAATGTTTGAAATGTATCAGTCTGGTTTTAAAGCACAGAAACTGCACTTTTAAAGGTTTTTAATGATCTTTTAATCGCTACAGATTCTGGAGACTCTGTTGTACTTCTGCTCTTAGACCTGACAGCAACGTTTGATACGGCTTTATCGTAACCATCGAGTATAAACTATCATGCAAACAATAAGCTGCAAATTTTACTTTTCCGACACACTTGAACGCCTCACCAGCCCCTCCCCTCTGGACACAGAGGAGCATGATGCGTAGGGAAAACATGGCGGCAGCAGGAGATTCAGGTGATCATGTGAATGAGAGTAAAACTGAAGACAACTCTGATAAACTAGTTCTGAAGAGAAACACTGGATCAATAATCTGACAGTGGTTTGGATTTTATTAAGAGGACGTCAAACAAAATGTAGTAATTTGTAAAACATCCTGTTGTGAGTCAGTCAGTTTTATCGTCACTGTTTATTCTTTTGTTTTTATATTTTAAAGCCATCACATTTTTTGATTTTACTTTTTTTTTTTCACAGCACAAGGGGACCTTTTTAAGTTTCAAAGGTTTATTTTTCCCTTTTGCTTGATGCACGTTTTATCTGCTGTGGTCCATTTATTTTTGAGTTTATTAAAGCTGTAGATCACAGGTGTTGAACTCTGTTTCTTGAGGGCCTCCTCTATCCAGCATGTTTTCTTCTTTCCCTGCTTAACC
>JARVGW010000001.1:34005952-34028311 GCA_031762495.1 Anablepsoides rubrolineatus | reverse complement strand
TGACACAAAAATCTGAATTATGGAACTGAAAGTGAAAGTAGTCAAACTGAATTTATAATAAACCAAAATACAGTTTCTAAGTAAATTAATTCAAATTCAAATCATTAAATTCATTTTCAAACCAATGCATTCAGTTTTAAATTCTGCACATTCAGATTCAATCTGAGCAATTCTAATTCAATTCCTGCTGAAACAAGATTTATCCCCTAAAACCCTAAAGCACTATTAGGGGATATAATTTCCTGATTAGTGCTTTAGGGCTTTTGGTATTTGTTTTAATTCATTAGTGGATTAGCACTGGGTAAATTTATAGGCTAAATTTAGAAGCACAAACTGAGGTCTATAAATGTTATTGATCAACATTATTGTTCACAGTTGAGGGTGAAAGCTGTCAGACATTTTGTTCATATATGTGTATCATTAATCTACCAGGTCACATGTGTCAAACTGAAGGCCCACGGGCCAAATGTGGCCTGCAGGTGACTCCCATTTGGCCCACCAAGGACACTAAATGACAACATTCAGCACACAGTTAATATTGTCTTATGTTGACTCTGAAGAATGTTTTATGTGTCAACTGGATTATATTAGTGCTTTAGAATTAGCTTTTGATCAATTATTCAGTGTGTTAATGCTTTAGAATTAGGGAACTAAATATTTGAGTTAGTGCTTTAGGGTTAGTGCAACTAATATTTAGATTAGTGCTAGTATCTAAGTAATGAATATGAATACTTCTGACACCTCTGAATACAATCCTTGTTTAAAGTCTGACCCATTTGTTGGGGTTCAGGCGGTGCAGCCCGGTGAACAAACCGAGCGCTTCTCTCTCTGCAGTCCGAGCAGAACTGCGGGCAGAAAGGGAGGAGGAGGAGGAGGAGGAGGAAGAAGAGGAGGAGGAGGAAGGCTGCTGGTTTTCAAAACTCTGAGCTGTTGGTTTGTTTTTCGCTCCAAGCTGCCTGCAGTCCGGCGGCTCGTCCTTTCATTCGAGCGGGACTTCAGAGCGCTTTCGTCGGCCTCCAGGTGAGCTGCGCCCCGCTGCTTCGGTTCGTCCTCTCTCTCTGCGGGGTTCTGGGTTCTGGGTTCTGGGTTCTGTTTCAGAGCATCAGGCTCCGGCTGTTTGTTGCTGCGTTTGTAATCTGTGAGCTGATTGTTGCAGCATCCATGATGAAGAGAGCTGTGGTTCTGGTGCAGAATGGGGGGCACAGAGAGCTGTGGTTCTGGTTCTGGTTCTGGTGCAGGATGGGGGGCACAGAGCACTGTGGTGCTGGTGGTCTCCATGCTCCTGCAGAACTTGTGTTGTTGTTGAGCTCCAGGCTGCTGATGGCTGTTTGTCAGAACTCTGCAGCTCTCTGGTTAATCTGATGGATGGTTTTGTTTTGAGCTGCTGTTCCTGATGATGATGAAGAAGATGATGAAGATGATGATGGTGGTGGTACAGGCGTGGTCGCTCTGCTGACCTGAGAACAAAACCAGCAGAACTCCTCCAGTTTTCCTGCAGGACCTCTTTCTGTTTTTATCTCAGTTAAATGAAACCTGTCAGGTTGTGTTTGGACTCCTCATGTGGAGCTAAATAACACATCATGGCTTTTATTCCAGTTTTAGTGAGTGAAAATGTCCCTGCAGTGACTTTTTATTTATTTTTGGCAGCTTTTCAGAACCTCAGTCTGTAAAACCAGAACAAATCTGCAGCTTTGAGGCGTTTTCTTGTTTGCTGCAGAGCAGTTTTTAAAAACCCTGTGGAGGAATTATGTAACCAGATCCAGGCTGGACTGCTTTTCTTTAATCTCTCCCCCACATTTCTTTCATCTCTACTCAGTTTTCCCTTTTCAGCTTTCCTCTTCATCTTCCTCCTCCTCAGACCCACTTTTCATCAAACAATTGTGGACTTGTTGAGGGGAGGCTTTAAAATGTCGCAGGAAGGTGTTGGTTTGTTGTAAAAACCACAAACTGAAGCATAAAAGACATTTAAAACCTATAAAAGTCTCTTTATATCCTGAATATAAAGGGTCAAAGTTTTGGTCTTCATCCTCACTGTCTTTTATGAACAAGTTGTAAATTGTTTTGTGGATAAAAGTTACAGGAAAACAGAGTTTTTCTTTGCTTTTTGTCACTTTTGTTTTCAAGCAGAACAAATATATTTATATCTTTTCAGAACAATTTGAAAAAACTATAAATCAGATGAATTTTAGTTTAAATGACGAGTTCTGCAGGTCAGAGAGAGTTTATTTATACTATTTTTTAAATCACATTAAAGGGGCAGACGTGTTCCCGCCCACTAAATCTGATCCGCTCTGATTGGTCGATTGCTTTGGCCTGAACAGACTCCGCCCACTGCTTGTCTTTGAAAGGTGCTGATGTTTGCTGACATCGTATAAATGCTTTTTATTGGATTCAAACTCCACAGAGCAACACAACTCATCACATTTTAGGTATTTTTATTGTTTTCTTTTAAATTTTTAACAATTAAAGCAGGACACATCTATATTTTTAATTTGGGAGAAATTCTGTTGGTCAGAGGGAAAATGTCAATTTGTTCCTGTTCAGACCTAACGCTTAAGATCCATCTAGAGTGAAAGTGGTGGAGTCTGGATGAAAAACATTAAACCAAACCTCCAATCATTCACCATGATGTCACATTGTCAGTTAAACAATAAATATAATGTCTTGTAAAAATACACGAGGATGGAGCGTTCAGACTGTCAAACCTAAAGAGGTCATTTTCAGTATTGAGACCTTTCATAATATTCCACTCTGTTGAAAAGCTGCAGGTTGTATCACTGAGTTGTTACTTGTTTTGGGAACTAGTTGGAGACACAAACTTGAAAAAACACAACTTCTCACTTAGAGTTAAACATTTTTGCACAAACTCAGTGAAATTTGGACCAAAATCTGTGGGTATTATGGCACCATTATCCATAAACAAATGTAGCTCTAGCTTTCTAATATCAAAGAAACTAAATCCACCAGGGTTGGGCCAAATTGTATTATGTGCAATTAATTGTCAGAAAAACTTTAATTGATTATTTTTTGGCACTTGACTATGAATGATTAATGCCACCATGCAGACTGACTGGACATTTCTCTGGTCTTTGCTTCAAATATGACCAAAATTTTTAAAAGATGTTCAGTAATGTATACATCATAACTCTGGTTTTATTTGGTCTTGATAGCTCAATTTAAAGGTTGATGTATAGTCTGAAGTCAGTACATTTGATACAATTTGGAACAGATTTTTACAGAGAGCAAGTCTTTCCCACCAGAGTGATTGAAGTTGGTCATGTGACTATAGGACATGCAGGGGTCCAGGAACTCCAGGGGAATAATTGTTATATTAGTCGTTATCAACTAAATACCAAAATGAATGCAATATTGCTCAACCCTATCCATAACTACTCTGGAAAACTTATTTTTTTCCAACATGTTCAAATCCCTGCAACAACAACAACAAATAAATAAATAAAAGTAAATCCCTGTGAGTCAAGCAAGAAAACTGAGAACCTCTGGAAATGTTCGGAGACAAACCAGCTGTCTTCACTTTATCACATTATGGATCTACGGCATTGTTTACTTTCACATGTCAGCCATTTTGCCTCGGTCACTACCTCACTTCACAAGACAAAAGCCCATCAGTGGTGGGCTGCCTTCAACCCCCCACACTACTTTGGTCCATTTGAAAATCACATCGAGACGGCCAGAAGACCTCTAAATCCCAGACAGAGGTGTTTTGTGATAGAGTCTAGATCAGTGGTTCTCAGTCCTGGTCCTCAAGGACCCCTACCCTGCAGGTTTTAGTTGTTTCCTTGTTCTGCAGAAGCCTGTCAATCACTCATTGATTTAAATCAGCTGTGCCAAAGCAGGGAAACAACTAAAACATGTAGGGTAGGGGTCCTTGAGGACCAGGATAAAGAAACCCCTGGTCTAGAGGTAGATCATGTAGTGAGATCATGGTGGTTTATTGTTGTGTTGACAGTGAAGAATGGTGGCAGGTTATGTGGTGCTTGGTCAGATTTGAAGCTGATGTGATGCTGCCCTCATGTCAAGACTTTGACCACATCATGGCTCTAGCATTTTAGCTAGATGATGGTCTCACACAGTTTGTTGTTTTCCAGAAAGGTCATTGTGACATGTAGGCATGTTCACCTAACCCTAACCGCAACGTGCTGAAAGTAAAGTATCGATCAAGTAACTTTAGTATCGATGTGGTCCGACAGCGCTACTCTCATGTATTTCTGTAGCTTCTCAGTCATCCAGGACATAGAAAATTAAAAGAGCAAAGACGAAGCAACAGGAATCCTGTTTTGTATTTGAAGATTTTTAAAAAGTTATACTGCAGTATGAAAATGATCATGTTAGGGGAGGGCAATGTGTCAAATATACTTAATGTATCCCAAGTTTTTTAATGTACGATGGTTAAAATGGCTTTATCTTAATCATAGAGTATAAATTATCATGCAAACAATAAGCTGCATCCCTGCAAGTTTTGCTTTTCCGACACACTTGAACGCATCACCAGCCCCCTCCCCTCTGGACACAGAGCGAGGAGCATGCGTAGGAAAAACATGGCGGCAGCAGGAGATTCAGGTGATCATGTGAATGAGACTAAAACTGAAGACAACTCTGATAAACAGTTCTAAAGAGAAACACTGGATCAGTGGTTTGGATTTCAACAGGGCATCCAACAAAATGCAATAATTTACAAAACATCCTGTTGTGGGTCAGTCAATTTTATCATCATCACTGTTTATACTTTTGTTTTTGTGTTTTAAAGTTATCACATTTTTTGATTTGACATGTTTTATGTTAAAAGCAAAAGCTCCTTTTTAAGTTTCAATGGTTTATTTTTCCCTGTTGCTTGATGTTCTTTTTTGCTGCTATGGTCCATTTATTTTTGAGTTTATTAAAGATCTAGAATGTAGACAACAAAAAGACAATAACTCCATTTGTAAAAAAACATATGTGTGTAAGTGATGGTTAAAATAAAACATTTAAATTTCTTCAGATTCAGTATTCAAATGGTTTGGACCAATTTTTAATAATTTTTTCATCGACGTTTGAGGTATCATGATATATATCGTGTATCATAATATAATCAAAATATATTGGGATATAGGATTTTCCTCATATCACCCAGCCCTAGATCACATGACTAATACTGTTATTTATATATACACGTCAGCATATTTCAATACTGCAGTATAAATACCATCATACCACCCAAGTTAGGATTATGTGATGTGAACGACTCTAAGCTACTACCACACAAAATGTTAGATCAGTATCTGTACAATCTAGATTATTGTTATTGGTTGTTTTCCTCTAAGGTTAAATTAGTTGTTACAGCCATCATTTTTTAGCTTGAAAAGTTTGATTATTGAGATGTTTGTCAATGAGGAAAACTCCAGTTTCTGGTTGATTATTATTATTGGGCGACCAGCAGGATTTTCAGTGGTTCTGAGGTTTGTCGTATTATCAGACTGTTTTGCATCATTTAAATCACAGAGATTCACTGGTTCAGCTGCAGCTTTTATGCAAAGTTCCTGTTCAGCTTAGAGCTCATTGGATCTGCAAACAAAACTGTGTTCAGAGTTTTTTGTTCTTGTCTGAAATTGGAACCATTTCCTCAACTTTCTCCTGCAGACTGAAGCAGATGGAGCCATATTTTTACATATATTTTTAATATTTTTCCTGAACACTTCCTCTGGGTTGTGCTGATGTTTGCTTGTGCAGAGACACAAAGGAAGGATGAGGTTTTCAGAGTGAAACTTTCTGTTCAGCATCTCAACACTTTTTATTCACCAGGAGCTGTTTTGAGTTAAAAGCATCAGAGTGTTTGGATCAGCAGATGTGAACGTTAATCGATGGTCCTGCAGGAAGTGAAACCTCAGACCTGATGGTGAGGATGCAGGAGGAGAAATGTGAGCTGTAAATCCTCAGCTCTGCTGCAGCTGTCTTCATTTTCAACCCTGAGCTAATATTAAACACCAGAGCTCCTCTTCTATTCATTTGTATCTCTGCATGATGGGAGCTGAAGGGAACCAGAGACGGAGCAGGGTGGAGGTGTTGATGGAGATCATCGTCAATCAGAACCTAATCTGGACTCTATCGTCTTTGAGATTTGATTGAAACATTTTGTTTAATCTGAGTCAAATTAAAAGGTTTAATAAGAAGAACTGTTGGAGAAACCCTCTTCATTCAGACCTGAAGGTTTGTTTCCTTCAGTTGGTTGAAGAAGACAAACAGCCTCTGCTGCCTGCTGGTGTTGTGGAGGTGTAACTGCAGCGTGACTCACCTGTGCAGGTAAACCCTCCCACATGAAGTGGAACCATGAAAACTATGAAATAATTTGTTTCAAATCCTGAGAACTTTATTTTTCTCAAATCTCTTCTTCCTCTGTTAGAACTCTGATATTAACTCTGTTTTTTTCTGATTTTATTCATGTTTTACTTGTTAAACTCAGTTTTTTGCTGTTGTTTTTTTCTTCTTTTTAGTATTTTTCTTCTTTTTAATTCATTTTTTCTTTTCTTTTTACTTTTTTACTCATTTTAGAGAATTTTATACCCCTTCCTCCTATATTCCCTGCCTTTCTATAGCTTTTTTAATTCATATTTTTTCAGTTTTTCCAAAAACTTTTCTGTTTAGTGCCATAAAGGTCTATTTTATGTCTGTTCTCTGTTTTTTTTTTTTTAACTTTCTTTTATAATTTCTTTTTGTTTCTGTTGTGAAAAGATTCAGCTTTTTGTTTGATTACATTTTTACTATTTTCAGTTTTTTTATTTTCAGTTGGACTCATTTTTAAAAAAACTCAACTTACCTCTGATTTATCTGTTTATTTTGAGCTTGTTTTATTTTTTCACCTCTGGCTTGCCTTCTGTACCTCGCTGTTGTTTCCCTGTGTTCTCTGAGCTCGTTCACCTCTCTGGTAAACAGATCTGAGCGTGTCGCTGAGTTAATTAGTGAACAGGGCTGTTGACGGACTGTGTCCCAGACATCCCCTCGTCTGCTGATGATGGGGGGCTCAGAGGAGATGCAGTGGGGTCTGGTTTTATCAACGGGTTGAGGAGGCGGGTCTGTAGTTGTGATCAGAAATCTCACCTGCAACCTGTTTTATCAGCTCAGAGGTCAGATGGTCGGTTAAAGGCAGATTAAACTGAAAGTTAAACAATTGAACAATTTTTCTTTTAAATAAAAGACTGATTATTAAAATGCGTTAATTTAAGAATTTATTAAAAAGTACAACTACTATTTTACCAACTGAAACTCTTGGTTCTGTTGGGCAAAGTTTTATTTTTCTTAAATAATTCATCCAATACAGAAGCAATAAACTAAGCTTTTCTTTTGTAAAGCATAAAAAGTCTCATAAAAATGGTAATGAGTTTTTAAAACTGGATTTTATTTTATGGTTTAGAAGAGTTTGGATGAAATATTGGAGGGGATTTTTGGAGGTTTAATGCAGAAACTCTGCAGCAGACGGAGCTTAAAGATGGAGGCAGAATAAATGATGAAACTATGATGATAATTTGTCTTTCTGTGTCTGAAGGTGAGCTGGACTCACAAACCAGGAGGGTTTTTGTCCTTTAAATACATCTATCTGAAAATAAACTAAATGAAAACTATTTTCTGTGTTTATACAACATAAATGCTAAATGTTCAATGACTGCTGAAATTTGCTGAATAAGTGGAAAATGGAATTATTAAAGCTAAAAGAAGCAGACCACTTGCTAAAAGTCTAATTATCCTAACAAAAAGCTAAATATATTATAAAACTAGCTAAAATTTGAAAGTATAAAAACCTGCTGAGAAGCTAAGCATAGCAAAAGGCTAGAAATTAACTAAAGGTAGCTAATAATATCAAAACATAAGAGTAGAAAAAAAAGCTTGAAGTAGATTTAAGGAATTTAAATGATCTCATTGTATTTGTTGAAAACATATTTGCAAAGATTTAAATGGTAAAATTTTACAAAAAGCAAATAAACTCATAATAAGATGATTTTTTTAAATATATGAATGAATAAAATGGCATCAAGTGTGCAGAAGTAGTTAGACTGTAAAAAAACAGAAGGAAAGTAATGATGTCAGCTTTATTTTTATTATATTTTACTATATTTCATTCAAAGCTTCTGGCATCGATGGAAGGAGGTGAAAGGCTGTGAGGTCAGAAAACAGGAGGAGGGGTGGAAGGAGGTATGCGGGGGAGGAGACTGAGGTGGTCCTGAGGGAGGTGGGGGAGAACCAGGAAGAGCTGGAATCATAGATAAACTCTTCACCCAAACTTCTGTCTTTCTTTTAATATTTTCTACTTTATGGCAGAAAATAAAAAGAGGAGAAAACTCTTCAGTAAGGGTAACTGGTAACAGTGCATCAATCAGTTTTTAAAGCTCAGGAATTCAGGATTTACTCTTCTAATCCAAGTAGTTGACTTTTATTTTGAAGAGCATTTTGAAGCTTTATTTTGAAACTACAGGTTAAACCTTTCTGCTCTTTATGTTTTTATGACTTCAGGTCCTGCACTTTGCTGATGTCTGAAAATATCCAGGTTTCATTATAGCAGCTGTATAAGAAAGCAATGCATTCTGGGTAATGAAGAAGTTAATGATCCTGAACCTGCTGAGTCACTGGTTATCATTGAGATTAACCAACCTCCTTTAGGGGGAAGGTGAGGGGGGCAGCATCAGACTAAACGTGAGACTTGAACAGTCACTTTGTGAAAACTAAATGTCTTTTAAATAAATATTTCTGAGCTGTAAACGACAGGAGGCTCTGCCGGTCGCATATATTGATTTTTATGTTTCTGTTAAGTTTTATGTTGGAGAAACGCCAAGTTAGAAAGATCAATTCAGGGATCAGACACAAAGAGTAGGGATTTTAGAGAAAACCATCAGCCCTGCAGCAAGACACTGTATATATGAGGTTAAATGTGCCTCAGCAGCTCCTTCCTGAAGCTATGATTCAAAAAGACAAAAGGACTCAAACTGAATTTAATTTTTGTGCTCTTGTCTCAGATCTAATCTGACTCTTGTTCTGAGTTTCAATTAGAAGAAGTGAAAGTTAGGAGCTGAGATAAACTCTGAGGAGGCTGATATGGTACTGATGCTGGAGGAGCTGAACATCCTCTCAACTCCTCAGTTGGATTACCCGCTTGGACAATCATTATTTATTTATTTTTTTAGCCAGTTCTAATTTCTATCTAGAACTGAAAGGCTTGGAGTTCCCTGAATAAATAAAAATGTTTGTCATTTTATCTTGACAAGTGTTTTTAGTCAAATCTGGAAGATAATAAAAATGTGTGATTGGTCCCTGTGTTGTAAGACTTCGACCTATATGTTGAGGATGACTCTCAGCCACTACCACACTAAACATCAGCTTAATATCTGTAACACTGACTGAGTCGCAGCCCTTTTAGTGTTTAAGAGCAGTTAGCTGTGGTAACCATCTTAAATCAGGATGATTTTTAAAGTTGACCTGGTGTATACAGCCAGTAATTATTTGTGAATCCAGCCATTGGTTTATGAGATATTTGGCCAACAGACAGAAAATACTAAATATAAATTTCAATCATAACGATATTTAAAACAGTTGTTTCTATTTTTCTTTGAAGAAACTATAAATTGTTGACAAGGTTGAACATTTTTTGGGGGATATTCATGATGTCAGATGTTTGTTCTGCTCAATGAACCAATCAGACGCTCCCATCTGAATGTTTTACCTCCAACACTGAGCAGAGAGCTCATGGTTCAGCCTTTTTAGAGAAAATAAAGCATTTATTATAAATAATAATAAATAAAGCATTTATTGTTGAAAGAATCCTCAAGTTTGAAAGTTTAAACTCAGAATGAAAACACTAATGAAAATGAAATGAAACTTTCACAAACCTGCCTCGCAGGGACTGACTGTGCATTGTGGGGACCTATATTCAGTCCCCACGGGTACGGATGCTAATTTTGGTTTGGGGGTTCGGTTTAGGACCAAGGTGTGCATTAGGGCTGCACAATATTAGGAAAACCTGCGATGTGCGATAACAGTGCTTAATAATGCGATGACGATATGACTTGCGATAAATGAACAAATATTTATGTAGTGTTGATATATTTCTGCTCTGGTTTCAAAGCCCAGAAAACAACCTAAAACAAACTAATCATTTACACTCCAGCCTGAATTTCTTTTTTTAATTGACCAAATACATGAAGGGCTTCATTTGATTGATGAAATATTTTAAGTTTCCCTCTGAATAACAAAACGCATAAATGGAAACCTTTAAGTCAACCATTTATTGCAGTTTATGTAGTTGTTACGATATGCATATTGCACAGGTTATTATTGCGATGACGATAAATTTTCGATATATTGTGCAGCCCTAGTGTGCATGGAGTTTAGGGTAGTTTTAGGGTCAGGTAGGTACCTGTAAGGTTAACTTTAGATTAAATGGTCAGGGTTAGGATATAAAATTACCAGAAAATTAATGGAAGGCAATCCACAATCTATGTGTGTGTGTGTGTGTGTGTGTGTGTGAACTGTGTTACATCGAGGTGAATCAGATATTTTGTTTGTTGCTCACATTTAGGGGCTAAAACTTGAACTTAAACCTGACTTGTTTTGTTTTATTGGAGGATTATTAAACTTTAAATCATTATATTGTGTTTAGTTTTAGCCTCACATCAGTGTTTTCTCATGAATAAAATATGTGAACAGAGTGTTTCTGAAGACTCTGATGTGAAACAGGAAGCTGTTTAACTCAGTGTTCTGCTCATATTTGTTGGTTTAGTCCAAAGAAAAAAATGGTTTAAATTATTTAAAGGCCAGAAATTCATTGAAATAGTTTAAGATAATCTTATGTTAAATGACAGTTATGGTCAAATGGTTCAGTATTGTAGGTTAGGTTTATTTCATTGGTCATTAAACAGAGACCGGCAGAGGAAAACAACACAGGTGCTTCCACCACCTCCAACATGTCTGACCTGAAAGAGCACAAGCAGCTAACTTGAAGCGTTGGACATGTTTTGGATGCTGAAAACTAGTGGTGCAACGGATCACGGCTGAACTTCTGATCTGTTTTTCTTAACTGTTAACAGTAAAGCAGCAGGGTAACAGCTTGTGTAGTTTTGTCTGGGAGTAGTCAAAGTGATGTTAAATCTGAGTGTTTTTCATGTTTTAAGTGTAAACTCACCCTGACCTTATTTAGCTGCATGAATATATTGATCCCCCTCAGCACCAACATTACAACCAAATCTCTAACTCTTTACAAAAATCTCCCTTTTACCTTTGAACTGAGTCCTAATCCTTACATTTTATATAGAAAACTGTCGACAGCTTCCAGTCCTCTCTGACAAACACAAACATGGACGCTCACAAACTCTCTGCTTTGACCTTGAGCAGGACTGGATTTTCATAGAGCCGAAGGAGCTTTTCTGTCTGACACACACACATGTACACACACACACATGTGCACACACACACACACACTTTAACATTCCTGATAAATGAAACGTTCAGCTCGAGGCCTCCAGATGTGTGCCGACTCCACTCCAACATCTGTTGCGTGTCTCTGTGGACGTTCAGATCCTCTCAGATTGAGGAAACTGTGTCTGAGGAACTGTAGGGTTTGATGTCTCGACACGGTCAAGTTTAAACCCAGAGAGGAAGATGTCGAGGGTCACTCTGTGGGGTCCGTTTCTATTTGAGTTTCATTGTGTTCACACCCTGAGGCATTACTCTAACAATGTGGTTTGGGTCAACAGGCAGAATGTGACAGGAAATAAGTGATTCCCTGAAAGTGGGACGCTGCCTCTGGCCTGAAAACCTGCAGACTGAGTGATTCAAACTGACTAAAACCATCCGTACCATTCTGATCTGCAGATTATTTCATTTTAATACCATTTGTGTACAGATGTACCCACCGTCTGTATTGTGAAGGAATAAATCATTTTGTAGTTCGGAGCATAAAGATTGAAACACTAATCAGATTGAACTGGTGAAGCTACATCATTACACAGAGTCCATGTATTTGTTATAAACTCATTCATGTTAAATCTGTGTTTTAAGATCATGGGTGAGAGTGAGGACTATCAATCTGCTTTTTGAGCTGCTTTTAGCAGGGTTTTTGTCACCCCTGTTGAGGGTATATATTCCAGGGTTTCCCCTAGAATGAGGGGGCATAGACATTTAATTATAAAACATGATTTATTTTATGCTCATCTGAATCAGTTTAGTGTTTTTTGTAAATATTTTTGACAGTTTTGTAGGAGTGAACACACTTATTATGTTTATTCAAAATAAACCTGCTTCCTATTACTTCTGTAACATGTTTAAAATAAACTATCAGTAAAAAGCCTCAAATCATGTCCTGTTTCTACAAATTATCTTTGTAACACTTCAGAAGAACTCTTAACTCTTGTACATATAAAAGACAACAGTTAAAAATGCAACTATCCAAAAAAAACCTTCGTTTTAATCACTGAAAATAATTTATTTACCACATTTTAAATCTGGACCCTAAAGGGTTAATGCCATCATCAATGGAAGATCTTGGTGAAAAATTAATGCGACTCTGGATGGAAATAAATCTGGTGACTAGGGTTGGGTGATAAATTGAATAGTTCCAATTTGTCATTCATAAAGATTAAATTTTGGGAAAATCTGGATGTTTTTTTCCCACCAGTGCACTCTTTGGGGCTTCTGTAGTTCAGAGGTCACTCCACCTGCTCAAGACACTTGGTACATGACATGACAATATGGCAGCTAGCAAAGAGGATCTACTTCACAAAAAAGGCTCTGTTTCTTCAGTTTTCTGGAGCTGGTTAGGTTTCGCAACCTCAGACTTGGAGCAACAAACACCTCACTGCATGATCTGTTTGAAGGATGTTGCTGCAGAAAGCAGGAGTACAACAAATCTGTTTAAACATCTGAAACGGAGGCACGCTGTTAAGTGGGAAACAAATCAATTAAAGTCAAAAATTGAATTTAGGATGAAAAAAATAGGAGATTTTATATTTTGGGCCATATCATCCAGCCCTACTTCTGACATTGAAGAAGCTTATTAAAACATTGCTGCAATCACAGTTAAAGGTGGTCCAACAAAATATTAGAGTGTGACCTTTTATTTGGTGGCAACATTTTATTCCAGGCTGTGTATTTAAATGTTCTACAATGTTTGCTGTCTATTGTTAATAGGTTTATGTTAGTTTTGTCAGGAACCTTTAAGCATTATAAGACTTTTGCTAACTTTGCTTACTTACTAACCAGTATGTCTCTCACTTCTGCAAGTTATTTCCTGCTGCTAAAGGTGAAGTAGGGTTGGGCAATATTGGCAAAAAGGTAATCACAATTAATTGTGGTGTTTAGCCAATAATGATTAATTTGACGATTAATGCCCTGGAGTCCCTGGACACCCTTATGTCCTAGTCACATGACCAATTTAGTGGGAAAGATTTGCTCTTCGTAAAAATCTGTTCCAAATTGTGTCAAAATGACAGACTTCAGGCTGTACATCAAATTATAAATTGTGTAGATAAATAAATTAGAGAACAGTTTTTTTAATGTTCATCATATTTGAAGCAGAGAGGAGCACCAAGTGGACTGACCAGGGAAATCTTCAGTCAGACAACCTGCTGGCATTAATTGTATTAATCATCAAGTGCCAAAAAATAATCAATTAATGTTTTTCTGATGATTAATTGCACATGATAGGATGATGCCCAACCCTAAGGTGAAGGAAAAGTAATTGTTTTTACTTGACTTGTTAGATGTAGCCGTGGACACCATCTTGAAATAAAACTGTCCAGAAAGACATCAGGCAACATTTATTCCTTCATCAAATGTTTGGCCTTTAATTGTATTTCCAGTCCCCTCAGAGTCAGAGAGCCCACCCAACCGTTGTTCCTCCCACTCAAATTATTACATCATAATGTTTGAATAAAGTGGAAATTTTGAAAACAGAAACTCGTGTCAAATTATGGAGTAAAACATATTAAAAGTTTTTTTCCTTCCATTTGTGTTGCAGCTGGAAGCAAAAGAGCAACATGATGTTAAATTTGACTGTTTAATTCAACAGCTGAACAAGTTTTAAATGCATACACCTCATCATATATTCACAAACATATATGAATAAAAAGGGTGACTCCAGTTTACCAGAGTTTTACTAAACGGTTCAGATCTTTAAATAGTCTCTTTGTTCAGCAGCAACGTTTCCTGGAAGCTGAGATCACATTTTTATTCTCCTTTTGCTCCGTCGCTGTGACGAGGGAAAGGATGACATCATCGATCTCCACCCATCTCATCTGCAGGGCAGAGCTGAAACCCAACCCCTCATGACTTCATTCATTCATGTGTGTGTGTGTGTGTGTGTGTGTGTGTGTGTGTGGAGGCTGAAGCTGCAGAGAAAAATATCTGATCACGCTGCTTCACTAATCAAGTTTAGATTTCAAAACAAACATTTGCTTAAACATGTTGCTTTCATGAATGTTTCGAGGTTAATTTGGTGGAATCTGGTTGTAGAAACAAACTTTAGTTTTATTTAGAGTTTTGCATTAAAGACTTGTTTATTTCCAGTATTTGATACACATTTATCCCAGACGTAATGAAACGATGGAGAAACAAGAAAACAAAACTGATGAGTCACTCGCCAAAACACTGAGTGTGTGTGTGTGTGTGTGTGTGTGTGTGTGCAGGGTTATGTCGGAGCTTTACACCAGCGTATTCCTTACCCATAAATACCCTGCGACACCCTCGGCATCCTGGGAGCATCAGTGAGGACAGTGGCCTCAGAGGGGGATGGGTGACCTTGATGCACATTTAGAAACAAACAGTTGAGGTTAAATCTGCGTCACTTCATGCTGTGTTCAGTTCAAACAGAAACATCCTCTGTTTTCCATAAATCTGCATCAGAAATAAGTCTTTTTTTTTGTTTTTCATATTGCAGGTATTTTACAGAGGCTGCATGATCTGAGCAAAGCAGGTCATTTTAATACTGTTATGTGATTAACCTTTAATTTTCTTTCTCCTTACCCTTTGGTTTGTCATCACATCTCTGTTTTATCATCTTTAACCATCATCAAACCCCATCGTTAACATCGGGGGGAGTGAGGGTCAATCAGATTGGCTGAATTCATTATTTAAAGCAGGACGTGACTCTAGGGTTGTGTGTCTGCAGCAAACTGTACACACAGTAAAAACACAAATTCTAATGTTGCAGAAAACATCAATCTTTGTTTCTTTGAGGGGAAAACAATCTAAATGTCAGATTTTTGTTGCTTTGTTTTGTTAAATGATGCCGTAATAATTAACCACACAGTCTTTTTACACTTTAAGGTTTAACATAATAAAAAAGTCAAGTTCTTAAACTGTTAGAAACAACCTCAGATAAACTTGACATGTTGCAATGTGTCGTTTTAGGTTTCGGTCCTCTTCGTCTTCTTTTAAAGCTAAATATAGCTCTTAGCAAACATACATGCGGGACGCGTTGACAGTGTAACTGTTAGCGGAAGCGCTAACATAGCATTGTGTGTAACACAAATAACATTCCAGGCAGATGAAAGTGCGCTGATTATAACAGTATGTATTTTTAACGAAGCTTCGAGGCAGATAAATTTGCCTCGAGGATTTTTTGTAATCGAATTACTCAAATAATTCGAGGAATCGTTTCAGCCCTATTCACACATAAATAGCTCAACAAAAAGTTGCCACCAGAAAAAACGGCACATTAATATTTGGTTGGACCACCTTTATCTTTAATTATGGCCCACATTCTCTGTGATATTGTTTTAATAAGCTTCTGCGATGTCACAAGATTTATTTCCATCCAGTGTTGCATTAATTTTTCACCAAGATCTTACATTGATGATGGTAGAGTCTGAACTTCTCCAGCACATCCCAAAGATTCTCACTGGACTCTGTGGAGCCAATTCATGTGTGAAAATGATGTCTCATGCTCCCTGAACCACTCTTTTACAATTCCAGCCCCATGAATCCTGGCATTGTCATCTTGGAACATGGCCGTTACCATCAGGGAAGAAACAATCCATTGATGGAATAACCTGCTCATTCAGTATATTCAAGTAGTCAGCTGACCTCATTCTTTGAGCACAAACTGCTGAACTTAGACCGGACCACCTGCACCAGCCCCACATCATAGATCTTAGTTAAATCCAGGAGACTGGCAGTGTATGTGTATAATTCTTAATGCCTTGGTGAATTTAAAACATCCAAATCATCACATGGAGACATGAAGAAGTTAAAAGTGTTTCTTGTTTCTATCCTCACTCAAACACGGCTTTAAAGAAAACACTCAGCCAGGTGTGTCAGGTGACAGGTGGGTGGGCGGTCCCTCAGGTTAACATTTGAATACTTTCCCTGGGAAATACAAGCCACCCCATAACTGACCACACAACCATGAAGTCCTGTTTCCTTCAGCTCTGACTGCGTTACGTTGTTTTCATAGAATTTCCTGGAAACTCCACCTGACCTCCTTTATTTCTTTGTGTTTCCTAAAGGAAGTCTGCTTCTCACAACACGTTTCTGTTTCCGTATGACTAATAACTGTACACACACAGATAGGATCTGACAACCCACAATGCACTGCAACATGAGCTCAGCAGGCTTGGTTCTTTGGATCCTGGCCAGGATGATGGGAGGGGTCACCATGACGACTCTGCTGACAGATCCTGTGAGGTTCTGCCAGAGAAGCTTAGTTATTCTAAATCTGGTGATACTTTCAAGCTTTTCTTGGTCTGAATGTTGAGTTTTGTTGCTATTTAAACTAAATCAACTCAACCTGAAACTGAGTTTGGAACAAGAAAAACAAAAACTTGAGGGAAAACCTTTTTTTTGTTACAAGATTATAAAATTATTACCTCAGACAATTATTTATGGGTGTTTTTCCCATTTCCTCTCTCAGGTCTAGGTTTTTATGTATTCAGATAAAACACATTGGTGTATACAGGTGTGTGATGATAACACAATGACCTCAGAGAAACATCAGTCTCAGAAAGATTACATCATTACTAAATCATTTGGAGCCCATTATTCTAAAAAGAGTAAGGTTACTCACAAGTACGGGTGGGCGATATATCGAATATACTCAATGTATCCCGAGTTTTTCAGTCTACGATGGTTAAAATGGCGTCATCGTAACCATTGAGTATAAGTTATCATGCAAACAATAAGCAGCATCCCTGCAAGTTTCTCTTTTCTGACACACCTGAATGCATCACTAGCCCCCTCCCCTCTGGACACAGAGAGGAGCATGTGTGCGTAGGTTTATTTATGTTATGATCTTATTATTTTTGACTAGTCTTATCTCCTGGTATGTTATCTGTCATCGGCCGTTAAAAGGAGAAAGTTATCTGTATCGGTTCTTAAAATAAGTTCTCATGCATCCCTGGTTGTATTATATTTACCTGATTAAACACAGTGATGATCCGATCACAGAGGAGCTGTGTAAAACAGAGTCCTGTTGGGCTGTTTTTACAGATAAAAGTCTAAGGTTTTAGTTGTGAAGTCACTGAACATTATACTTGTATTTCTCTCACATTAATTTATTATTAAGCCTACTAAGTTAATACAACCAAAAAGAACTCAAATGCATTTGAGCCATGTTATTGTTGAAATAATATTGTAGTTGATGTCAGAATGATTGTTGTGTTTACAGATGTGGTAATAACCTGTTTATTGGTCCCCTCTGTGTAATGTGGCAGTGTGTGTGTTTGCTTACAGCACTAACCAACCTCTGATCAGGATAAACACTTTACCATCAAATGTTAAATCTGACCACGATTCAAAACGGATTCATTAAACCAAATGTGAACACAGCAGCCCACCTTTTGTTTGGAAGATTTCATCTGATTGAACCTCATGAATCTCTGGAGTAATGTATTTGGACACATGAGATCAAAGCTTACCCATAATGCAGCTTGATGTTTGACTGAAATCAGACGGGTTTACCAACCTTTCCAGCACATGCAGCCACAGTACTCTGGACGCCTTGCACTCAGAGTCGACCATGAACTCCTCTGTAGACCAGAGTTCTAGACTCAAATGTGAGACCATCTGTCTGACAGCTGAAACTTGAACCAAACTGGGTCATCATGCAGCAGAACAATGATCCCAAACACAGCAGCAAATCTACAACAGAACAGCTGAAACATAAAGTGTTTCAATGGTCAGTCTAGTTGCATCATTGTCTGATCTGTACCTCAGCTTCATGTAGTGATGTTACACTGTAAATATTACAACCAGTAATATTAGGCAATATTAGCTTTTCTACCTAATAATTTGTACTAAAAATGATCATAATTCAGTCTATACATCATTCTTACTTATATTATAACATAGAAGTTACTTTCTACTAGTCAGTTCTGTAATTAACAGCGATTATGTTGCTTTATAGGCAACTTTTGAACACGTAGCTTCAGTTCTGCTCAGATCACATCACATCAGGTAAATAAGATAAAATCTGCTTACTTGTGAAATGAGAAACTTTCCCTTTTTTGTTCTGGTATGTTTACATTTTTACATACATTCTATATAGGTTATATACAATTAAATATTATATTATTTTGATATTACATAACTATTATAGTTCTTTCATAGTCCACTCTTACTTAAGGCTATTAACCAATATTTACTATAACCCTTAATACAGACATTAGCTGTCTGCTAATGGCCACTGTTGCTAATGTAAATCACATGTGACCAGTGCACACTCTAGTTGTCTTATATAGCTCTATGTGTCTAACCCAGTATAAGGTGTATGTTGTAGGGATGCACGATAACATATTTTAAGAACCGATAACCGATAACGTTCTCCTTTTAACGGCCGATAACGATAATTACAGATAACTGATAACATGCCAGGAGACAAGACTAGTCAAAAATGATTAAGATCATAAAATAAATAAGACCAAAACCAAATGACACTGTAAATTATACTATTTATAAAATAAACTCTTAGCAAACAAACATTTCTTAAAATATATCAAACAAAACTATTTCTCAAATGGCCATTTTTAAAAAATAAGTCACATTAATTATAAAAAAAGACCTTTAACACTGATTTCAGATTTAAACAAAAGAGAAAAAGTCATTCTACAAGTTCAAAACAGATTTGCCTCCTCTCTGGATAGTTTTTGGATTTGTCAAAAGATTTAAGTCCCGATGAGTTCTTGAAGACTAGCTTGTTGTTTTTAGGATTTTACAGCAGACGGACTCTGTGCTGCATTCAGGAGGTAACGGATGTTACATGTTCTTAATTTGGGAGTAGTTGTTCCAACTTATTTATATTTATATTTATAAAGATTGTGTATAACATACATGGTAAATTGGTAAAATAATATTAAAAATGATTAAAATGACTGGTTGTTTTTCAGCACAGAGTAGAAAGAGAGAAAGTTGTTTTTTACGACGCAACTTGAGCGAGTCGTGCCAGATGGAAAACATGCTTAACCAAAAAAGATAAAAACAAACACACATACTTACTGCTGCGCTGCCAAACATGAACATTGATTATCAGTTCTGTTCGTTATGATATCGGCCCGATAAGTATGACGTCATAATTTCCTGATATATCGGACCGATAACTATCGTGAACCCCTAAATACAATATAATGCTGTTGTTCTGTGATTGATGGCTCATTATAGCTGACAGTGAACAACAGCCACGATACAACAGCTTTAAACAATTAAAGCAAACAGACAAGATAAACTGGCCTTTAATCCACTTAGACTAATAAAACCCAGACTAAACTGATCTTTTTATTAAGAACTATAAAAATAATTGTTCATTAAAACCTTAGTAATAATAATAATAATAGTAGTAATAATAGTTATAACTATCATGTACCCATAGTATGTTGTCTTGTAAGCATGATTACAGAGAGTAAAGCTAATTATCTTTGAGATTTGAGGATATTTTTTAGCCCCAATCAGAACATTCGATAAACTGGGGCAGGTATTTTTGGTCCTCAGATCAGAATGGGACACATTAGTTTTTGATACATTTTACAGCAGTTTTGAGGACTTGTTGAGCAGATTTCCTTAGGATAGGATACTGTTGCCACATCTGCAGTGCTGCTCAGACGGTCATCTGAAGGATGAGTGAACAAAACACATCTGGCTGGGCGGGTCCAGGTTTTACGCTGTTTCAATTCATCCATTAGACCGAGGGGAGGAGGGAGGAGGAGAAAGGGGTGACGTGAATTTAAAGGACAAGGAGGAGAAGCAAAGCAAGGGAAAAGTGAAGGAGAACGTGTCGATGGAGTTGGAGGCTGAAAGAGAGAAGAAAGGGTGGAGCAAAGAGTGGAAAATTAGAGGGGAGATGGAAGGAGGGTGTTTATGAGTGGAAAACGCCTGAAGGAGAAGGATAAAAAAGATGTTTCTGAAGCTTCTGGCTCTGCCAGACTTCAGTTTCATCTCATCGGTTTCTGACTCCTTATGTCTTCCGCTCCTTTTCACTCTTCTCTGTGATCCGGCCTGCTTCTGTCGGAGAGTCTGGGAACAACCAGTTCTCCACGGATCTGGTCTCCAGTGACCGGGCCCCCACTTAACGGATTTTACTGCTCTGCAAAGCGGCGGCTGTTTTTTTTTTCTGCTGGTTTTATGGCCGCATGTTAAAGGGTTGAGAATGGAAAAGATTGAATTAAAAACAGCACCTTGTGTGGGTTTTTCTGCATTGGCACTTGTTTCTCTTGATCTGGCTCTCTGGCCAACCAACAACTTTTATGTTGTCTGACCCCATGTTTGGTTTTATATAGAAGCAGAAAGACATAAAACATCATTTTCTTTTATAGTAATCTAATCTGTCAAAATGTCAACATTGTGCTGTAAAACCTACATAAAAAGTATTAAGAGAATCTTAATAGACCTTTTTCAGACCATTTCAGTCATAACACATGTGGTTTTCACACATTCACTGAAAGTAAGGGGATCATTTGCTGTACGAGTTGAGTTTACATTCCTTCCAATGATAGCAATGAGGGAAAGTGACGTTTGTAGTGTGTATAATTGTTCAAGGCAACATGACAGAGTAAAAGATAAAAGAAGCTTGCTCCTTGTACCAAATTCCTCTAGGAAAGACAAAGAAAGTGTGTAATCATAAAATAAATAATAAACACTAAATCAGTCTAAAGTTCAGCAAGTTTTGGTGGGAGGCGTTCTTTGACATTAACACAAATGTTTGATTCTGACTCTTGAGTCAAAAGTTTGATGAAAACAAGAGCAGAACATCTAACTTACTCTGCTGGGTATTCAAAGAAGACCTGAAGGATTTCACCCCCTTCAATCAGCTCAATGAACCCTCCATAGTTCTGTTGCTTCATGCTTGTTTTGACTTTAACATGTATGACAACAGTGCCAGCACAAATACTATTGTCAGCAGTGCCACAAACACACAATCTGAACATGACCATCTTTCGTAAACGCGATAGCTTTCATCGACTTCATCGTCCTTGTTTCAGCGTTTTGCCTTCTTTAACACAGTGACCCCCCCCCCCCCCCCCCCATTGACAGTTGCTTCACACTGACTTCCCCTCTGATCCGCGACACACTCACCACCATCATCATCATCATCATCACTTTGGTCTTTCAAATTACTCTCCCCTCACTTCTGGTTTTTGCAGAAACAATAACTGTGGTAGCATTTCACCATCCAATCAAAACGTTTGTTTCATGTAGGGCTGTGTAATGTGTAAAAGGAGTATTAAAAGAAATGTTTGAGCTGGGTTAAAACAAGGTTTCTCAGTCACTGAGCCAAGAACTGGTGTTGGTCATTTGGTACCAGAGTATACAGAATTATTTATAACTTTTCCTAAAACGATTTGTATAAACCTTTTTATATACATTTGTACGATAGGATTCTATTTTGTATAATATCCACGTCTACGTCCACTGGTGTTTCTTTTCTGCACTTGACTCATTTATGACTCATTAATTCTTTTTAGGTAAATACTTTTACTTTTTGTTGTCTGTGACTTACATTGTACTGCTACCAAAAGTTATGTTTTATTTTTCCATGTGTTTGGGAGTTGTACCAAATGGAAATGGCCGAACAATTGTCAAACACTATAATGGGTAGAACAACAACACATAATTGGTAATGAATGCATTATAAATGACAGGAACATTACATCTACATGAATTATAGTTATTCAAAAAATACATGTGTTGATAGTATGTCTTTTTCATTCTTACTTTGTTGTTTGGGGCTCAGCATTTTGAAGTGACTGACATTTAGAAATGTGCCATCCAGGCTCCGGTAGCGGTTCTGGTGGGACTTATTTGTCCCACTGCAGTAAACCCCTCCTCCTCCTCCTCCTCCTCCTCCTCCTCCTCCTCCTCCTCCTCCTCCTCCTCCTCCTCCTCCTCCTCCTCCTCCTC
>JARVGW010000001.1:33974949-33987478 GCA_031762495.1 Anablepsoides rubrolineatus | reverse complement strand
GAGAAATATCGAATCGTCATCCAAACATATCGATGTACTATTGTATCGTGATAAAGTTGGTGATTTACACCCCTAATGGACATATGATATGGATTCACATCAAGAATATGATGACAATATAGATCGATATTTTCATTTTGCCTGGATATAACTGAATCTTGAACCATTCAAATCGATATAGATCGATGTATCGTTACACCTCTATTTTAAGATGTACAAACTATAAACCTTCCACTGATGTACTCAACAGGTTGGTAGATGTTTGAGCTGGTTTTCTCCAAACATGGAGCTGTAAACATGTTTAATTTGATTCTGTGTCTAAAGGACGTTCCAAAAGTCTTGTTTGTTCAGAAGAACCTTTGCAAACATAAGTTTTTCTGTCCTGTTCTTTCCAGAGATGAGAGCTTACTGTATCTCCTGCAGCTCTTCTAAACAAGCTGCTTTTCTCCCATCATGAACTTTAACCTTTAACCTTTAACCTGCTAACAGAGGCCTGCAGAGTCTGAGATGGACCTTTTTTTTGTTTTATTTTGTCAAACATTGCACAGTCTGACCTCAGGGTGAATTTGCTGGAACCTGTCTGAAAAGTTTTCTATTTTCCAACTTCTTTTGATAAAGTGACGGACTCTAAAAAGTTCAGAAATGACCTTTAACCCTTCTTCATTTCTGATATTGTTGGCATGTGTTACACACACCTGTATGCTGCAGAGCAGCAAATTGACCAAGCTGTTAGAGACTTGAGGTTAGAGTACTGAATACTCTGGCAAACACCAGATCATTTTTCATTATGAGTTCATATGAGCTGTTTGCGTTGGGTATTAGAAAACCACCTGACCATTAAATCGTTACGTCAGGCTGCTAGCTCCAGATGTTGGTTCAGATCCAGTTCTGTTTGCAGAGAGAACAAAGCTCCGTCACGTGGTTGATTCCTGATGGAGCGTTTGTGCAGAGAACTTGTTGAAACTCTAACTGAACGCAGATCATCACACTTGAAAGAGTCGGCATTAGCTGAGCTCTGATCCTGATGTGGGTTGACGTTTACAGCCACAGAGTGAGGCGAGCTGCTCTCCTCCTGATTAACAGTCCTCTGATTTAATGTGGCCGACGTGACGAGGCTGCTGTTTGTTCACCAGGCTGGAAGAATCACTCACATGGTTACATTTGTCTTTTTAACCAACTGTTTGCTTTGTTTGGAAAGGACGGTGGGCGGTCATTTTCCATGGTTACAGATGAGAAATTTTCCCTTTTTTGTAAAAAACAAACAAAAAAACAGCTTTTATGTTATTGTCTTTTAGATTTTAAAGTATTACAAAATGTGGAAGAATCTCAGTGGATCTAAAAGTAAAAATGGATCTATGGAGGCAGCCATGATTGAAAAGTCAGAAAAGAAGTTCTACTGATGCAGAATCTGCTGAGTCACTGGGTGCTATGATGGCAGTACACACCGGTATGTTTGACAGTCAGAAATGTTTAGTCCAAAGTAAACCTCAAACAACTGTTGCTGTGTGAAAATTATAAATCACATTTTTAAAAATTGTCCCAAAACCAACAGAACTGTAACGTTATCTTTCTGTGTAAATTGTACTTGTTGATCTACGGTGTTTCATTTAAAAAATAAGACAAGGTTAAAGACGCTTCATTTCCAGGTTTGAAGAGAAAATTCAGTGAAATTTGCTTCGTGCACAAAACCATAGGTCATATAGAACCAAAATGTCTACAATTTGATGTTTATATTGTATAAAAAGTATAAAATATTATGTAATATTTTCTAATTAAGAGTTTGCAAGAGTTTTGGAAAGTTTAGACAGGTTGAAACTAGAGGTGCACGGATTGCAGTTTTCTGGCAGATCGTCGATCTTTAAAACATCTGACCTGATTATTTTGCTTTTGGCCGATACTGATTTTTTAAATACCTGTCAGGTGATGTAAGGTCACAATACAACTTCAATGTTCCAATCTTATTTTATTAAAATACATTGAAACAATACAAACATGTTTTAACTGGACATTAGGTAGAGCTCACAGCAGAGCAGAAGGACACAGTGATTTTCAGACCTTTTGTGATGAAAAGCTGATCTTTTCCACCGATCTTATCAAAGTTTCGGCCAATTTCCCAAGAAAATCGGTGCCGACAAATCAGACGGACTGCTGCAAAAATGCTTTTATTCTGTTTTAACATTTTGTATTACAAACTCAACTGATATCTTCCTTTTTCTGATTTCTTGAATCTCCTTAAACCTTAGAACAGCTTTAACTCTGCATCATATAAAACTTTCCAACAACTAAACCTAAATAAAAAACAAAATAAGTAATTATTTTTTACTTTATGAACATCTATCAGATCTCTGCTCTGGTCGGACCACTTTAGAAAGGGGAGGGGCTCATGGGGGGCTCGCTGCTCGCAGAGGAAAGGAGGAGAAAAGTGTTTGGAAAGAGCTGTCGGCAAAGCTTCTAAAAGTCTCTAAAACACTGGGAAAATTCACTAGATTTGTCACTAGAGGGTCTAAAAAGTCACTAGATCCAGTGACAAAGTGGTTAAGTTAGCAACACTGTTAGCGAGACAACCGTTAGCTCACAACGAGAGGTATCGCAGGAGTTTAATACGACGAGATCTCGTTACACCTTTAGTAATAAGTTCACTTTATTTTCCACATTTCTTTCTTAATAGGATTTTTTTTTTACAGCCTTTTCAAAATGATTTATTTTGTGGTAAATCTCAGAATGTGCATTTAGGTCAAATTAAAAACACAACCAACCTGGAGTGGCATGGTCCTGTGATAGACCAGTGAGCCCACCTCTCCCACAGGGACCTCTGTAGATGGGTACCAGCTCCTCTTTGACCCTGAACTGAAGGGTAAAAGTAATAACTGGTAGATGGATTAACATTAACATCCTGTTTTATTGTGTGGATAAAGAACCAGACAGAACATGTTTTCCAGACTTGACAGGATTTATCAGTCTGTGTTGGGACTGTGACCTGGACTGCTGGTTGTTTGATACAGGCTGGTTGTGATTGTGTCAGGTCAGTGAGCTGCTGCAGCTGGCCTACATGTCTCAGTGTGGCCTACATAAAGCTGCAGAGAGCCAATGATGGATGCTCTCCTCCTCTACGTCCTATATACCATATACCTGCTCTGTACAGTGCACTGCAGTAAAAGCTGCACTGACCTCCTGTTCTATTGTTTTAAATGAGAATAATCTTCACACGGTGCAGGACAGAATGTTGTTGAGCTGGTTTTTACTCTTTCTGTCAGTTCAGATCTATGGAGGAGAGAAAACTGTAAAAGCAACACTTAATAGAGAATTTTGTTCTGAAGTAAATCAAGTTCAGGTGTTTATTTGATCAAGCTTTCATTAGAAACCTTTTGTATTGTTTGGTTGAATAAAGTAACATCTTAGGTTTGTGTTAAAGAGACATTTCAGAGGTTTTTCTCCTCCCCTGCGGTGCTGCAGGTTTACAGCTCTGCAGTGTGTGGGTGAGTTGGATTCTTAATGCAGAGATCAGGACGCCGGTTTGTGGTGAACAGCCGGCTGATGGTCCTGCGTGGGCGTCTGAACATGGCTCAGGATGCTGCCCGCTTTCTGTTGCCATGGTGAACAATTGATACTCGAAAGGCAAAAACCGTCAGAGTCGCTAAAAATACGAAGAAGTGAGATTCGTCTGTTTTCCTTTCTGCATGTGACAGAAACCTGCATTCAACTCCTGATTTAACAGGTCATTCTTTACTTGCTTTGTTTTATATCCCAAATGAGGGTGAATGACCTGAACTTGTATCTAACAGTTTAAACCTTTACTATATTGTCAGCAAATACATTGATTTGAGCATTTTGCAAAGTTTCTGTTGATTAAACAACAAACCTACAGGGTCAGTTGAATCTCTATTTTCTCCAGTCTTGTAGTTTCTTCTTTGTTTTGGTGCTTTTTGTACATTTTTGTACATTTTTGTACATGTTCCAGAACCAGCTGCATGTCATGTCAGGAAGTCCCACATTGTTACAAAATGAAGGCTGACAGCTATTAGATCAGTACGGAAGCGTAGAGCTGCCACATGACATAAAATTAATTTTAAACTGGATCTCGTTATAACGAGAAAACTATCTCGTTATAACGAGAAAACTATCTTGTTATATCAAGATAACCATCTCGTAAGAAAAAAACAGGATCTCGAAAAAACTAAAGTAAAAAAAAACAAAAACTAATAATTCAAATCATTATTATAAAATCGATCCTGTTTTTTAATCATTACGGTATTATAAAATTACAACAGTATGTCAAAATGTTATTTAAAAAAGATTTAATTTTATTTAGTTCTGTTCATCAACAGTTTGCTGAAAAGTTGTTTTTCAGTTGGAATATAAGTTATTGGTTAATAAAATTCTTATGCTAAACAAAAGTTATAATTATTAAAATGTCAATAACAGTGAGACAACATTACAGGAAAAGTTTGATTTATAGCATTAGCTTCCGAGCTAACAAATATGGTAAGATGTTAGCTCCCAGGCTAATTTATAAAACATTACATTTATTTCAACATATATATTAAGCAGAACATTAGAAACTATTACAAAATAAAACTGTTTTTCACACAAACGATGGTTTTTAGCCTCGACTCTGTGTTTTAGTCTCAACTACAACCCATCATCATCCCCAGAATGCATCATGTCAGCAGTAAAACGTGACTTTCTTAAGGGAAACTGTAATAAACATGGACCATTTTGAGTAGTTCGATGTTTCCATGTGTCACAAACAACTTTTAGTAGAATAGAGAAATAACATATTAAGACTAACAGTCTCTCTTTAAAGATGACTTTCAGCTACTACTACACCAAAGGTTTGCTTATTATCTTTAAAACAAACTGAGTTTTAGACTTGTTTTATCATCTGACAACAACTCTAAACCTTTCAGGCAATTTGCTCGTTGTGGCGACAGAAAAAGGGATCAGCTAAAAGAAGTTTTTCAGTTTGAATCTCCTCCTCTGGTTCCAGCTGATTTATCTGGACTTCAGTGTTTCTCATCTCTCTGCTCTCTACAGAGCCTGGATTGGTGTCAGGAGAGTTCTCCTTTCTGTCGAATCTCCAGTCGAGTCTTTGTGCTGTTGGCAGCTTAGGTTCAGACACAATGCATGCTGGGAAACTGGTAACCATGGAGCTGGGTGATTTTAACAGGATAATGTCTTCTCTTTTATCCTGGACTTGGACACAAATGTGACATTTAAACGTCTACAGATGGATTAATGTGAGACAGGAGAAAGTTCAGTCCTCCTCAGTTAAACAGTCAACATTCTGGGATTTTTCACTCAAACTTTACATTTTTAATCCAGAAGAGTTTAGAGTTTGAGCTTTATGAAGCAACAGAACTGAACTGTTTCTTATTTTATTAAAATAAATTATTTATTCATTAAAATAAGCAAAGGAAAATGTACACACAATAAAAACACATCAAATACATCAAAATACATCAAAATACATGTCATAAATGAAATGGAAGAAAGCAGGAAGAAGAAACAAAAAGTAAGTCACCTGCTTGTGTTTATGGGGAGAAAAACTATAAAAGAAAGATCAATTTAAAGTTTCTCAGCATTTATCAAACTTTAGTTTATTTAGTCAAACTTTGAGTAATCTGACATGTCTTTGCACTAAAACCTGAATATTTATAAAATTATGACTTCTTTGTGTCAGCTAAGGTCAGTTAGCTTCAGCAGCCATCTTGAATTGGTTCACTCTTTAAGTGAATGTGTTTTACATCCAATGAGAGTTAAATTAAAATCTGTCCAGCTCTAGAGAATCAATACTTTTAGATATTTTGCTAAAAGTACAGCTAAACTAAGACAGATACTCTTTAGGTCTGCAGCTGATGATCTTTCCCATCGATTGTCGTGCTGCATTACTATTTCTGTCCTTTCTGCTCTTCATCAGACTCCTTCCCTCCTCATCTCAGAGCTCGTTCTATAAATATCTGAGTGTTGCTCGACACAGTTAGCAGTATTTTCTCCCACACTCTGCTCCATCTGCAGATGTCACTGCAGCTTCTCAGACCTCCTGCTGCTATCAGTAAACTGCAAACTAATTCTATTTTATTATAGTTAAAATAACTGATTAAATATCCTGTAGGTGTTTACTGATATTTACTGTTCAAAAATCTTGAATGTATTTTAAACCAGTGATTTCTGTTGTTTTTTTCCTTGTTCAGGAAGTGATCAGTCTCTATGGGGTTACTAATGTTGAATGTTGCCTTAGAGGTCATTTGACTAAATAGTTCTCAAAGTAGAGTGTTTTTTAGAGTTTTTGTTTTTTATAACTCTGATGCTGAAGAAAATGTAATCAATCAAATCCCTTGGAGCGAAAAGTGTTAAATAATAATAAACAGTCTTTGCAGTGATACAGCAACTACAATGGTTAAAAAAAGGATAAACGCATCAAAAAAATCTTTAGACAAACTAAAATATTATTTACAAAAACAAAACTGGAAGGATGTGTATGTAGATGATGTAAACAGAGCCTGTAATGATTGTTTTGGGAGCTCTGTGAAAAGAATTGTGTACAAATTCAAAAAGAAATATTGTTGACAAACCATGGATGACCAAAGGATTAAGAACTGCTTGTAAAAAAAATGAACTGCTTGTAAAAAATGAACTGCTTGTACTCATGCTTCTTAAAATTGAGAACAAATGAAGCAGAAGACAAGACATTAAATCTGAGCAGAATCCTGGGAGCACAGAAGTGATTTTCATGTTCTCTCTGAAGTCTTTAGACCATCAGTCATGTTTATTTGGTCATATTTATTAAAAAAAATCTCATTTCAGTTCTCTGTCAGGCTCACAGCCTTGAAGAAGTCTTTGCACCACCGGAGGTTTTGCACATTATTTACTAGAAATGGACCAATCCCAGTTTTTTAAGGCCTAATTATTTTGACATCAGTCTAACCTGATATGTGCTGACAGTATTTTTTTGGACCCATTCATGAAGCAGATATTGCTTTTTCTTCCTCCATTTATATGATAAAAAATTAGTAAATAAATGTTACACGTGTCAGTTTAAACAAAATAAATAAAACATATTAACAATGGACAGCAAACATTTAAATATATAACAATAAAAACAAATAATGTTGATTTTTTTCTTGTATCGACTGATGTAAATACAAGAAAATACAAATATAAAATAACCAGTCAACCTCTACTTTCTGCATTTGTCACATTATAACCATTAAATATTTTCCTGGGATTTTATGTGATAAACCACCAGAAAGTAGTGCTTTTAAGGAAGTTGAAGAAAAATGATTCCTGGTTTTTACCAATAAAAAGTATAAAAATGTGGCACTTATTTCTCTTCAGCTCTTTGATCCATTAAACTCAAATAGAAATATTAAGTAGATCCTCTTTAATGTAAGTGTTTGTTGAGGAGTTTCAGGTGAACTCAGCCTTATAATCACTGCCTCCACATTACAGATATGTTATTGTGTGATATATACCCTCAAAGACATTCATCATGGTAATAATTTGTCATCTTGTGATAAAAACCAAAGAAATCCCACCATGTAAACAGTTAATATGCTGGTCTTTTTGACCAAACATCTAAAGGTGTTAAGCATACAGATGTTCCTCTTATTTCTGCATTCTTGCACAATAAAGCATTTCAGTTTTTACATGTTTGTTGGAATTTATTGAAATTCTTCTTATATTTTTATGAGGTTGTATTTACAGTTGTACTACTTTGTGATTTTTATAAACCAAGTTATTTTTGTTGTTTACACCATTTAAATAAATGTCAGACTTGTTTGATGAGTGTCAGTTGTAACACAGGTGAACTACTTAAACTTATTTAATGTAGTTTAGTGGCTTCTAGTATTATTTTAGGGCTTTCAAAGAATGTAGTGATAGATTTATAAAAGAAAAGATTAGACTAATATTTACATGTTTTATTGTCACTTATTACTGTAATAAAACCTAGAAATGATTGTGATGCATGTTTTACTCCATATCAGCCCTCCATACTCCACATGTTGGACAAACAGGTTAGTCACATGCTAAAGAGGGCCATCAGCCTAACAACAGGTCATTAGTGCCTTGATTAGCTCTATCTATTGTTCATTGAGGGTCATGTGATCCATCACCTGACTATCAGGGCCCTGATTCACACCTTTTACTCACAGGGGGCGGAGTCATCCTCACAATAACAGCGTATAGGAGGGAGATAACTAGACATGAAGGGTTAGGGTTCGGAGGCCTACCTCTTTAATGGTGGATGACTTTTCTTCACAAACATGGAACCAATCTTTGTCGTAAAGTGTTTTGAGGTTTGAAAGCCACTGAACGTCATGTTTAGAGAATGAAGATCTCAGTTTCTACAGAATGACCACTGGTTTGGCTCTGGGCTCTTCAGGCTGGAGTGTTTGGGTTTTTTGTCTGTTTTCAGGAAAGTTCAGTTAAGATAACCGCACAGCTGTAGGTCTTGTGTGGCCTTTGAGCAATGACTGATGTCCTGAAAACTGATGAGAACTTCTTTTTTAAAGCTTTACAGATTTTTTACAGTTTTATTTTGTTGTATTTATTTAGAGTTTTGCAGTAATGACACTGATGTTACTGAGTTGTGGTTCAGAAGTTTCTGTCTTTGCATGTGATCCTCTCACTCATGAAGACACGTTGTGTTATTGAACTTACATTAGAAATTTGATGTGTGGACATTTGCAGTGTGTGTGTTCAGTGGTTTCATCTCTCATGTCTTGTTGCTCTTTTACTGCAGGTCCTGCAGAGAAACTCTGCTGGTTGTCATGGTGTCAGTGTGCATCACTTCTGCATGAGTGCACATAGTGTTCACTTCACTCTGGCAACACACACACACACACACACACACACACACACACACACACACACACACACACACACAGCAGCTCCAGCCTGTCGGTGGGCGGCACTGCTCAAACAGAATGAGTGTTGGTTCAGATCAGCAGCTCTGCTCTGAAAGCTCTCATCTGATTGGTTGGTTTAAACGTCAGTGGGCGGAGCCTCCAATGCAGAGTGCTTCACTGCAGTGGGAAAACTGGAGATCAGAAGATGGGTTAATGATCTGATTTATAGAGGATCAAAGGCCTCAGCAGCTTGATTTTTATGACTTTTTAAAAATAATATTTTTAGTTAAATAAATAAATCATTTTAAAGGAAAGTATTTAGTGTAAAACACTAACAAATCTTCAGAGAGGCAACACCTGAAGAAAGGAGCATTAAAAAGAAGAAAAATAAAAGTGAATAAATGACACTTTTTCATTTCAGGATTTTAAGATTGGGATTATCTGAGTTTTAATCTATGAAAAATACAAATAATAAACTTAAGCTTAAAACTAATAAAAACTTACAAAGATCAAATCAAAGCAGATCTGACTTTATTCATCTTTTCTTAAACTGACTTTAAAATAAAATCAGATTCCTTGAAACTCAGACATATTTCATGCAGAAACATGAGTTAAAGTTTAAACAGGTCACAAAAAGGTTGGACTTTAGATGACCAAACAGTTTTTACTTCGTCACAGCGTAAGTTGAATTTTTTTAGAAGAAGTCACTCATTTTTTCCTAACCCTAACCTTCCCACAGAGTGTGAAGAACACACTCAAACTATTAAAACTCAGATATATCTTCTTCAAAACCAGAAGTGAAGGTTCTCTTTAACTTGACATTTATTTAAAAAAACATTGTAAAAATATAGAAATGAGCAAGTATAACATGGTTTGAGTCCTGACTGATGATGACATCATGATGTTTTCATCCCGTCACGTTAGCTGCTCTCATGTTCAGCGGAGAGCTGTAACGACGGCGACACGTTGGACAGAATCAATGTCTGCAGGATGAAATCTGACCTGAGCTCTGCAGATCTGTCTGCGTTTGTTGAGTCATGCTTCTGTCTGCTGACTGCAGCACTGTGCCGAGTCATGCTGCTGAGTCTCTGTTTACCTGCTCACATTCATCAGTGTCTCTGTCAGTGCAGACTGAACGTGTCAAACAACAGCTGCTCTCATCTCTGCAGAGATCTGCTCTGAAACTCAATCCAAGGAAGACATTTAATCTGTTGGGAATAAGAAGGAAGCTCCAAATAATCACATTTATTAATAAACACAATGATGACTGATTGTTACAGAAGCTGCTCTGGAAAAAATGTTCAATATAAATAAGTTCTCTAAAAGAAACTGGAGAAAACACAGTTTCACTTTTGCTTTAATGCTGGATGACTTTACAGAAATGAACAGAAGACTGAGTAGAAGAAGAAGAAAACAAGCTAAAAGTTAATAATACAGTAATAGTTAGTAATATCAGACAAAAATAGAACAATAGAGAACAATGATTTCAAACTTATTGAAGAGATCATGGGGAAGATAAAGTATAAAAGTTCAAGGAACATTTGTTGAATGAGTTGAATGTTTTCATTTATGGATTCCAAATTAAAAAGTAGATTGCAAAACATTTTTAAATTTAGGATACATCAGTGAATGGTGGTTAGACAGTCAAAAATATCTAAGTTTAAATATAAAGTCATAGTTTAAATTGTTTGTGTTTAAATATTTTCTATAATTCAGATTATGTTAATCTGGAATGAACACAGTTCATTATTTTCAACATTAATTATAAAAAATGTCTAAATTGTGGTCCTTCTTTGTGGTGCTGCAGTAACATGTTTGAACCAGAAGGAGGCAGTGTTCCCTCATTGTGGAGATTCAACTGGCTGAAGCTGGAACAGCCAATCACAGAGCAGAGTCACAGTCATGTGACTTCTCTTTAACACAGTCTTATGTTTCATTAGTCTGAGCTGAACATCTGAAAATACTCAAGATTTTAGGTTAAAATCAGGTGAAAACTGTTATTAACACACACATACACACACACACACACACACACACACACACACACACACACACAACAGGAATTATGGATTTGAGTCAAATAAACAGAACACTTGTAAAATATTAAGATTTCTTGTTTATCTTTTAAGTAAAAACTACTTTATAGACACAAAAACATCAAATTATAAAATATCACATCATTAAAGCTGTCAAAACATGGTTTTTTTTAATTCAAAATGGAAACATAAAGCTAAATAAAGATGGGTTTAAATGAATTCTTATAATAACTTTTTTTATTAGTTTCATTTAAAAACCTAAAACAGAAAAATCATTTCCCAACCAGCTCTTCAGGAGAGCAGATTTATTTCCACAGCTAAGTGTGAAAATCTCTGACCTCAAACCTTCAGGTAACAGAAACACAAATCAAATCAACTTTATTTATAAAGAGCTTTAAAACAGCAGCAGCTGACACACAGTTCTGTACATGAGGGGCCAAAAACAATAAAATAAATCAACAGTAAAAACAGAGCAAAGTGTCAAACTGTGTTAAATAACAGACACAACAAACAGACATGTAAATTATTCATCTTTCATTCACAGGAATGATCAAAAAGATCAGTTTTTTTAGAAAGTTTAAATAAAACTAAAGCCAGTTTGTGTTTATCAACAAATTCAATCGATTTAGCAGAAGTTAAACCTGTGAAATACTTGAAATACTATAAAATAAGTAGAAAACTGGTTTAATGATTGTTTGAGTTGTGCAACAAATGCTTGTATATAAAAAGAGAAAATAGATTTTACCTGACTGGAGGATGTTTCATTAGTTTATTATAAAAGCTTTGAAGCAGCTGTCAGTCAGACAGACGATGGAGGAAACCTTCAGTTTCCACTAACTCCTCTCTCTACGGTTCTCTGCAGGTTTCCTCCAAACGCCTCGGCCTTTTCACTGACAGCCGGTCTCAGAGAGCAGGGGGGTTCGCTGATCACCGCAGCAGCCAGCAGGCGCAGGGGCAACGAGGCGGCACCGGCGGAGTCACGGCGAGGTCGACATGACGTCGGTGGCGGCGGAGCTGGAGCACATGGACATCCAGCAGCAGCAGCAGCAGCAGCAGCAGTACAACAACGAAGGCGTCAACAACCGCTGGGATGCTGACGACTGGGACAACGAGAACAGCTCGGCTCGGCTGTTCGAGCGCTCGCGCATCAAAGCTCTCGCAGGTACGGGGGCCGGGTGGGTGGAGGGGGCGTGGCCTGAGTGTGGGACTGTTGGTCACATCTGGACTCTCCAGCTGTTTGAGGCTCACGTTAGGATCCAGAGGTGATTATGTTTTATAAGCTCAGAGGATTAGATTAACTGGATTACTTCATCCAGCTAACTTGATGTGGTTCCAAGTTTGAGTTTAGATTCAGACACATCACAGCTGTTAGTCTGAGATCTCAGAGTTTATTTCACAGAAAAACACAGATTTATTAAACACCATGCTGACATATGAAAATATATATAAATCAGGAATGTAGAAACAACCATAAACAAGAACATCTGTCAGATTCTGGCTTCATTGTTGTGTTTTTTAACTTGTGTTGACAGTATGTGAATTAAATTATGATCCAACTCATCATGATGCTGATAATATCACAACACCAACATTTAACTCATAGCCTGCTAAAGAATCTAAAAATGATGAAAGTAAATAATGAAT
>JARVGW010000001.1:33910222-33943283 GCA_031762495.1 Anablepsoides rubrolineatus | reverse complement strand
CTCTCATTCCGATTACAAATTCATTCGGATCGAGCTGAATCGGGTCAGAATAATCCAAATGGGGTGTTTACATGACGTGTTTTTATTCTGAATGGCTGTTTAATCCGATTACTTATGTCCATGTAAACACTTAATCTGATCATTTTATTCTGATTGTATAAATCTGACCTGACTGTTCATGTCTGCTGACTTTCATCCAGTGGTTCCTGCTCTTTAGAGGAGGGAGGAGCAGCAGCGCTGCAGCACAGAACTTTTCCTCCTGTTCTCCCGTTTCATCCCGTTTTTACTTAAAATGTTGAAGACATCTTTTACCGCTCCCAGAGAACCACTGTTCACTTTCCTGTAGTTCCAGATGTCAGTGAAGAGGATGAGGGACAGCTGGTAAAAAAAATATAAAAATAACAATAAGTCAGGTTTAGATTTGAATCAGTACTTTTTAAATCTAATTAAAACAAGAACATTAACTAATAAATTGGAGAATAATCTGGATATTTAGTGATATTTCCACAGTTTTGGTCTTGACTGGTCTAGAAATATAATCCTCAATGTTTAAAAGTGGACTTGAGACAGATTTTAAGTCCTAAAACACTAAATACAGCTGCAGCTTTCTGCCTCTGAGCTCACACACATGGTCTCTGCAGCCCCCCGACAGTCTTTACTCTGTGCTGGTTCTTGTGTCTGCAGGTCCAGAACCGGCTGGCGGGCATCGAGGAGCGTTACAAGGAGGTGGCAGAGCTGACCCGGCTCAGGAAGCAGGCTCTGCAGGACGCCCTGGCGCTCTACAAGATGCTGAGCGAAGCCAGCGCCTGCGAGCTGTGGATCGATGAGAAGGAGCAGTGGCTCAACAGCATGGAGATCCCAGAGAAACTGGAGGACCTGGAGGTCATCCAGCACCGGTAAGGACTGCACCGGGTCCCTGGTGGTCCGTCCTGCAGAGGAACAACAAAAAGACAGGTTTAATCTTCCTGATGGTCCAACCTCCCCCCTCTGTGCAGGTTTGAGAGTCTGGAGCCAGAGATGAACAGCCAGGCGTCCAGAGTCGCTGTGGTCAACCAGGTGGCCCGACAGCTGATCCACTGTGGACATCCCAGTGAGAAGGAGATCAAAGCTCAGCAGGACAAACTCAACACCAGGTAATTAATCTGAGATTAAAACTAACTCCTTCACCTCCAAACCTAGATTGACCTAAATTAATCTCCATTTAACGACTTTTTAGTCAAATCAGATTTGTGGCAACAAAACAGAAATTTGCACTTTTCTAAACAGAAAATTGACTAAATGTTGCAGGAAACCCAAACAAATCAGGCTCTAAACAAGAAAGAGAGAAAGTTTGGAAGCTAGTGCAAAATAATCTGAAGAGTTTAAACACTGGGATTATCTGAAAATTAAACTGTGATCAAACAAGCTGCAAATATTGGATTTACTGTAAAATATAATGTTAGGAAAGTCAGATGACTGTAAATAATTATTATTTTAGTCAAATAAACTGGAGTCAAGTCAGTCATAATCTTCACTTATTTAAAGGATCCAGGATTAGTTCTAACATTAAACTTTATTTATTTTAACTGTAAAATAAAGACTAAATATACTGTAGACTGTTTAGTTTTTATCATTTTTAAACTAAATTTTAAAAAATATATTACACTGATGGGGCCATTTTATTTCCACACAAAGCATTCTGGGTAAATGATGACGAGGCTGCTAGCAGCTATATCCACCCTGAAGGTGAATGTTGGACAATATCTGATGATTTTATATGAAACCAGAGAGGAGAAGGTAGAAATCACTCAGTCTGCAGCTGAAAATATAGATGGAGGACAACAGGTTAGCTTGTTTGTCACACCTAGCGTCAAACTAATACAAAGCATCGGCGCTAAAGCTAACAGGCTAAGCTGAGGTTCTTTTTCCATGAAGCAGCTCTGTTGTTCTCCATCTATATTTTCAGCTGCAGACTGAGTGGTTTCTACCTTCTCCTCTCTGGTTTCATATAAAATCATCAGATATTGTCCAACATTAACCTTCAGGGCGGTAATAGCTCACTCACACTGATGACCTGTCTACGTTATCATTTTAGAAATAAAATGACTGTAAAATAAACTAAACGTATTTTACAGTTAAAATCTGTGCCTATTAAATAAAGTCTAATGTTACAACTAATCATGGATCATTTTAAAGAGGTTTTACAGCTACATGAATTAAAGCAAGTGGAAGAGAACCTGAACTGAGACTGAAACATAAGCTGAGATTAAACTGGTAAATAATCTTATTATCAAATTATTAAAATCTGGTTAAATTAGGTTTACAAACCCTTTTTTGAAATAAAAAACTGGTTTATCATGTAATTCAAGGATTGATGAGCTCATCAATAAAAAGAATGATATTTAAAAGGGATGGATCAGACATTGTTTCTGTTTGTTTGCTTCAGGTGGAGTCAGTTCAGAGACCTGGTGGACCAGAAGAAGGACAACCTGAACTCTGCTCTGGGGGTCCAGAACTACCACCTGGAGTGTAACGAGACCAAGTCCTGGATTAAAGAGAAGACTAAGGTACAGAACCAGACTGCTCTGCCTCTGCAGTGAACTGTGAACAGAACTTTATTAAAGTGATCAAACCTTACAGTTAATTTAGTACCTTATAGCATCTGGATCAGTAATTACTTAAGAATCAGCTGTTTTTTTTTAGTGCTTAATGTCAAATATGCATTAATCCAAACGTTTGTTTTTCTCAGTATTTGACATTAAACGTGTTTCCTGCAGGTGATCGACTCGACCCAGGAGCTGGGGAACGACCTGGCCGGCGTCATGGCTCTGCAGAGGAAGCTGACCGGGATGGAGCGAGACCTGGTGGCCATCGAAGACAAGCTGAGTGACCTGGATAAAGAGGCCGAGCGCTTAGCCTCCGAACACCCGGAGCAGTCTGAGGCCATCAAAGGACGTCTGGCTGAGATCACGGGGGTCTGGGGGGACATGAAGGTTGGCTGAACTTCACATGAACTCTTTGTCAGTTTGATCTTAAAGGAAAAGGTTTATATATATTTCTTCTTGTTAACAGGACTCGTTAAAGAACCGTGAGGAGTCTCTGGGCGAGGCCAGCAAGCTGCAGCAGTTCCTCCGTGACCTGGACGACTTCCAGTCGTGGCTGTCTCGTACCCAGACTGCCATCGCCTCCGAGGACATGCCCAACACGCTGACCGAGGCCGAGAAGCTGCTGGCTCAGCACGAGGGCATCAAGAACGAGATCCGCAACTACGAGGAGGACTACCAGAAGATGCGAGACATGGGCGAGATGGTGACGCAGGGTCAGACGGACGCTCAGTACATGTTCCTGCGCCAGAGGCTGCAGGCGCTCGACACCGGCTGGAACGAGCTGCACAAGATGTGGGAGAACCGCCAGAACCTGCTGTCCCAGTCCCACGCCTACCAGCTGTTCCTGAGGGACACCAAGCAGGCCGAGGCCTTCCTCAACAACCAGGTAACCCCACCATCATCATCATCATCATCATCACAGAACCGTTCACAATCTGAAAGCCCCCGACTCTGGCTGCAGTTTCCACTACAGTAGATTTGACTGTTAGTAGAGGGTTAGTCTGTTCTCTGCTCAGTTTCTGCAGGTTACTCACTGTGTGGTTAGTTATTCTCTACATCTACCAGAAAATCTGTCTTTAACAACATGCATTAGATCAAAAACAGCACTTTCACTCTGTTGAAAATGAAGAGAATGTAAGGTGTGAAAAGAGACATATTAATAACAGTAAATTCTGTTTATATTTAAAAAAAAGTTTAAAATCCAATCAGTCAAAGGAGAAGAAAACATGCAGCACATCAGTGTTTCTCTGACTGTTTTTACTCCTTTAGTCTTGTTGACTGTTTCAGGGGGCGGAGCCAGAGGGGCTGCTGGAGAAGCAGGTGTAACCCCCCCTGGTACCTGAGGATTGTTCTCTGATACTACCGTACTATAAATAGTTTTTAGCTGTTTAAGGAGCTGAATCATAGACCCTTGTAAAATTAGCATTAGTGGTTATCTTAGCATCAGAAATCAGAATGTGATCCTCCTTATCTTCTCAATAAGTCCTAAAAGAGCTGAATTATAACCATTTAAATGTAGCTGAATTTTATTATTAAACATTTGCATTTGGTCAAGATAGTTATCAGCTACTTCCACCCTAATGCTTAATAATTTTTAAAGCATTTTTAAAAGTTATTTATGTATTTTAATCATTTTTAGCTACGATCTCACAAACTCTATACTTCTTAAAAAATCTAAATTAGAGCCATTTGGATCTGTGTAGTTGTGACACCAGAGTGCTTTTCTTTATTTGTATTCCTCCCCACCACATACAAAAACAATAAATAAATAAATAAATAAATAAATAAAGCCCTGTGCCACCCCCTGTAAAAAACTCTGGGTTCTTTGTTACAAACACAACATGAAAGATGATCCTTCAGTTTGTTCAGCAGTTTAACCAAACATCTGATTCTTCTACAACATTTATGTTAAAACTCCTTCATACTGCAGTGCAAACAGAGCGAAATGTTTTATTCTTAGGTCAGGAAAACATAATTTATCAAGCAAAGTGATTATAAATTATGAGGAGATATTATGATCACTCAAAAGAGGATAAATAAAAAGCATTTTTTAAAAAGTGTTTCTTAGATTTGATATTAGATTAAAATGTAGTGAAAACTAAAATTGTTTTTTGAGGCTCTGTGGGAATGTTGGGTTTCTGAGCAGTTTGTATTTGTTTGTAAGGAATCCTGAATTTAATAGCAGTTGTATAATACTTGTTCTTATACAAAGTTCAAATTAAATCAATGTCTTTATGACCATCATGGGTGGATCTGAGCCCCTGAGGTCACCTGCTGCCACCTGGTGGTAGAAAGCTTTATTACAGCAGTAAATAAATCTGTGATCATTAAAGATAAACCTGTCTGTGTTTATTTCACTCTATTTCTCTGCTTTATAATTCTGAGCAGATAACTCTGATGTCATGTAGAATTCCACTGATTGCAGTTTTCTGGCTGATCACTGATCTTTAAAAAGTCTGATCTTATGATTCTGACACTGTCAGGTATTATAATGTGACGATACAGCTTCAATGTTCCAGTATTATTTAACTGAAACATGGTTTAACTGGACAAGGTGCTCACAGCACAGCAGGACAGTGTGTGATCCTCAGACCTGTGTGGAGGTATAGATGACTTCACACAGCCATGTTTGTGTTTGTGCTCCAGGAGTACGTCCTGGCTCACACAGAGATGCCCACCACCCTGGAGGGGGCGGAGGCCGCCATCAAGAAGCAGGAGGACTTCATGACCACCATGGATGCCAACGAGGAGAAGATCAGTGGCGTGGTGGACACCGGGCGCCGCCTGGTCGCTGACGGCAACGTGAATGCTGAGCGCATCCAGGAGAAGGTGGACTCCATCGACCAGAGGTGACAGAGAGGGGTCTTTAGTGTCGTTTGTTTGTTTTTTACCAGACTGATTGAGAAAAATAAGAATAAAGTGAACTTCTTCAAAGCAGAAGATTAAAAGTTCTTCTATTTGGAGAAAAATAGACCTTCTTTTCAGCTCTGAAATCTTCTTTCTTGTCCACAGACGCAAGAAGAACCGACAGGCTGCCAACGACCTGCTGTCGAAGCTGAAGGACAACAGAGACCTGCAGAAGTTCCTGCAGGACTGTCAGGAGGTAAAGCTTCACAAGTCACAACCACTCAGACTGGAAGAAGTTGAACAGTTTGGTCATTTTCTGGCTCTACGTCCTCAGCTGAACCTGTGGATCAACGAGAAGATGCTGACGGCTCAGGACATGTCCTACGACGAGGCCAGGAACCTGCACAGCAAGTGGCTCAAACACCAGGCCTTCATGGCTGAGCTGCAGTCCAACAAGGAGTGGCTCGACAAGATCGAGAAGGTTCGAAAGACAACAGAGGAAAAGGCAGAGGAGGATCAATCACAGGGCTAAAAACAAAGTCAATATTCTATAAGTGTTGTTTTGTCAGTAAGACAGATGTTCAACCATCCAAACAAAACTCACCTGCTGACATTAAAACTACTTTAAACCTCCTGTTGTCAACTGAAAAGTCAGTTGTTAAAGGGGACATATGCAGAATCTGCTGTTTTAGACATTAAATGCATTTTGTTGTGTATTTAGAGGAGTTCACTCCACAGTAAAATCACACCCATTATAATCATTGGGCCTCATGTAAGAACATGTTCTTAATATTATCCTAAATTTCTCTTACTTTTGTTCGTATGAAGGGTTCATACGAACATGTCACGTCAGATTCAACAAACTCTTCTATCTTCAGGAAAAGTGTGTAAATGTGATGCGTAAACTGATTAATGTGTATCAGGTGCACGTGCACGAGGAGAGCAGATTTACATCATTTCCACCCCAATAATGCCATATAAGGATATCCTGCCCCACATACCAGGAAGAGTTTATTCTTAAATGACATCGTGAAGTAAAAAGAAGAAAGAGATTGAAATTCTGCTCCCAGAGTCATTTTTAGCAGCTTCAGCTGTGGAATTAAAGGATCTGCTTAAAGCTGAGGAATGAAATGTTAATGTCGTGTCTCCTGTGGGTCGTAAGAAAGTAAAATTTTATTTATATAGCACTTTTCTTAGAAATGGGATTCACAAAGTGCTGTACAATACATGAAATGCCACAAAGCAACAGTAAGAAATAAACATCATAGGACCGTCTAATATTTCCATGAGTCAGAAAAAATACTAAGCCATGTAAGATCAACATAAAAGAAGCCACAATAAAAGTCAAAAATAAACCCAAAAGCATAAATAATTACAATAAAGTCAGAAGGTAGGTCTAGCCACCCCACAGGTACTGGGTCCAGCAACAATATACAGAACATATGGAGCTGAACAGTCCCAGAAATAAAAATCTAAATCATATTTATTTAGTCCTGCAGCAGTTTTCATTTGGTCAGATATTTTTAATGTAAGTGTAAACATCTGTGATACATAGTTTTCATTTATTCAGTCGCACACCGCATGGATTGAAAGAAAGACAACAGCTGTTGTTTCTGATGAAACGCTCCAAATGCTGGAGTGTGAGGCGCCTTGTTTGGCTTTAAAGACACAGCTTCAAAATGAGTTGACAAGGGATGAAAGAGGGGCTTGTGGAGTTACAATAATGAGCAGTTCCACTTTATATAGACCCACAACTGGAAGATTTAAATGTAAAAAAGAAGGATATAAAGCAGGATATGTCTCCTTTGAAGTAAAATATGTTTCCTTCAGTTAAAGATCTTAGCTTAACTTATTTTAGCTTGGCTTAATCTTAGCTTTTTAAAGCTTATCTTATCATTAGCTTAATTTGTGTTAACACACTTCATCTTGCTGTAGTTTAACAGTACTGTATCATTTATTGGACTTTTTTCTCTTTTGTTTAGCATATTGTAGCTTTTTATTGCTTCTCCTGGTATATTTTAGCCTAACTAAGTCTTTTTCTTCGACTTATCTGTGCATATTTAGTTTAGCTTAAGCTTGAATTTATTTTATCTTTTTTTTTTAATCTGATCTTCGTGTTATTCAGTTTATCATGTTTGACCTTAGATTGTTCTTGTCTTTGTAACCTTAGCTAATTTGATCTTATTTTATTGTATCTTATTTTAGATTGCTCCTGCTTATCCTGTCTTCTTTGTTTGTCTGATCTTAGTTTATCTCAACATATTTTTTAGATTATTATCAGTGTGAAGGAATCATTTCAGCTTTATGGTTAGAACAGATCTGTGTTCTTGTACCAGTGGTGTTTCATGTCTTTCTGATTCATTATCTGATTTCATGAACCCAACATGTGTTCTGCTGCAGGACGGTCAGACTCTGATGACAGAGAAGCCCGACACTGAAGCTATGGTGAAGGAGAAGCTGGGGTCTCTGAAGACCATGTGGACTGACCTGGAGTCCACCACCCAGACCAAAGCCAAGTGTCTGTTTGATGCCAACAAGGCAGAGCTGTTCACACAGAGCTGCGCTGACCTGGGCAAGTGGCTGACCACCCTGGATGGACAGCTTCAGTCTGACGACTACGGCAAAGACCTGACCTCCGTTAACATCTTGTTAAAGAAGCAGCAGGTGAGGAGCAGGAGCTGTTTGAACTACTGAACAAAACATGAACAGATGTCTGCTAAAGTCTGCACTAATCTTTGTTCTTCACTCATTTTAACTGGCTTCTTAGTTTCTCAGCAGCTTGACTCATTTATTCAGGTTTTCAGGCTCCTTTTGGATTCTAAATACTTGGTTTCCAGTAAGAACTAAATACAAATTACACTTAAAAACACAACTTAAATGGGTAAAAGTGTGAAAACTATGCTTTTTACTAAAGATAGATATATTTTGACCACCTACAAGCTCAATCATCAAATAGTTAAAGTTGAACTAATCTCAGATGTTCATGTTTTTAAAACCAATTGTTCTTTCTAAAAGGTAATAATCCTAAGTAATGTTCAACCGCCTCCATCACTCATTGGCTCTTTAAGTTCTGAGTTGGGTCATAGTTTTTAGATGCATTTATTAGTTTGCATTAGTTAAATGTAAACAATAATAATGGTTTATGTTAGCCTGGTCCTTAGCTTCCTACAGATGGCAGCTGAGGAAGTGAATGAAGCCATTCAGCCTGTGTTGATAAGACCTTTAAATGAAATGAGATTCATCTCTCTCAGCCTGCATCATCATTTACAGCCACCTTGTTCAGCTCAGGGCTTCTGTCTTACCTGTAGACTATTTCCAGTTACCTGGTGCTCTACATACATAACAGCCAAACTTTAACCATTGGATAAAATCAGATCCAATCATTTTAAACTTCAACAGAGATCACTTCTCAATAGCTGAGAGTCCAGAGCCTCTGTATGAAGCTGGGAACAGCAGTTTTCTGTAACAATAATTGTGTTTTTCTATACATTTAAATAGTTTGTTATTGTTTGCAATGTTGATAAACAGATTAAAAGATGAGGTCAGTAAGAGCAGCTCATTAGGATGTCTGCAGACAACCTGGGTGTCACCAGAGGGGTCCACAGCCCCCTAAAGAGCCCAGCCTGCTCCATCCGAACAGTCGACACTCAGTTGATCAAAACACAGGTTTCCATGCTTTACCCATCTGTCACGGTTAAAGCTCCACAGTTTTCTGCAGACAGAAAGTGTCTTTCTCTCTCCAAGCAGGAGTTTTTTGACTATTTTTATAAACATCTGCTTTAAGGTACAACAGCTGGATTCTGGAAGGGAGTAGTTGAAGTAAAACACTTCAGAATATCCCTCCGATGTTTAGTAACAATGTTTTTGATCAATTAGGAGTTAAAATACAAATATGGATTTGTTTATTTAGAGTTATAAATAAATATATGAAAACTACAGGAGGTGGGGTTATCTTATCTTTATTAACATGAAGCAATTTCTGAAAAAAACAATCAACAATAAATCCATTCAATCCCATAAAAACAATGATTGTACAGGTATATTTACTACAAACACACAAGTATTTCAAAGCCCAGTAACAGCAGGTAAAGAGGTGTTAATGGGAGGCAGCAGGACTCTGGAGCTAATTAAAAATGACTACATCAGATGGACCACTCAGGTTGAAACAGTTTGGACAGTTCAGATGAGGGACAGTGGACGTTTTAATGTTGAATATCACATTAACATGAAGTGAGGAAAGATTACAGATGTGACAGATGTGGAGATCCCTGAAGAGAGCAGCTGGAAGGAAAATAAGATATAAATAAAAGCTTAAAGTGATCAACAGAAGGACTGTGAAATCTGTGAATATCTGAATATAAAAGAGCAGATTTTCTTTATGTTTCCTTTAAACTCCTGAGAAGAACCTGCTGTTGTTCAGTCATGTGACTGGAAGTCTAACCAGCTGTTCTATAATTCACACACTTCTATCAGATGCTCCTTATGTAATCTTTAATTTAGTGTGTTTGGAGGCTCGGCTCAGTGTGTGTGTGTGTGTGTGTGTGTGTGTGTGTTGGCAGGCCTCGTGTTGATGAGTCCAAACATGTGTTTAATAACAGTCGGAGCTGCAGAGTGTGAAGGATGATAAAACTAAAGCTGCTGCCTCCTCCTCACATCTGGGCTGTAATTTAGTGTCAAAGACGGAGCGATGAAGTGTTGCAGGGAGTTTATCATCATCATCCTCATCCTCCTCATCCTCATCATCAGAGCGTTTGATCTGTTAAACTGAAAAACCTCCCTGTTATCTTCCTCCTCGCTCTGGTTTTAGTCCAGACTCCTTTTTTCTTTGCTTTTTGTTGTTTGTTTGCTTTTGAAGTCCTGCAGCTGCAGATCATCAGGACTTTATTACTTTTATTTTCTGAGTCAGTCTGTGGAGAGTAGACCATCAGTCTGCAGGTTGAAGCTAATTCTCTTTAGGAAATATCACCTTGGTTCTGTTATTGAGGCAAAATGAGACTCTGCCTGAGTTCTGCTGCTAAAGTCATCGTGAAGTTTAGGTTTTTTGTTATTTTTTTAAATGATTTTTTTAGGACATCCATTAATTTTGGTTCTTTTTCTTTCTTTTTTGTTGTTTTGACTTTTAACAAATCAATTTTCAAAAAAAAAATTATTCTCATAAAATTACGACTTTAATCTCGTAATAAGAATAAAAGAATCTCTTTGTGTGGCCCTAATACTCCATTGTACTTTTTAAAGAGTGGCAAACTAAAAAATCATGACTGCAACAGAAATCCCTGCTAAATATTAATAACAGTGCTTTAGTTCCTCTTTCATTAGCGTGCATAAAAATGTAACGGGAATAAAAACAGTTTTAAAATTTCACCAAAATTTGCTGAATAGTTTAGATCTTTTTTCTTTTCAGCTGCATGTCTGAGCTTTTATGTTCTGTTCTGGAAACATCAGAGAAATGCTCAGTACCCTGCAGGCAGGCAGGCAGACATGTCTCTGTTTGCTTTTGTTCATTTTATACTAAACTTCTTGTTTCTGCTGCTCCTCCAGATGCTGGAGAGCCAGGTGGATGTGCGTCAGAAGGAGGTGGAGGAGCTGCAGAAACAGTCTCAAGCCCTCAGCCAGGAGGGGAAAGGCTCAGACGAGGTGGACGGTCAGAGGATCCACGTGGAGAAGAAGTTCCACAGCCTCCAGGCGCCGCTGCAGAAGAGGAGGGAAAACCTGATGGCATCTCGAGAGATCCACCAGTTCAACAGAGACGTGGAGGATGAGATCGTAAGTTCAGATTCTCCTCTTGTTTTACAAGAATCACTTTCACTTGTTGACAAAAAGAAATGAAAGAGGAACAAAGATTAGAAGTAATGATGAGGAATTACTACTTTTAGTTACAGTAAGTTGTCCTGTCGTTCTCATATTGCAAACAATCCCAAATTCTGCCACAATGATTGAAACTCTGTTAAAGGCTTAGAATCATGTTTTTCATCATGAAACCATTTTTCCACGTAAAAACTAAAACAGAAGAGCTCATAAAACCTGTTAGTGTTTACAGCCTGTGGTGGAGATGAGTTTTAGCTACAATCATCTCAACAGCTGTAAACTGTTTTTAGACACTTTTGTTTTTGCTGACAAACTGTGACAAACATCTACACTGGGTTAAAGCCTAAAGTTAATCAGTTATAGAAGTACATGGAAATGTTTTCTGAGAGTTAATTATTGAGATCATTTTATCATCTGTACGTTTGTCGGGATCTAACTCGTAACACAATTTTTGTGCTATTTCAACAATTCATATATGAAAACGTTCATTTATGCAAAAGGTGCTGTGACTTTTGGTATTTCAGCTATTTATACTTTTTTAGCCACTTTTTAACCATTGAAAATAAATGGAGCTGTTTTCAACAAGCTTAAAATCCTTCAAATTGTTTCTAAATCTTTACAAAACTTTACACAATTTGTTCTGGTTATGCTCTTTTTACTCCTTCGTGCAAATTTTAGCTACTTTTTTGTGCTTTTTTCTTCTACTTTGTGCTATTTAAGCTTCTTATAGATGGTTTCTGTTATATTCAGCTAATTGCTGCACTTTTAGCTAATGTTCAGCTAATATTAGCTAAAGTTTGTGCTTTTTCTGCTATTTTCAGTTATTTATGCTTCTTAATTCTGTGAATCTATTTTCCTATGGGTGCATCCCTAGATACAACCTTAAACAGTATTTGTGTATTTCAGTTAGTAGTCTGCCCCGCTTATATTTGTGGGACAGAATCTGAACGTTTAAATAAATAAAACTGTTGATATAAATACTTGGTTGATGGACATGTTGCTGTTTTGCTTGGACAGTTTCTTGTTTTATGTTTTAAATTGCTGTGAGCTGATTTAAGCTGTTTTATGGTTTGTTTATAAGATGCAGTTTGTTTTTCAGAGACACAGAAATTGTCTGCGTTTCTTTTAGTTTCCATCTCTTAATAAATTCACCTACATGAGTGAAGGAGATGAGTAAATGCATTAATGATACCTACACTTCTGGTATTGTTGTTGCAAGAAGATTAAAGCTGCTGTAGACATTTTAATGTAATTGTACTGTTTACAGTCACAACATGTAGAAATCAATGATTGTGTGTTTGCTTTTAGCTTTGGGTGGAGGAGAGGATGCCTCTGGCCACATCTACAGACCACGGACACAACCTGCAGACAGTCCAGCTGCTCATCAAGAAGAACCAGGTATATGACTTTAACAACACTTACAGTCACTGGATTACAACCTACATCACCAAAAATCACACTTTAATCCCAGTTAATGTGTTTTTAAAGCAGCTTGAGGCTGAAATTTGTCAGTGAAAAGCAAAGTGTGAGAAGGAGGTTGTGAGGAGATTTCTGCTTTTAATATGAAAATGAGTCATAACTCAATACATGAAGGTATTAAAGTCAATAAATAGTATTTACATGTTCACAATTATTTGACCATTTCTTCATCTTTTTACTTGCCCCACAAGACAAGTCAATCTGACTAATCATGGTTCGGATAAGCTCCGCCCACATCGCCAAGTTCCCCCTATGTAAGACCCCTACTTACATTCTCATGTCCTCACAAACCAGATATCCTGTTTGTTTTTCCTGAGTCCAGTAAGAACACCAGCTTATTGACTGTGTGAACAATATGACTTCAGCTAAGCTCTGCTCAAAGGTTGTGAGGTAGAGAACTACCTGGTAAATGTCTCTGTCATTCAGGTTGGATTGTTTTAATAGGAAACAGTGGAAACAATGAACATGTCAAGTGTCCAGAGGAAGAGATTGTTTTATCAGTGAGTGAACAGATCATCACTATGTTCTTGTTCTTCAGGCTGTAGTTGAAAAGTTAGCTTTCAGAGCTTCCCTGCTGATAATGTGGTGCATCAGCAATGAGAACAACAGTGATCACTCTTAACCTCTGTGTTCAATCTTTAAATAAAACAAAGAGAAGAACAGAACTGGCCTTAGCTGAACAATACGCTCATAAACAGACTAAATGTGCTTCACATGCTAGCTAATGCTAAAGCTAGATATGCTTTTTTCAACAGCTAGAAATACTTTCTACTGAACCTAAACATCAGTGACATGTGAACCCTAAAATCTAGTCATGTCTTTTTGGAACCGATGGACATTTCTTATTGTTTCACTCTATTATAAGTTCACGAGGCTCATCAGGTGTTCACATGGATCTGTAACAGTCCAGTCTTTGTTGGACACTGTGGTAAATAAAAACGTGGAGCTGATGATCAGGCTCGGATCATGCAGACAACATTGCTGATTGTAACTTCCAGACAGTTCTGAAGGCAGCAGGTGTAAAACAACATCATTTCTCTTCATGGTGAACAACCAATGAGTTAATTCCAACAAAACGTTAAATACAGACTGAACACAATGTTTAGAGTTTAATATTTTTTTTCTTATAATCAGCTAAAACATGAACTAAACCCCCTCAAACTATCCCATCCTGAATGGGTCTGCAGCATTAATCTACTGCAGTACAGAGCTCTTTTCTGCTTCAGTTTGAAGTTGTCTCAGCTGAACAATCCTTTATGTGTGTTTAAATATAAAAAAGGTTTGGGGTTTTTTTCATCCACAGGTTTAGGATTTCTCTTACTATTCTTTTATTCCTGCTGGAGGAAGTTATTAGAGCCTAACTAGAGCCTAAGTTTGATAGAGTGAAGCAACATCACTTCACTCTCCTGCCGTCTTTTGGATGTAAAACATCAAAGAAGCAACTGGTTTAAAACTACTGAGGATAAACAGGAACTAACAGCAGTGCAGTGTCGATAAAGTTCTTTGTTATTCTGACGTTTGCAGACTCTGCAGAAGGAGATCCAGGGCCACCAGCCTCGATACGACGACATCTTTGAGCGCAGCCAGCACATCCTGAGGGAGGGCAGCCCCACGGCCGAGCTGATCCGCCACCGCCTCACCGACCTCCAGTCTCTTTGGGAGCAGATCAAGAAGGAGACGGAGAAACGGCACTCTCGCCTGAGCGAGGCCCACGAGGCCCAGCAGTACTACTTTGATGCTGCTGAGGCCGAGGCGTGGATGAGCGAACAGGAGCTCTACATGATGTCAGAGGAGAAGGCCAAGGTGAGCAGAACGTTTCTTTACAAGTTCCAGAAGAAACAGAGTTTGATTTGTCCAGTTTGTGACACAAAGAAAACAGTTGAGCCACTAAAAGGTTATTTGACAACAGAAGTCAAAATCTAACCAAACTACCTTCATTAATATATAATTACAGAATATAGTAGTATTGTTTAAAAACATTTTATAAGAATGGATGGAGCTATCAGGTCAGATAAATGTTGTGTAATAGATCTTTTAAAAAATATCTATTTCTTAGTTGTTTCAAAATAAATCTCAGGTCTATACAGTTTAAAAAGGTTTAGGCGATCTGAGGGGAATTTTATACAAGTCATGATATTATAAAAAAGGCTGCTAATTATTTTAACATTTTATTGTCTGATTGTTGTTTGTTAGAAACTGAAATGTAGATGACCTTAGATAACCTTGTTGAATGTAAGCATGTAAAAACAGAAGAAGACAGGACCGATGACTCATCCCTGTGGCACACCACGACTCAGACAAACCAATAGGAGGGTCAATGTTTTGTCAAAGTGATGGAAAAAGTTTGTATATTTAAATGTTGATGTATAAAATGTATTGTAGTAAAAGCTGAAGACTCTAAAAGATACAGAAGTATAAGACTGAATCTGTTTAAAACACAGATCTGCTGAAAAGGTTGTAAATTAAATGACAAGTACACAACATTTTATTGGTAAAATTAAAAGTTTTGAATGACTTTACTCAGACATAAACATAAATAGAGCATTAAAACAAAACATTCATTGTAATTTCATCTAAATAACACTTCAGTATTGAGAGGAGCCAGTTGGTTTGGTGGTCTGGTAAGGATGCCTCCCCAGGTTAGGGTTAGTGCTTCAGGCATGTCTGACTGAGAGGAGACCCCTAATTTCATACAAACTTCAGGATTTTTCAGTTTTTTGGGGGTTAAATCTTTCACAATGTACACTCATAAATAAGGTATTTTAAATTATTTTTAGTAAAATTTCTACTATGCAAAACAATAAAACATATAGAAAAATAAAGAGGATTTATCTAAGTTTTTACTGTCATTGTTTTAGTTTTTAATTTGCTACATTTTCAAAGTTTGAAGCAGCAGCTATAGTTTATTTAAGATCAGTGTTTTGTGATCAAACGTTCACATCAGTGTTTTGTTTCACATCAACTTAGTGAATGCCTGTAAAAACTTCCTGTTTCTTTGTATCTGTTCTCCTGTCAGTTTCTGAATTATTAGTGAGTTCATGTTGGTCAGTTTGCTGTGCAGGATTTATAGTTCTTATTAAAGAACACAACTATTGAAGAACACTCATTAAGTGTCAGCTAAAGGTCCTGGTAGAATGATTTAGACAACTTATACCAACTTATGATTATTTCTTTGACTAAATAACTGATATAGGTTATGTTTTATTCTATCTTCAGCATAGATATTTTCAGAGTTGTCTGACACATTATAGTGTGACAGGGCCTTAAAGTTTGCTAAATAACATATATATAGCATATGATTTTCAACAGATTTTTAATCTGGTTTGATGTTTGGCTTTTTATTTTCTCATCTTTTCATTTTCACTTTTCATTTTAGTTCTACATTTTGTTTCATTTCCTTGTCAGTTTGTTTAACTGAAAGGGTCTGAAGGCAGCAGGAACAAAAAGCAGTTTGTGTTTCTCGCAGGACGAGCAGAGTTCAGTAGCCATGCTGAAGAAGCATCAGATCCTGGAGCAGGCAGTGGAGGACTACGCTGACACCGTCCACCAGCTGTCCAGCACCAGCCGTGGCCTGGTGGCTGCAGGACACCCTGACAGGTAAGGTGTTGATGTAACAAGTTCTCTGCAGATCTTTGTGCAGGTAGATGAGAAGCCAATCCTTTCCACTGATCTTCTCTATCTGCTGATCTCCAAACCATTATTGGTGCATGTCCAGTAAAAACATTTAAAGAGGTGTAAACTGAGGAGAAAACCCTCCACTGGAACAAACAGTGACTTTTGTTTCCTCCTGCAGCGAGCGCATCGGCATGCGTCAGTCTCAGGTGGATAAGCTGTACGCAGGCCTGAAGGATCTGTCTGAGGAGCGCCGCGGGAAGCTGGACGAGCGTTTCAGACTCTTCCAGCTGAATCGGGAGGTGGACGACTTGGAGCAGTGGATTGCAGAGAGGGAGGTGGTGGCTGGATCTCACGAGCTCGGACAGGACTACGAACACGTCACTGTGAGTCTTAAAAACACATCATAAGAGTTTATTTTCAGAGAATCCAAATCTCTTGAGAAATTATACATTTCTTCTTTGTGAGACTTGCTGTATCTGCGTGTTTTTTACATGTAACATCTCTACTTTATGTATCTGAATATTGTTGCTTGATGGTTCAGAAAATGTGGACATGATTGAAAAAAAATCTACTTTAGTAACAAACGTTTTGTTCACTTAATGGCTTTAATGGCAATAATCTTTGGTTTCTATAAGTTTCAAGTATAGGTCCAAAATGTAGTTATCAATAAAGGTAAAAGATGGTCAAATTATTATATTGATTAGTGGAAAATTCAAATCCAGTTGTGAAAAATCACTCATTATTCTCTAACTGGGACTGTACTTGGAAATATTAATAATAGACTGAATAATAGATTGTATTTGTTAAATTAGCTCTTTTATTAAATATAAAGTATTCAGGAATTGTAAGGTACGTATGAGGGCCAAAATTATGACTATTGCGCAACCAGGCTATTTCTATTCCTAAGCCAGCTATTGATCTGATTATTGATAGGCCGGCACCGGTTTATGAGCAGCTGACCATGGTAACTGAAAGGTCAGTGCTGGAAAATGAGAAGGAGACTATTCATTTGTGCTAGCATCATGGAGGCTAGCAACTAGCATGGATAAGCTGGTGTTAGCATTGGAGATACTAGTGACTAGCATGGATAAGCTGGCGTTAGCATTGGAGAGGCTAACGACTAGCATGGATAAGCTCGTGTTAGCATTGGAGAGGCTAGCGACTAGCATGGATAAGCTGGCGTTAGCATTGGAGATTAGCATTAGCATTTATTTCTGTTTTTTTGTTCTTTCAGATGCTCCAGGAGCGTTTCAGAGAATTTGCCCGGGACACAGGAAACATCGGCCAGGAGCGTGTGGACGGCGTCAACCGGCTGGCAGACGAGCTGATCAACTCGGGCCACGGCGACGCCGCCACCATCGCTGAGTGGAAGGACGGACTGAACGAGGCCTGGGCCGACCTGCTGGAGCTCATCGACACGCGCACCCAGATCCTCGCAGCTTCCTACGAGTTACACAAGTTCTACCACGACGCCAAGGAGATCCTCAACCGCATCCTGGACAAACACAAGAAGCTCCCAGAGGAGCTGGGCCGGGACCAGAACACCGTGGAGACCCTGCAGAGGATGCACACCACCTTTGAGCATGACATCCAGGCTCTGGGAACTCAGGTAATGTCTGTGGATTCAGAAAGGAACACTGAGTTTTATTTTCATGTTAACTGCATGAAGAAAACAATAGTGATAGTTTCATTCATAAATATTAAAAAATCTAGAGTACAGCTTAAGGAAATGCTTTATTTCAATGCTAAACATTTCAGTACAGTTAAAAAATGAGCAGATAAAATAATTTCTTAAGAACAAAGAAAACCAAAACCGTGAAAAAAACCCCCAATATGTTCATGTTTTAGTCTATTGAAGCACAACAAAGACCAAAGTAGGGATACAACATACAGTGAGTTTTAGACTACATAATGAACCTCAGAGGAACATGATGGAGTGAATCAAGGACATATAACCTATAGATGTTTATGTAATCTAACATAAAAGAAGATGATGCAAGTTTTATTTTTGTTAGTTTCAAAGGAAAGACAAAACTTGACTTTAAAATGAAAAAATGTTTACTTTTTTACCAGCAGCTGGATGAAAACTCCTAAATATCTATATTTAAATGTTAACTCATGCTGAAAATTAGGACAAATAGAAGATTCATAAATTTTGCAAAAGACATTTTTTTAGCATTCCAACTAGTTTGGTACTGAGAAAACTCCACTGAACATGAATCTTTGAGTTAAAAAAATAACCAAGGAGCTTATGAAACACTACAGTATCATCTGCATAAAGGTGAGAACAGCAGCTTAAACATCTTCATCAAGATTGTGGATTAAAATAATCTATAAAAAAGAATGCATCACAGTACATCACAGTATCATCTGCATAAAGGTGGAGAAAAACATCTTAAACTTATCAATCAAGATTGTTCATTAAGATAATTTAAAGAAGAGCGGTCTCAGAACTTATCTTTGGAAAACACCTTTATTAAAATTCTGTTAGTATGTAAAATAAGGTTAAAATGGATTTTTAAAGAATTCCTGGCCATGTAGATGCAACATCATTATCTGTGTAAAAGAATACAAGATCAAATAAATATATAAATTTGGGCTCATAACAAATCCTGGTAGAATGTTAGCTTTGCAGATGGACATGACTTTATCAACAGAATAAGAGAGTTCACTCTAGCATGTTATAAATCAGTCTGTTTCTGTTTCCTTCATTGGTTTTAAACCAAGCTGAACGTTTTGTTTTGATGCTACATTTCCTGCAGGTCCGGCAGCTTCAAGAAGATGCTGTTCGCCTGCAGTCGGCTTACGCAGGAGACAAAGCTGACGATATTCAGAAACGAGAGGGAGAGGTGAGCTTCATGCCCTGTGTGCTTTTAGAAAACCCTCATTAGATTTTTCTGTTGTTCTTCCCTCCCATAAACTCACAGTAAAGATTTTTGCATCCTTTATTAACTCAGACACAGCATCAAAGCATGCTTCACTGCTGCTGCACTAATGTTTTTATTAAGATGCTTTTGTGAGAATAAAAAGAAGCTAGAGCTGAGACTATCATAGCATATGCTACAATCGTACAGGGCATGGTCAAAATACTGGAAACAAGATGTTTCCTCAGTTATTATTCTGCATAAACAGTTATATTGTTTTATTTTTATTTAAAAATTACAGAATTTCAATGTTGTTTTTTTCTGTCACTTATAATGGCCTTTTTTCTATATTTTGTGTTTCTGATCTAAAACTAACCAAATAAAATTTAGTCTTGGGGTAAAAAAATCTGATTTATCTGATAATTAATTTATTTTCAAGCCTGAAAAAAACAGGTTGTTGTTTTGTTTACAGCTGTGAAAAGTTCAACTTTTTGAATTTCTCAGATTTATTTTTTGTGATTTGCAGCAACAAACACTGGCATTATAATTCAAAATTTAGACTCCATTTGAACTTGAACTAAACTGTGTTTTAATTTTGGCTTTTAGTGTTTTATTTAAAAAAAGCTGCTTATTCTGTGTCATGTAAAAACTTTATTATTCCTATTCATGAGCAATAGGAACCAGTATCTGTTCAAATATTTGTTGATTTGGAGAAGTGAAATTTATTAGCTTTTTTTTATCAGTGTTGTGCAGCCAGTAAGAAACAAGAAGTAAAAATGAAATCTACCAGGACTTAAACCAATCACATGTCTTCAGTACTCTGTATTGTTGTTAAAGTGACATCATCATTCAACAAGCAGACATGTTGGAAACCTCTGAACTGTTGATGTGTTGTTGATGTGTTTTGACCATTCCCTGTATGTCCCGTTTCCCTGCACATCCTCCCTCCCTGTCTGTCCAGAGGAGAAAGGGAGAGGTGAGACTCTTGTTTCCCACAAATACCGGCTTTGCATCAGGCTTCATTTTGGCTGAATTTCTGTTCCGACTAAAATGAACTTTAGTGCCATTTTAGTCCTCCCTGTGCAGCTCAGACGCAGTGTTTGCTGCACAACGCCTCAACTTATTCTCAAGTTTTATTTCAACATATTTAGATTGCTTTGCAGGTGGAATACTGCGCTTGATAAAAATCCAGCTGGTAGTGTAGCTGAGATAAGTAAATTACAAGATATAACATTTTTTAAAAGTCGCAGAGATGCAAGAATTAAAAGCATATGTTGGTTAGATAACAACACATTGCATTTGTTTCAGCATTAAATGGCTCTGTTGCCAAACTATTAAGGCAAGTTTATAATCTTTATTATTTCTAAAATCAATAACTTTTACTTGTATCTCTCACTTCTCTTGCCTCAAAAATATCAGTATCATTAGGGTTAACATGGTAACCACACAACCACGTCTCTCACTCCCTGACAGTAAATTAAAAAAATAAGCCTCAAACAAACCTTTTTATGTTTCAAAGTGTTTTATTTAGGACAGGGGTGTCCAAGCCTGGTCTTTGTGGGCCTCTATCCTGAATGTTTTAGAGGTTCATCTGATCCAGCACACCTGATTTGTATGAATGGGTGATTAATGGGCTTCTGCAGAACTTGAAGAGGTAATTCAGTCACTGAATCTGATGTGTCGGAGCAGGGAAACAAGTTAAACCTGCAGGGAGTGGCCCTCAAGGACCAGGGTTGGACACCCTTAATTCAGGAGTTAGGATAAGTTATAATCTGAAGTGATATATTTATGAGTTTGGGTGTTTGCACTCACCACTTTCAAAGTGTTTATTGTCATATACACAGATGACAACATGTTTCCCTGAGCAATGAAATTCTTACTTTGCCGACCACTCTGAATGCCAGGAGATATAAAAACTTAAAGGACACTAACAATGTAACAAGAGATAAAGGGTAAAAAAAGACCACACTTTAAACAAAAAGAAAGACTAAACTAGAGGTAATAACATCAGAATGGAACAGTACAATCAGTGTTTACAGTACAAACATGTTTAAAGTGTAAATGTGCAGATGTGCAACAGTCTGAAAAAATGTGCACATGTGTAATAATAATGGTCATATGTGCAATAATAATGGTCATATGTGCAATAATAATGGTCACATGTGCAATAATAATGGTCCGGTCAGAGGGTAGAGGTGCTTGGAGAGATTTAAGAGAGAAACTATAGCAGAGAGAGACCCTGGGTGAAAGAAGACAAAATATTGAATTTGTATGAACTGTAGAAGAAAGGGAGTAATTTAAAAAGGAGTTAACATTAAAAATGTTTATTTATTTATTTATTTGTAATAAAAAATGGGGCCAGTTTGTATTTACTGATTTATGGCAGTAATTAAAGCAGACAGAGCTGTGTTATTATGCATTCTCTAACAATGATGGAATTTATGCTCTGTGTCACACTGACATACAGCAACATGAAGGATTAGATTAGATTAGATTAGATTAGATTAGATTAGATCAGATCAGATTAGATTAGATTAGATTAGATTAGATTAGATTAGATCAGATCAGATTAGATTAGATTAGATTAGATTAGATAGAACTTTATTGATCCTTTAGGAGGGGTCCCTCAGGGAAATGACATTTCCAGCAGCATCAGTACAGATTCAAGGTAAGGGAAATAATATATCATATTGCACATTAAATATCAGCATAAAAACAAGTCAAAGTCAAAAAGAGAAAAGAGAAAAGTCAAAGGAGGGAGGGTATTACACACAATAGTTATTGCACTGTAGACTAGTCGTTCACTGAACTGGCTCCTCTGGTTGCTGATAACAGTGTGCAGAGGGTGCTTATTGTCCATAATGTCCAGTATTTTTATTAGATTTTCATTACATAGTGAGGAATCAAACCTGTGACTTCTGAAGCCCAAAGTCATTACTTCACCACAGAACTGTAGAGCTCCATAAACACCTTGTTTTCTCTCTTGTTTCATGAAAATCTTATTGTTGTCTGTGTGGAACATTTTCACACATTTCTGAGAGTTTTTCCTCAGAATAATATTATAACAAAGCCTTCGTCAAACCAGTGAAGAAAACCTAAACACTCGCCCCAGGACAGAACAGGGAGAAGAACAAACAGAAAATATTCTTATCCCATACGTTGCTGGTAGATCTGAAAGATCTCAGTGCATTTCTAACCTAACAGGACCCTCTGACAGAGGCTGGTCCATCCCAAGGACTTTCAGAAAAAGGGGGTAAAGAGTTTTTTACATCAAACCAGAAAAAAAAAAATTGAAGCAAAGGACAAAGTCTCAAATTTCCACTTTTGAAAGCCTACAATGCAGCATTAAGCCTGATTCCAGCCAGTTCCACTATAACTGCCACTTCATGCATGTGACCAAAGCATCTGTCCTGTGATCCAGGCTAACAAAGAGCCTAACCACCCTTCATTGTGACAGGTCAGTAGTTTTAGTCCCATCAGCACTAATGAGGCCTCTCACTCCAGACATGTTGAACTGATGAAGACTCCCAGATAATCTTCAGCTTCTGACTAAAAGTCCAGTTGTTCTCTTGTTGAATTAACACCGTATAATGTATTTACTCTTTTATTTCTTGAAACGGGTCTTGTTCAGCTAAGGCAGCAGTTTAGATGATAAAAACAAAAAAAGAGAAGTTGATTGATATAATTTGGTTTCTTCAGCTGTTAAAGCTTCTGCAGTCTGCACGAATGAATGTGTTTAATTTGCTTCAGTCCTCTTGGTTTCTCTCCCCTGACCTGCTGCTGCTGCTGCTGCTGCTGCTGTGCACTCTGCAGCACAGTGACAATGTGTTTCATGAATAAATGATCATTTCTTTGTAAGTGAACCTCGGAGGCTCGTCCAGCTGTGACATCAATAACCAGACCTGTCACCTCCTCCTGCAGGTCCTGGAGGCCTGGAAGAACCTGCTGGAGGCGGCGGAGGGTCGGCGGGTGAAGCTGTCCGACACCGGAGACAAGTTCCGCTTCTTCAGCATGGTGCGTGACCTGATGCTGTGGATGGAGGACGTGATCCGGCTGATCGAGGCCCAGGAGAAGCCCAGGTAGGAGGCTCAGATTCATCTGTTCTTCATGGAGCCTTGTTGCAAAGAGCAGACTTTTCTGCCCTACTTGATAACTGAGGTACTGATTCTCTTTAGGGTGTATATAATATATAATATATAATATATATAATATAATAGCTGCATGTATGCAGAAGATGCATGTATTTATTTACAGGGACAGTGACGTAAGCGGTCGACTAATGCACCGTACGTCAGCTACAATCCATGAATTGAGATCATTTAGCTGTGGTGGCCATCTTGAGTTTCTTTTAAATCATTTCTTGGTTGATTGATTTTAACACAAAAACTAACAAGAACCAGACATGGAGAGTCATCCCCAACACATACTCTGAGCTCAAACTGAGCATTTTAGATGTGAGAGTGTGCAAAACTGTGTTTTTAAAATCATGAACAGTCTTTTGATGGTTTGAATTCTCTCAAAGAATGCTGAGTCTGTAAATTTAACTATGATTAAATGAAGCGTTCCTTCACTTTCAGCACATTTTAACAAATGTGTTCTTGATTCTAGTTTTTGTTTTTACCTTTCAGAGACGTGTCGTCAGTGGAGCTGCTGATGAACAACCACCAGGGCATCAAGGCAGAGATCGACGCTCGCAACGACAGCTTCACTGTCTGCATCGAGCTGGGGAAAGCACTGCTGGCCCGGAAACACTACGCTTCAGAGGAGGTGCTGACCTAACCCTGACCCTAACTGAAAACTGCTTCAATGGCTGACAACACAGACAGCTTTAGATAACTGTAGTCCCTATAGGAGAGAGATGAAGAAGAGTCAGAGTTCAAATAATATTGTTTTAATAAACAAAAACCAGAGAGTTTTCTTTCTTAAAGAGTTCTCTTTTCACTTTAGCTGAGCCAAGTTCAAAAGATAATATGCCAGTTATGTAACAAAATGGGTTAAATCATGTGTTTTATGACAATTTTCCTAAATATGAAGATATTTTCTTTGACTTTCTGTACTTAAAGGATAGGCATGTCACAGGTAATTTAAGAAGTTATTGATATTTGACTCAAACTAAATGTTTACTAGTGGAAACATTAAAACTGACTTGCAGTAAAGATGCAGTTGGCTCAAATTTAAACCTGAATCAGAACTGAAACTTGGATTAAAAGTGTGTTGCTGCTAATATGTCTGTCTATGATAATATATCTGAATGTCTACGTGACAATATTTGTGCTTCATGTTTTGTTTCTCCACAGATTAAAGAAAAGTTGTTACAGTTGACAGACAAGAGGAAAGAGATGATTGACAAGTGGGAGAACAGATGGGAGTGGCTTCGACTGGGTGAGAAGAGGCTCAGTCTGGGTTGTAAGGCTCGTCATGTGAAAAACACCTGGTCTGATGTGTTATTGTGATCCCAGTCTTGGAGGTGCACCAGTTCTCCCGGGACGCGGGCGTGGCCGAGGCGTGGCTTCTGGGTCAGGAGCCGTACCTGTCCAGCAGGGAGATCGGGCAGAACGTGGACGAGGTGGAGAAGCTCATCAAACGCCACGAGGCCTTCGAGAAGTCGGCCGCCACTTGGGAGGAGCGCTTCTCTGCGCTGGAGAGGCTGACCACGGTGAGGCGGGCAGGAGAGGCCCAGAGCTCAGGCCTCGGAGCAAAACGACAGAATCTTTGACTCTTTCTGTGTCCAGATGGAGTTGTTGGAAGTGAGAAGAAGACAAGAAGAGGAAGAGAGAAAGAGGCAACCAGCAGAGGCTGCTGACGCTGCAGCTCAGCACAGGTGAGGGAGTGTCATGGTCTGGGACATCAGCTTACCTGGGGGGGGGGGGGGTAACGCTGGAAAATTAAATAAGAATTCTAAATAACTTAAATATCTTTCTGTTTGAAGTATTGTCCTAAAAATATCTTAACAATTTTAAAAGTGTTATTCTATTCATAGTTTTAATTATCCACTTTTAATCTATTTACTTTTTGTTTTTACCCAGTATTTGTTTGCTTACTTATTTAATTTCTTATTTATATTGTTTGTTTCACAAAAGCCAAACAAGAATGAATTTGTTCTGTTAACTATTCAATTGTGTTTGTTTCAAAAGATCAAAAATAACCTTCAAGCATATGAAAGATTAAAATAAAGATCTGTCAGTGGCAGAGGACCTTCTTACTTTTTCTTTTTGAGTTTTCTACCTGGATCACTGAGATGCATCAGCACCCCAAAACATTATGTTAATAATAATAATGTAACTATTTTTTAGCTTTCATCAAGCTTTTAACAGCTACATTAAAAAATAAAGGACTTGACTTTGATTTAAGTTGCTTCTAAATCTGAACATTTACTGCTTTAAATCTCACTCAGGAAAATAATGATGCTTTGTTTATAGTTTATTACCTTTAGTTAATAGCGGTGGTGGGCACAACTAACCAAAACATTTGCTTCACTAACTCATAATCCACTAAATAAAAAGGTAGCTTTGCTAATGCTAACTGCTAAACTTTTTAAAAAAAGATTTGTGGAAGTGAACTCTAAACACCAAGGCTGTGTCTCAATTCATGGGCTGAGTCCTCATTAGCCTGTAGCCCAGCTGGGCCACGTGATCCATGTCCTTCCTGAGGTGTGTAGGCTGCTTTAAACTGCAGTGAAATGAGACAGTCTACCTTTCACCTGAGGTCGGCTTTACATAAGTTTGCGTGACAACGCACTCCCACGTTACCATAGTCATCAGTTTCATATCAGACTTAAAATGCGTTGGGACGTGTAGTTACACATCCTTTTACTGGAAGAATGACTTCACAGTTAAAATGTTACACCTCCATCCATCTGTTTTCTGCCTCTTATCCGGGATCGGGTCTCGGGGACAGCAGTCTAAGCAGAGAGACCCAGACTTCCCTCTCTCCAACCACTTGGACCAGCTCATCTGGGGTCAGATTCCTCAGCCGCATAATAAGAGCCCATTGGGACGGTCCTCTGGGCGGTGCAGTGACGTATGCAGCCAACAAATGCACACTCATGAGGACCCAGCTCATGAATTGAGACACAGCTGTGAACAAATCAAAATATAGCAGATGCTAATGCTAATAGACTGTCGCTCAGTCTTTTTTGACCTGAAGACTGATGGACTGACAAACCTGCTGATGAGTTAGCATTGTACTTTTTGTAACTGTTTCATAACTTTTATTTTATTGTTTACAATAAAATAAAATAAAAATGTTAGTGGACTCAAAGTTTAAAAAACCTAATTTAGTGGAAGCTAATTGGTCTGCTAACGGTTTTCAACATTGGTAAAAAGGCTAATACGCTAAATGAGAAATTAGTTCAGCTGTTAGCTGATTACCATGGCCATGCCCACCATTGATTAATACTGTTTTCATCACAATTAGCTGCTTAAGTAAACAGTTTGGTTTCTAAATTGTCAGAGAATTACAGAAATTAAAAGTCTCTTTTTTTCAATAAACCTAATTTTGAACAACAGCATTACATTTTTGCTTTATTTAAAAATATTTAAACCAACCAGTAACCTGACGAGCCTCTGCTACAGCTAAATAAATTCATCCTGAACGTTTGCAGTAAACGAGAACATAATCATGTACCTGCAGGGATTATTTTGTCAGAACAAAGGTGAAGCAGTGATTTAACGTTTGTAATTTGTTTTGTTTTTTCCCCACAGAGAGGGCGAGCCAGTGTCCCAGAACGGGCTGCCATCCGAGCAAGAGTCTCCCAGGGTTAGTTACCGCTCACCTGCCTATCAGATATACAGCAGCACCCTGCAGGGCCGCAGAGCTGCTCCCTGATGTCGCAGCAGAAACACACAAAACATGACCTAAATACACACATTATCTTCCTTGTATCAATGCTGAAAACATCTTGTCTTTGTCTCCTGCTTTCTTTGCACTTAACTACTTTTAGAAATGTAAGTAATTTAACTTGGTATCAGCGCGACCACTCTTTTATTGAAAGACTTTTAAACTGAAAGTCAACAGGAAGCAGTGGGACTGACTTTTCTCCCTGAATGTTTCCTTTAAGGGTTGAATATCAAGAAGAGTGTAGCAGCATTGATTTTTACATTCAGGCTGGAGTAGAAGTCAGATGGAGCTGTTTCTAAAGAGATTTGTTTTGTTTTTATCCAGCTATTGTTTTCATTAACACTGAACACATGCTGGCCATAATTATCAGAGACATCTGGTGATAAGTTGACAGTTTGACAAAGAAACACTGCAACTGATAATAAGTTTTAATTCCTAAGATGTATTTCTGTGTGGTCTTTTTACATTTTGATTATTTTTGTTTGAACTTCATCATATGAAACCTGTTTAAAAGCTCCACCAATCAGAAGGTTTGGAAGTTTCTAAACTGTAACTTATGAAGCTGCAGAACAGACTTAAGTCCTATTTTATCATTTTATTTTACACTAACTTCAAGTAACATTCAATCAAAAAATGATAAAATCCATATTCCTACACTTCTTTGATATTTCTTTTTTTTTTAGTAATTTATTGAAATAATTAGAAAGTTGACTTAAGAAATGTTTAAGGTGCTCTAAAACAAATATTTGTACAAGCAGACAATGACATTGTGTGAACTCAAAGCCATGTTTGTTTTGTCTGAGTGGAATTGACTGAAAATGAGTTTGGGACCAATATATACATAAATACACCAACACATATTCTTTATTCTAGGTTCTCCTCATTCTTTCATTTCCCTTCTTTCTTTTGTCTCTCTCAGCTCGACCCACCTGTTCTTATCTCCCCTCAGCTTTTAATGTGTCTTCTTGTTTACGTCATCATTTACAAACTCACCCTGTGGAATATGAACACATGAATCCCACGACCCTAAAGGCAGATGTTTTAAAAGTACCTTTTTAGAATCAGTTTTTAATGTAAATCATGGCGTCATCAGCATATCGAGAAATAATGGAAAACAATTTGCAAAAACACAAATATAATTAGTTTATTAATAATCATTAAAAGATGCTGACTCATCGTGTTCAGATAAATAATGTCTTACCTTTGTTGTCTTAAATCAAATAAATTAAAGTGCCTTTAGTTCAATCATTTACCTGTTTGTTATTTTTTGTTTTGACAGAGTAACATTTAATCAAATAGGAAAAAATGATTTGTTTTGCACATTTTATTTTTAAAATAAATATTAAATAATTCCATTTGTTCCTTACATGCATCATTTTCATACCTCCCATCACATATTTCATGTCAGTTATTATTTTAGTAATATGCTTTAAAATACGGTATGTTTTACAATAATAAATCCATATAAAATGATTGAAATATGATTTTCTTAAAGGTTAAAATCAATTTAGTCCTTTTGTCTTCCAGGAACACAAAGAGTCCATGCAGCTTATATCAGGGATTATTTAATTAATAATCAGTCATCATATTGTGTGATTCTTTTAGTTTACTGTGGTACTGAGTGACTGCTGGTAAATTAGGAACTTTTACCTTAAAATCAGAAAATAAAAAAGTTCTCAGAAAACATCTGGAGAAATCACCAAACCTTTCATTTGGTTCATGTCGAGGTTTACAGATCCTACAGGGTTAACTGATGATATAGAGTTAAAGTTTGTGCACATGTAGTTATATTTTTACATCCATCATCATCCTTACAGATAATTCTTTAAACCCATTCCCATACAGTCTACTAAGACCCACATGTCCCTCAGTATGAGTGTGTGCGCGCTTGTTTCACTTCTTATTGTACTTAGTTGTGGTTTTGTGTTGCTGCAGCACTGTTTTATGTTGTTTTCATGGTATATTGTAATCATTTGTCTTCATGCATGTTGATCCCTGACTAACACACATTCCCCAATAAACCCAGTCAGAATCAGCATCCACTGGATACTGTCCTGGTTTGTCCCTGTGTTTGTTTTTATCCATGTTTAGTTCTGGTTCTGTTTGCTGTCTCCATCAGCAGCGTTTCAGTTAAGTTTTCTGTCTCTATTTCATTTCTTCATCTCATGTTCTTCAACTGTTTTTAACCCCTGGGGCTCCAGTTTATTCAATTCAATCAAAAGAACGCTTAAAGTAACGTTCAAGAAATCATATTTTCTGTTAGATCAGATCTTTATTTTAACTGCACATTTCAGAACAATATTTAATACTAAGTTTTATTAATTTTATATCTTTAAAATGTTTACTCTAACTGCTAGCTTTTTTCTCCTCACTAAACACTGTTAGGTTATTGACGAGCTCATCTGTAACTCAGCGCTGTAAATTCAAATTGAACTAACTCAGGCTAGTTTTAACTGAGCGGGGTTAGGTTATCAGTTTGATCCAGAATAACCTACTGGGTTAACTCAAAAAGTGATATTGAATGACTAGTTTGTAAAGAACCTTCAAATAATCTATTTTAAAAGAACAACCCAAATAAAATGATTATAACTTTGGTTGGAGCTAGATAGCAGGTGCTATTAGCTTCAGCTAGCTAGCACCAATCAATGTTATTTTAGGAAACCAAACTCTCGAATGTTGTTTTAATAATTATGTTCTGAAACAGAGGTCTAATCATGTCCACTTTGATCAATCATGGACTTAAAAAGGTGGACTTTAAAGTTTAACACTCCAACCAGAAACCCAACAGGTTAAATGTAAAAATGAGCTATCAGCATTTTTTAAATTAAATTGTGTGCAAAAGGAAATCCTTAAACTTAGTTTAGTTTGTTGTCAAGTCCAAGAAGTTTCCAGCAAACGGACAACATTTATTCTATTTATTCAAAAGGAAATCAGTAAAGCAATAATCATTCTGACTTCATATAAAAAGCCTGTCTGTTTGTTCAGTGAATTCTTTCACACTTGGTCACTTATTAAAGTTTGACTGATTAGCTTTAAAGTAAAGGTTTTTATAGTTTGGTCCAAACTTTGAGTGCAACTCTTAATCAGTAAACGAACACCTGTAAAAATGAAAGCAGGTAAAATAAACCAGAAGAAAAGACTAAATCTCCTGGTTTTGTTGAGGATTAGTGGAGCCATGGACACTTCAGATAAACATCAGCGATTGGTTGAAGTAAAAGTTGGGAGGATTGGTCCAGTTCTCTTTAATGCTCCCAGGATTCCTCTGGCGTCTGATCGCTTCTCAAACACAGCGTCCATCATTCATCTGCGAGGAGCTCTGTGAGCGGGTAATAAGCATCCGTTTGGAGTGGTGTGAAAAATAAAACTCAATCGCAGTCTCCCCTCTCACAAATAATGACTTCCAAGCAATTTGACAATTAATTGTTTGAAATCTTTTATTTCTTTCTTTCTGTGCTCTGCTGGCTTCATCTTTCTTCAGGCTCTTTATCATGTGGTGTGATATGAAAGTGTTCTGATTCTGCATGGTTTAAATCTGTGTGATCTGTGCATGATGTGTAATGTTAGTGTATAAAACAAATGTTGTTCTAATCAGTTAAAGTAATGTAAAGAAAATGAGCTTAAATCTGTTTAAACAGGCTGAAGTTCACTGAGTGAAGCTGGTTTGATGGGAGGAGCTGCAGTTACTGAGTCTTCATTAAGTTTAGAGGTTGGAGGTGACTTGAGCTTTGTTTCCCTGATAATTAGAAATTATAAATTTATAAATAGGTTTTCTTAGCTCACAGTGATGTACTTTGCAGGGTGGTATACTTCACATTTATTTTAACGTTAAAGGAGTATTCAGCTAAATTGCTCAGGGGGGCACAGTTAATGCTAACAACTCAGGGGGGCACACATTGGGTGTTGCCCAATAAGTATTGTCTTTTACCTTTTTTACATGTTTATTTTGCTGCATTAAATCATAAATTTAAAATTGATTTATAATCTTTTTTATATCAAACAAAGTAAAAGCAAAAAAATGTTTATTTAATTTTATTTTTTCAAAATAAATTCATCAACATATTGGTTGTATGAGGCCCATGGACTGACAGTTGTATAGCCCTTCATTGCAATACATTATTATAATGTTAATGAAAACAGTTTATAATTTAGTAAATCATTAAAAAATATAATAATTACAATAAGAAAATAATTTTAGTACTGATTAATGAAGTGTAAAATTGAACAACCTGTTGGTTGAAGTGGATCCACTGGGTTAAACTTCACCCTAAATACAAAAAGAATTAGTCTGTTGTCAGTTTCCTTACAGCAAATGTTTTGTAATTAAATCTCAGTAACGTATAAAATGCAGAACTTGTTAATTGGAGCAGGTAGACTTGTTGGACTTTCTTGTTCCAGTTTGTTTGAAGAAGGTTTTCAGGTGGATTAGATTGAGGGGAACCAGTCTTGTGAGTTCTGGTTAGGTTCAGGGGTTTTAAAGTCTGCTCTCAGCCTGTGATGTTTCTCTGCTATGCATGCTGCAGCTCTGATAATCGCTTCAAAGCGTCTGAGTGTCTAAAACAAACACCACTCATCCATCCTCAGTCCCCTAACTCCGCTCTTTTCTGATGGCAGGAGGCCGTGGACGGGTCCGACGTGGTGAACGGGGTGTCAGAACCCAGTCCATCGGGGTCTCCTGGGGCGTCACGTAAAGGCAAGCCCAGCCAGGCAGCAACCCTGCCGGCTAAAACCCTACAGGACGCCTCGACGTCTCTGCTGGAGAGTTTCCTGCACCGCAAGCATGAGTGGGAGGGTCACAACAAGAAGGCCTCCAACAGGTCCGAGTCACAGCTCCCCTGACTTTACAGTTGTATCAGCAGTGAACAGCTGCAGGGTAAGGAAATGATAAAGAGCTATATAACGTTCTAATGCTCACTTCTTGGTGTTCCTCTGCAGGTCGTGGCACAACGTGTACTGTGTGATCAACCACCAGGAGATGGGCTTCTACAAGGATCAGAAGAGCTCCAGTCAGGGCATCCCCTACCACAGTGAGATCCCTGTCGTTCTGAAGGACGCTGTGTGTGAAGTGGCTGTGGATTACAAGAAGAAGAAGCACGTCTTTAAGCTCAAGTGGGTTTCAGGACCAAGAAAATACTTTGTGTTTGTCTACAGGTGCACGATACTCTTAATACACTGGGGGGTAGCTGTGTGACAGAGGGGGGGTGTCACGTCCGGTGCAGCCCTCAGTACTTTCCCTTGAGTTTGATGACAAAATGTGTGTGTTGCACCAACAGATATCGACAGCTGTACGGTGAACCCCTTGATTTTTGCAGGGGTTACGTTCTTAGAGTACCCTCTACTTGTAAAAAATGGCAAATATTGGACCCAACCCAAAAAATATTTTTAGAGCTTAGATCCTAAATTTGCTCCCAATACATACAATATAGTGCATGAATTAAATTTAAGTAAAAAAAATATATTAAAATGCAGGAGTGCTCACAAAAATAAATGTTATTGACTGTCCAGCAAACAGAAAAGATATCTAAATTCAGTAATTTAACCTTCTCATGGAGCTTCTTAAAAACCTTCTTGCACTTTGGTTCATTGGAAGAAGTCTTAAAAGGTGCAGCACGTTTGGATGACATCTTATTGTGGTAAGAATTAGTTAAACATGTTAATAATTTAGCTTGAAAATTCTCAAAAAGCAAAAGGGGAAAAAAAAACTACGATTTTTAAAAAAGTCCCAGTTGATTAACGGTTAGCACTAATGCCTCTTAGCAAGAAGTTCTGTTGGACCTGGGGTCTGTGTGTTTTGTCCAGGGTCTCCACAGTCCAAACACCTGCGTGTTCAGACCTCCTTTGAAAAACAGATCTGTGATGTCAGTGGGATCAGTCAGTTTCTTCCTCTTATCTGGGATCAGGTCTCGGGGGCAGCAGCCTAAGCAGAGAGACTCAGACTTCTCTCTCTCCAGATCAGCTCATCTGGGGGAATCCCAAGGTGTTCCCAGACCAGCTGAGAAACATAGTCCCTCCAGCGTGTCCTGGGTCTTC
>JARVGW010000001.1:33742153-33757253 GCA_031762495.1 Anablepsoides rubrolineatus | reverse complement strand
ATGTTAGGCTGAAAAGTTGTCTGTTTACCAGTATGGATCCCAGAAAGAAGTGTTCCTGTAAACATGATGAAATACAAATTACTTAATGAAACAATGTAAAAACTGAAAAATCCTGCAGATAGATTCGTTGTTAGCAGATTTTTTTTTTATGTTTTTGATGTTAAATATAATTTTCTTTTCTTTTCAAGACTAATACGAGTGTAAGCGATGTTTGCTCTACGCCAGTCTCTTTGAAAACAAACTTCCCATTAGGTCCAGAAATGGGCACTGGTGATGCAAAAATCTGCTTTGGTTCTTGGATCAGCGGCATGACAGCCCACAGCGAGGAGGTCACGGGTCAGTCTGTATGATTTATTCATCATTTCAACCCAGTTTTGGCTCCTCACAGCTCAGTGTTTTCAGTGTTTGAAGGAGGTGAGTTTTTATGAGTCGGTAAGAAGATCCAGGAGAGGGAATAAAATCTGAATCGGATGATTGAACTGAGAAGATTCTGCAGTCTGAATCAGAAAGAATTCGATAGATGAAAAATTTGTGTTTGAGTTTATTTTAAGACTTTAGATTTTAATTTTGGCCCATAGAGGTGAATTAAATCATTATTCTTAACATTGTGATTTGATCTGATGACGACTTAAAAACTTCATGTAAAAAATGACAACAAAGTGGGACTATGGGAAGGAGAAAAAGTTTCTGTATAGTAAATAATTTATTAGTTGTGCTCAAATATTAAAGGCCAAAATAATGAACTATATATAATTATTACAGCGTTTTGCAGATGTTTGGGTGGCAAAATACCATCATTTATCATAAGGACATGATTGTTGTTTTATCCTCATGGGGACCATGAGTTGACTTCCATTCATTTTCTGGTAATTTTTATATCCTAACCCTGACAATTTACCCTAAAATTAACCTCACAGGTACTTAACTGACCCTAAAACTGACCTAAACTCAATTCACACCTTGGTTCTAAACCAAACCCCCCCAACCCAAAGTTAGCATCCATAAGCGTGGGGACTGGGCATTGGGAACCACAATAAACATTCGGACCCCACAAGGTGGACTTTTTCTGGAAAATGGTTCCCATGATGTAGCAAACGTGCCCACACATACCCTGACAATTCATATCATGTCTGCATAAACATTGATAATCCCAGCATATTAAAAACAATTTTAAAGGTAGATACTCTATCAATCAATGCCGTTTATTTATATGGTTGTAAAAAAAATTCACATTTTAAAAAGTTAATTTGTTTGTTGAATTGTTCATCCTGAATTCAAGGTTTGAGAGGACTCTGAAGAGACTCTGAGGCTAAGAAATGTGATTCTCCTGTAGTTGCAGCACAACCTCCAGTCCCTCTTCTGTAAAAAGGGGGAACCACACCAGTGACACTGCCTGCTGTATCCACACAGTGTTACTAAGGTGTGTCAACTAAGACGTCTCATCAATACTCAGAGCCTTGTTCCCAAAGCCCAGCTCAACCCTGGTTATGGATAGACCCACCTTATAGTCCCAGGCTCAGCTCCATGGAAGGTGTGCTGCTGGGATTTATTTATTTACCTGTATTTAACTGAGCAAATCCCACTGAGATCACAAATCTCTTTTGCAAGGAAGGTCTGGGATTGAGAAGTATTCCTTTCACCGCTCGATGACGCATCTCACCTCCAGTTACTAATGAAGTGCTGCCTCCCCTGCTCAGCCACCTGATGGTTTGGAATCAGTTGACCAGTTGAAATGGACAAGTCAGAGAATTTGTTATGTTTTGTGTGGACTTTATTCTGATTTTCTGACATGTTTTCTTCCTCCTGTCTGTCTTTCCTCCAGCCCCGCCCACTCACACCTGATCCTCATGTTTCTCTCTCAGGTGTTTCTTGTTTCTACTCATTAGTTTCCCTTTATATTCTGTTCAGTGTCTTCAGTGTGTGTCAGATCCTTGTTCTCTGTTGTGTCTTCTCATGCCAAGCCTCAGTCTTTGTCTTTTGTTTGCTGCCACGCCAGCCTTTTGTTTTTTAAATACCTTTTATGTCACCTCACTCAGTCCTGCATGTTGGGGTTCTATCTAACCAAGCTCGTTCATAACAGAATTGGAATGTATTTGTACATTTTCACTCTCAAATTTGTTGGGCAAAGTATTCAGGTGTGTTTAAAGTCAAGCTCTAAGCTGGCTGTTCAACTCTACAATCTGATGGAGCACACACAACCCTCATCTGGCTTCATCAAACCTATAGACAGTTTATAACACATGAACTGAAGATAAACTCAGTTATAAACATCCAAACATTAGGTTGGAGTTAATAAAACACTGAAGCTGTTAACTTACTGGTCTAGCAACGAGTGTCCGTGTTTAAATATTGAGCACTTGTCCTTTTTTTAATGTATTTAGAAACAAATTCATTCATGATTTCATGTAAACATCTCCATGAGATTATATGCTGATCCAATTTTATCATATTTGTTATTATCTATTATCATTGCCTTCTTTATTTCAAGGTCATTGATACTGATATTCAGCAATCAGTGTGTGAGGGGTGGGGTCCATCCATAGACTCAGACTGAGCCCCGCCCACCCCGTCCACTGTTAGCAGCTGTGACGGCATGGAGGAGCAGAAACACCTAACAGGGCATCAGCTCACAGTCCTCATAGCAAATATTAGATTAACAGCAACTGGATCTGTTTCACAAATTATCTGTCATTTTTACCACAATAAATTAGTAATTATAAAATTTTCATTCAACAATCATGCAAAACAGGCCAGAAAAATATATAATTTATGAATTTAACCCAGACCTGAAGTAACTGTAACTTTTTAGATAGTTGAAACATTATGACTTCAATGAGTAATAAAGTATATTTATTATTTATTACTGTCATAAATAATAACAATAATAAATATTTACCAGTCAACACTTAAATGTTCTTTGCATACCTGATTATCAGATGAAACTAATATTATCTAGGTTCATCTAACAGAAACCTAAAAATAATTAAATATTAAATATTATTTTATACTCTGTAAATATTACCTAAATCAGAAGACAAATCAGCTGTAATGTTTAATAGTTTGTGTTAAATTATAGCTTGATTCAGCAGAGCTACACTCTATATATGCTCCACAAGCTAATATCTGCTAACAGTTCAATAAATAACAGTGATTACATCGACTTTATAAGAGTATTTTAATTTGAAACTGTTATATTATTAGTTTCAGTTCTGTTCAGATCACATTGAATTAAATAAGATCAAATCTGCTGACTTGTGTTGTGAAATGAGACGTTTTCCTGTTGATAAATCCAAAACACAAACAGCTTTTCTGGCATTATTTAAAACATGAAATAACTTATATACACTCTAAAATATTAATAATTTAGTTAATATCAATAGCACATTGTCACTATGTTGTCACAATGCACAGTAATGGTAAATCCAGACTCTTGCTCATTCTGCTCAGCTGCTTCACTTCTACAGTAGATCACACGGTCACGTGCTCACTCCAGTAGTTCTATATGACGTTGGGTACATCCTGGACAGGTCACAAGTCCATCACAGAGACAAACAGCCATTCACTCTCACCTATTATCAGTTAACCTAACAGTCATGTTTATGGTCTGCATGTGGGAGGAAGCTGGAGAGCCAGTTGAAAACCCACGCACAGAGAGAAAACTCTACGCAGAAAGGTCCCCGACCGGGATTTGAGCTGGCAACCTTCTTTGCCCTTTGCTGGGTGGAACAGCTCTACCAACTGAGCTGTTCCACCCTTACATAGTTGTTTATCTGTGCCCGACCTAATGTAGGTCAGCATATGATTGAACCTTCCACATGGTTTTCATTGGATTCAGTAAACTCCTTTAAACTGCACCATTTATTATGGTTCAGGTTAATCTTGTTTATGTTTTATTTTATAGTTTGCTATGAGTATCTTTAGCAAACCACTGCAGAAATACAGCAAACTGTTTCAAAACTTGATCTATTGATTTAACTAGACTTTGTTAATGAAAAAAATTGCAATTGCCTTGTACTGAATCTGTCTCAATTTAGAAAAAAGAAACATCAATTTTTGAAAAATTAGCTTTTTGACAAGTTTGGCATTTTTATAACTTGTCTTTTTTTGTATTATAATAATAAACAAAATGTTCACTCCTTTTCCTGTTGTTGGGAATTGAAGTTTTTTTGGTTTATGGAAAACTGCTTGTTTTATGTTTTGGAACCAGAGTCTGTGCACTGAAGACTGTAGGCCTTTAAGTCCTGCTCAACAGCACAAAGTCATGGTGTTAACTGAACCTAGATTAAATCTAAATCAACAAAATCATCACCAAAAATGATTTGATATGATTTTCTGTATATAAAACCAATGACTGATCAATCATTGGTTCATTTATGGTGGCAGCTGGTTATAAAACTGGGTCCATCAGATCCTCTCCAGCTTTGATTTCTGTTTCATATAATCTTGTATTTCATTACATGATGATGGTCAACACATTGTAACTAAAGTGCATCTTTATAAAAGAAAAGAAAAGTTCTGCCACATTAAAAAAACAAACAATAGGACCTTTTGGGACATACGGAGCAGATAGATGGAGCTGCTGGTTCCTGTAGTACCGCTGATGACCACAAGCTGCCCAAAGAAATGTTTCTTTTCCAGTTTCACATGAAAAAATGTTACATTCTCCTGTAATTCAGTGTTGTGTTTAGCTGCATTCAGAAAACTTATACACAGTTTCCCATTAAGTTCAGTTTAAAGCCTCAGATATTCATATTTTTGAGTAAATATTTAACGATCACTTCTGATTGCCCTTTATGTCCAAACCTGATTGATTTTGTTTTACAGTTATTAAAGTAAACTGTGTGATTAAAGTAGAACAACAAAATAAAAAGAAAAAGTTTTGTTGAGCTCATAATTACAAAAACAGACAAAGAGTTGATGCTGAATAACAAGAATAAAGTGTGCAAAATCAGACAAACAAACAAAAATGAAGTTCATAAACTTTTCCAAATATATTTTCTTTGATTGTGCCTGCAAGGTTTGTTTTGACTTATTTTAATGTTAAACAACATTTAATTAATTGTTCAAACTTAAATAGCTAAATGGCTCTCAGCAGCTTTAAAGACAAAATGTTTTTCTAAAATATTAAACAGATAAAACTTCCAACTAATTGATCAAATTCAAAGAAACATTTTAAACTGATGTTTTATAGAGAAGAAACCTGATTCTGACGTATAAAAGTATACCTTTGAGCTGACAGCAGTTTAAAACACAACTTTCCCACTAATTTATCAGCTCATTGGTTCAAAACTTATTTTCTTAAAATCTAATGTTGACATTCTTGAAGGGTTAAAAATGTTTGGTGTTCACGTTTAACCCAGGACAACATTAAATATCAGACATTTAACACGAGGCTGAAAGACTCAGAATAAATCTCTGAATTAAGTTTAAATATAAATCCATCAGGTTTGTTTTCCTTCACATGACTGTGTTCACTGAAGGTTAGAGGTCACATCTACAAACATCTCAAACAAGAATGTTCTGAAAACTGTTGAAATACAAATACAATACAAATATTTATTATCTGCAACATAACTGTTATTCAGTGATGCTAATAAGCAGACTTCTCTTATTTTTAATGCTATATTTTTTTAATTACAGGTTTGAATCATTGCATTTATTTGAAATAAATATTTTGTGGAGTTTATATCTCTTTAGAGACAAGAGGCAAAACGCTAAAACAATTTACAATCCTTAGAAAAGAGTTCAGTCTTGTGTCTTCCTTGTTAATTTCAGGGTCTGGTTGTTTCTAGGTCACTGTGTGAGCGAACACGTGACGCTTTACGCTTCGTTGAGCCAAAGGTGCAAAACTCAGTCTTAAAACAAGAGCTTTATATTGTTTTTTTTATTTGAGACCAAACTGATCAAATCTTCATATTTAAATGTAAAACTCTTCAATAAATAAAAGTAATAATAATAATAATATTAATAATAATAATAATGAGGCCTGAAGGATTTTACAACTCTGAATGATGTGACTCTGTTCTGCATATAACTGAGCTGTGAAAGAAAAAGTAAGAAACAGAAAGAGGAGTTTCATAAAATCTCAACTTTGTTTAAAGAAATTCACTTCCTAAATGATCGTTTTAGAGAAAAACAATATTTAAATTTGTCCCTTTGTGAGAAATGTGTCACAATAAGGTAAAAAATGCATTAAATATTCATGAAGTTCAGCAAGTAAACCAGTTTTTCAATCATCAAACATAATTTCTTTAAAAAATATGATCAGACTGCAAAAAAAAGTAAATAATCTTGAGTTACTCAGAAAAATTCATCCTAAAGGAAAGAAAACAAAAGATATTTGAAAAGGTGATGAAGAACAGAAAACACTGATTCCTCAGTCACATTCAACCTGCAGAATAATTAATATCTGAATGGAAAAAAAAACATAAAATAACATTTTTGAAATTATTGAACTATTTTAAAGAAATTCAATGAAATAATGACTTGTTGGAAAACAAAACTGTTAAAAATAATAATGAAATCTTCCAAAACACACAAAAAAAATTAGTCAGTTAAAATATGGCTTTTATAACAAATATTTAAATAATTTTTTGCTTGTAAATCATGTTTTTTTTTTCACACATCAGACAGAAACTGATTCAGGTCATTTCAACAATTTTTAATTTTAGTTTCTCTGGAAAAAATAAAAATGAACAAAAACAACGTAACAGACGATACAAGCTTCATACAAGTGAACACTAACTACAAAAAGTGCAAAGAAATTCAAAACAAATAAATATGTAAAACTTTTATTTTCTTTTCCAAACCCAAGTTTCAGTCAGACCTACTGGACTGGTTCTGATTTTAGGGGTTCTTCTTTTAATATTCAGCTTTTCTATGAGTTTTTTCTTTTGAGGAGCTTCTGTTTGGAGAAAACTGAACTTATTTTGGGGAGTCAGTCAAGATGTTTGATCATAAAAACACACAGAAAAATAAAAATCCTGGGAGCAGGTTCACTGTGGGTCTGATTTTATATTAAAAGGCTCAAGCTGTCTTATATATTTTATCAAACCTGAAGGTGTTTCTTTAGATTTATTTTCTAATAAAAGGCCTAAAGTTGACTCCTGTTCTTAAACAAACATTCAACAGCAGCAGTGATTGAAAACATTTATTTCCTTTAAAACTTGGACATAAATAGTTTTTTTTTTAATTTTGTGTCATAATAAATACATTTATTCTGGTTTATTAATGCTTAAAAACTTTTTTGCAATTAATTGTTCAACATGGGATCTAATCAAACTGTGAATAAGTTGCAACTTATTATATGTGTGTGTAAATATATATATTTGTATTCAACAAACACTTGCAACTTTGTTTTTTAGAAATAAATCAGATTTTAAAAACTGTTTATTATTTATTTGTTTAATTTTCTTTACCATTTTAATTTATTGACTGCATCCTGGTTAATATTGCTGCTTGCAACAAAATGCTGCTAATAATAATAATAATAATAATAATAATAATAATAATAAATGCATCCTATTGAATATTTATTGAATTCCCAAACTGCTGTGAGAAAACAATTTCTGACTGAAATGACCCAACCGTCCTGCAGAACACATTCAGTGGTTTAGTGTAAAAAGTTTTTAAATATTTTTTTTTTTTACATTTTTAAACATTGTTTTAGGGGTAGTACTTTAAACACAAATAAGTTTATTTTAATAAACAAGGAACAAAATAATTAAAAAACAAACTATAAACTCTGTGGTTGATTAGTTTTTTTATATATATTTTAGGACGTTTAGTTTTTTACAAATACCTCTGCTTTATTAGCAACATAATGATGGATTATGTTTGTGAGAATAAAATCACAAAATGATAAATGCCTGAATTCAGCGGGTGGAAAAACTCATTTTTTGCTTATTGCCGTGCAATTTGAGGGCTTTTTATTTATTTATTTACAATTTCCCATCATATTTCTGCTCTTTTTGAAAACATGTAATACAAATATGATTTTTTTCTGTGTTTGAAGTGCAGGCTCTGTTTCTGTTGGATTTCCCCGGATTTGTTTCTCTGAACCGAGCTGAGGCCTCCGGGGGTCTCTGCAGCACGAAGCAGGTCAGCGGGTTAGAAAACGGGATCAAGGCGGCGAGGAGGGTGTGTGTGTATGTGGGGGGAAGCTTCTGAGAAACTCCAGTTTGTGGCCCCGTACGCGCATGCGCAGATGGTTTTACGCTCATTCAGGCCTTCGAACAGCCCCCTTCAGACACACACACATCACACACACACTCACCTACACACAGGCAAACATACATTAAACCCAACTGAATATCAATTAAAAAGCTACAAAAGAAACATTTAGAAAAACCTGTTTTTATTTGCATATTTCTTATATTTCTTTGTAAAGAATTTTATTCTAAAAATAATGATAAAAAAAAGTTTGAGTTTGTGACGCACAGAAATAAAATCAAATTTTATGTTTAAATATCTTTATTTTGGAAAGAAACTCCTCACAGTGAACACCTTTATTCTGATTATTAATAATAATAACATTATTATTATTATTATTATTAGGCCTGTCTGGGGTCAAACCTGAGTACAGATATGATTGTAGGCTTCTTTTTCCTCTAAAAAACCCCTGATTATTTTACCTCGAATTTAAGGCTTTCATAAACTTTTTTGTTTTCTCTTCAAACACTTTTGATTGTCTTGTTTGTTCTCCTTGATTGTCTCTAAATTCATAAATATTAAACCCTGTTTTAATACTGATACACTGAGAATTTAAATACAATAAATACAAAACATAAATAAATGACTTAAAGAAAGTTCTGAAAATCTTTGTACAAGATATAAATAGCTTGAAATATACTTTTAGAGTTACCTTTGGCAAGTCTAGTTTACAGTTTTACAACCCGCGGGTAACAAAAGTTTCTCCCTTTTTTTTCTCAGCAAAAATAAACAGAAAAAAGAAAAAAAAACTCTGCGTTTCGGGGCGGAATATGGCCTTAAAGTTTCACTTTTTATATATTTCTATTTCAGTTCAGTGTTTGATAATTACCACATGTTTTTTTGCCCTTTGTTCGTCCGCTCCATCCACGGAGAGGTATGGGTGAGTTGTGGGTGAGGGAGGGGGGGAGGTCAGTTTAGGAAAGCGTTAGGGGTCACCCTCTTTTGATGGGACAGCACCCCGGGGAATCCCGCGGACACCCCGGGAGAGAAGGCCGGTAGGGAGGTGTTTCTCAGGGAGTCCGACAGCAGGGACTGCGGGGAGCTGAAGCCCCCCGGCGCCGGTGCGCCCTGCTGGAGGTGCGGCGGAGGGGGAGGCGGGGGCTGGCCTCCCCCGGGCGGCCCCGTCGCGGCGTGTTGGCTCCCTGAGACAAAATACCCCCCAGTCTGTCCGGACAGCAGCCCCACGGGAGACGAGTTCATCCCGTAAGTGTTCGTCAGCCCCAGCGCTCCGGCGGCAGAGCCCCCGAGGATGGAGCGGCCCAGGTCCCCGTTGCTCAGCTGCTCCACGGCGGGCAGCAGCGAGCCGTAGCCGGCCGCCTGGTTCAGGAAGCCGGGCGACGAGCCGTTGTAGTGCGGGTGGTGGTGGTGGTGGTGGTGCAGGGACAGGAACGGGGAGATCTGCCAGTACAGCGGGTTGTTCGACCTCTCGTTAATCCCCAGGCCGAGAGGAGCGAAGCGCAGTCCGCGCTTCATGGCCAGCTTCCCGCGGGAGGTGGCGGAGCGCCGGCGCAGCTTCCCGGTGGTCCCCCCGATGAACACGTCGTCGCTGCTCGGGTCCAGCATCCAGTAATTCCCCTTGCCCGGGTCGTCGTAGTGCCGCGGGACCTTCACGAAGCACTTATTGAGGCTGAGGTTGTGCCTGATGGAGTTCTGCCAGCCCTGCTTGTGCTCCCGGTAATACGGGAAGTTCTTCATGATGAACTCGTAGATCCCGTTCAGGGTCAGCCGCTTCTCCGGACTCTGCCGGATCGCCATCATGATCAGCGCGTTGTAGCTGAAAGGGGGCTTGTCGTACTTGCCGTTCTTACCCCCGCCGGTGCCGTTCGTGTTCTGCTCCGGTGCCGCCTGGGCGTCGGTCCCACCTCCGCCTCCCCCTCCGTCCTCCTGCTCCTCCTCCTCTGCCCCCTGCTCCTCTTTGCCCGGTTTCTCCGGGTCCAGGACCGCGGCGGTGGAGTCCACCTCCAGCGGGCCCAGCGACTTGTCCGAGTCCGAGCCCGGTGATGGGGACAGAGTCCCGGGGAGCCCGAGGATCGCGGCGGCGGGGGCAGAGACCGGGTCCGTTCGGTCGCACTTCGAGGGCAGCAGGAGACTTTTAATGGTGAAGGAGGAGGACCGGTGAACGGTCTGCGGGGGTTTTACATCCTCCATGCCCGGTGGCAAGTCTCCCAAAAGAAAAAAAAGAATAAATAATAAAAAAAAAAGAATAATAACTAAAACTGCTGCTCCAAGCTGGTCCGCCTCCGTCCTCCGGGCTGTAAACCAAAGAGAGACAGAGAGGAGAGAAAAGGAGGCTCAGGAGGAGAGATGGAGGGATGGAGGAGTAGAGCGAGACAGAGAGAAAGAGAGAGAGAGGGAGAGAAAAAAAGAGGGGGAGGGAAAGCGTGGCTTGGATGTGGAGAAATTAGTAATTAAGGAGGTTCCGACATCACGGAGAGGAGGAGCCTCTCCAACTTGCTGCTTTTGTAAACAAATCCTCTTTTCCGTTCCTTCCTCCTCCTCTGATCCCGGACTCGGACTCCGAGGACCCTCAGACTCCCGGGTACCACAAACCTTTCATTATTCTCTCTGCTCCCATTAATCTCTGACCCTGCTTCTGCATCAGATGTAGTCGCGCCGTGCGTCACGCAGACTGTGTGGATGTTTGTGGCCGTGCGTAAAAGCGCGCAGGCGGTCCCGGGCGCGCGACCTCGTCGACTTTGTTTTCTCAACGACAAAACCGGTTTGAAGTCATGTCGGCAAACACGACGCGCGCGTGCGCGCGCTCAGGATGGATGAACTGAGCGCGCGCCCCCTTTCGTCCACTAAAAAGTCCCTGTGGCAGCCGAGAGCGCATCCTGACAGCTGCAGGTTTGAAGCTGTAACGAGAGCGCCTCCTGTCGGTGAGAAACCGTTAATGTCAGACATATAATAATAATAATAATAATAATAATAATAATAATAATAATAATAATAATAATAATAATAATAATAATAATAATTAATAAATAAATAAATAAATAAAAGTTTTGGTAGCACTTTATTTGAAGGGGTGTGCATAAGACTGTCATAACGCTGTCATAATATGACATAACACCTGTCATGAACTTAAATGAGTCCTCATGAATGTTTATGACTGTTGTCATTAAGTGTCATTTGGTAAATTATGACACTTTTAATGCAAAGTTGACATTGTTTAAAATGTCTTTGTTTTGACAATTTGACATTAACAAAGACAAAAAATGGCTTGACAAGTTCGAGTCTTTAAAAGCACTTGTTAGTGTAATGACACTGACACCTTTAAAAGTAACTTTACTTGAGGTAAGGGAAATATTAATGACATATATTGGTCTCATGACAGCCAAAGTTAAGACTAACAACAAATGACAGTGTAATAAAATGTTAAAGTTAATACTTATTAGCTTTTACAACAGGTTGGGTTGGGGTTATATTCTCACTCCCAAAACTGACGCTTGTGCAAGTGCCCTCTTGCGTCTTATTTTGACGCATCGGGCACTTGCACAAGCGTCAATATGTGACGAGTTGGGAATGAGAACGGGTTGGATTTCTTGGTTAATGTCAAGTTGTCATAATAAAGACATTTTACACAATGTCAACTTTGCATTAAAAGTGGCATAATTTACCAAATGACACTTAATGACAACAGTCATAAACATTCATAAGGACTCATTTAAGTTCATGACAGGTGTTATGTCATATTTATGACAGTCTTATGCACACCCCTTCAAATAAAGTGCTGCCAAAGTTTTTAATGCATAAACACCCTCAGTGTGCAAATAAACTCTTACAAAATTCTTCTATTTTACTCGTCATTTATGTCATGTTCTAATCCAAAACTCTTCTTGTTTTATAATTTATTTGCAATCATCCAAACTTTCTTGTAAAGTTTAAAGTGGTTTTATTCAATATTTTTTCCAGACTGTCCTATAAGGTCTTCCTTTCATCTTCTTATTTTTTTTACTTTAGACTTTAACTGCATTTTTGCAAAAGAGATTCCAGGAAACTAGGGGAGGTAACGTCTGCAACCACAGTAAATAAATATTAAACTTGTGTTTTCAGTCAACATTATCAGCAATAAATTACTTTTTGTCAGCTGAACAGCTGTCACAGAAGGAAAAACAATGATGGTTTTGACTGTTTCTGTGTATATTTGTAGTGTTAGCAACTATATTTAAATTAATGAAGGAATTCAAATGAAACACATTTTTACAAGAAACCATAAAATATATTTAAACTAAATAAACTTTTGAGTTAATCAAGATAGTTGCAACAGTTAAACTATTTCAACATAAATATCAGTGAAATTGACACACGTTGATCTAAATGAGACTGATGCCAAACAAACTGCAGAACATCTGTGTTTATAATTTTGGTTTTAAATATTGGCATCAACGCTTCTTTTTTGATAAAATATTTTGTGAATCAAATCTTTGGATCTACAACTTAGCACAAATCAAGCTGGTCAGCAAAGCTAACTGACAAAAAAAGACTATAACTTGACTATAAACCTGACAAGTATGGATATGTAAACTATTCTTCACATACTTCAAGCACAAAACATTGTGTGAACTCTTTGTTTAAAACCTTTACATTAGCTGTTGGAATCTACTTTGTGAATGAATTATTCTTTCTAAAACAAAGTAATCATTGGATGCAAATCTATGATTGAATCATTTTTGGATTCAGACAAATTTATGATGCCTGCCAACACAAAATACTTTACCAAAATTAAGCTAACATTTGGTGTGGTAGTAGCTATAGGGTCATTAAAAAATGCCTGTCAGCTTTCAATACTGCATGAGAATGGTCATATTATTGTTTTGAAGGTTTGACTAAAACAGCTCATTATAAGTCATTTTAGTGTCAAATTCTGGCATGAAGCGAGCTATATGCATGTTTTTACAAAGTGATTTTAATTATGATACGAGTTGTTGCTGAGTAGTGTTTACTTGCATCAGTTCTGAAAGTTGGAGTGTGGGCCATGAAAGACTGAACATCTGCAGAAATCTAATGAACTTTAAAAGTGATACCAAGATCATGTTTAGTCTTAATTATCACAAAGAGATCAAGTAAATGAGCTTAAAAACATGCTTTATTGGGTAGTGATGCACTTTGTTAAATGGTGCATTGATGTTTGTGCATCTCAACAAGTCTACAGCTTTAATTTTGTAGGTCAGAAGTAGAAAAACGTGTGAACCGTGGGTTTACTGTGTATTTTTCTGCTAATAGAGGGCATTTGGAATACAAAATACAAATACTAAATCCAGGACAGAGAATTTTTCTTGTGCCGTCAGAGGTTACCACAATGTGTCAAATAAAGGCCTCAGATTTCTTATATATTGCCTGCAACCATTGTTGCGATTTTAGACCCAAGATCATCTTGAAGTCATATGTTGTCATCACTGCACACATAACAGCAAGATTTGTCCTCTGCATTTAACCCATCACACATACACACAAGTGGAGGAAGGGCAGCTAAGATCTTACAGAGCAGTGAGGACACCTCAACATGTGGGCATGGCAGGAATCAAACTAGTGACCTTTCTGCAGTGGTGGACAAAGTACTCAACTCTAGTACTTGAGTAAAAGTATTGATACTTATGGTCAAATCTACTCAACTACAAGTAAAAGTTACTCAGTCAAAAATCTACTCAAGTTAAAGTACTGAAGTACTTACTTTTGAAAATGCATTTAAAAACACTAAAGTATTCACAAATTGAAATGTATAATATCAGTACATTGCTCTATTGTGAATTTACAGAACCTTGTAACTCTCAGAACCCACCTGATGTATTATTGACACATAGAACTACTCTGCTACAAATTCACCTCCTGTAAAAACTTTAGCATAAACTAATAACTTTGTTATAATTACACACAATGTTCTTTTAAGATAGTTTACCTGGCTGTAAACACAGTGAAAACCAATGTAGGCTTGTGACCTTATGATTGAAGCCCCTCCTTATTTCTTCTTCTGTGGTATTATTTAGTTAAATTGTTTGTACCCACTGGGCTCCTCCCTTTTGAATCTTGTCCTGTGGGAGAGGTGCTATTAATTTTTCATCAATATACATCCATTTTATTTATAGATGTGCATTTTTGTTATCATCATCACTGTATGATATATATTAACCCTGTAATATGAATATTTGAGTGAATTTATGACTGTGGAGTGACAGGAACTGATTTTAGTTTTGCTTTATGCAGGACTTGGAGCGGGCAGATCATAAAGTGTTTGCTTTTCTGTTTATTGTTCTCTTCAGAATAAATGAGGAAAAAAGCTTCTTCAAAGACGACCAGTGTCACGGTAAATTCTTCCTTCATAAACAGCACAACACAGAAAAGATCCGGTTACACTGATATATGGTCATGGGTGTGCTGGTTTTTCCACTTGAGTTTCTTCAACTGTCTCCATTTCTGGGTTCTGTTTGAAAAAAACAGTTAACAAAGATGATGTAATTCCAAATCTATCCCAGGTGAGAGCTATGGCTGTGATTGGTTCCCCTTGTGAGGAACATGAAAAAAAAAAATAATAATAATGAGCGCCAAATTGTGAACAAACAAAAACTTATACATGCTATTAGTGGGTGTGATGCAGCTGATTTACTAAGATTGCCTGGCAAATGACGAGTTCAAAAGTGATGCGGACCACCCTGTAGAAATGAGGATTTTACTTGTCCTATCGTGGTGAAGGAGACAAATGATCCAGATGCAAGAAAATCTAATGTTGCAAAGAGGTTTTCCATAGATATAACATAGCCTTATTTATAATCAGCCCTTAGGTCCTCCAGCAGATCAAAAATGACATTGCTGGATATTATTATTATTATTATTATGTATTTATTTAACAGGGACAGTGCACACAAAACATAGAACAGATCAAGTCCGTAAC
>JARVGW010000001.1:33711245-33721533 GCA_031762495.1 Anablepsoides rubrolineatus | reverse complement strand
GAATCTATGCCACGAAGAATTGAGGCAGTTCTGAAGGCAAAAGGGGGTCCAACCCGTTACTAGTATGGTGTACCTAACAAAGTGGCCGGTGAGTGTATAGTACCATGAGTTTATTGTACTGAACTCGTTAAAACTCCTGAAGAACTCCCTGTAGAAATCCACCGTTTGATGCAACAGAAAGATAAATAGACCTGTTTTAAACTCTGTACACAACATGCTGTGGCTGCATGGTGACCCCTGAACAAAAGGTGGCAGGTTGCACTCTGACAGATGGTCCCAGAGTGACGACCTCCAGGGTGAAAAAGGTTAATGCTCCTCAGGATTACAGATAAGTATGTTCACTGGATACTGTATTTGAGGGTCTTTACTCCATGTCAGAGTCCCCCTGCTGTCAACACAACAAAAGCCTCTTGCAGAAACAAGGAGATGAAAACTTCAGACTAAAGTCTTTGCAGAGCTGGAAAGTTGCCTTATTGTACTGGAATATGAATTTTATGTAGAGATGGGACAAATGACTCTTTGAAAGAATGCAGATATTGATGAGTCATTTGTTTCAGTTTTGAACTAGTTAGGGCAACACTTACCTTAAATCATCACGTTGTGATGTCATAATTTCATCATGAGGGCAGTACTGTGTGTTTTGTCAAGAGGAACCCTCCTCCCAAAAATAAATTAAAAAATAAAACTACGAATGGCTTTTTACTGTCCACAACTCAGTTCTTATTGTTTGTTGGAAGGACCTGCTCAGAGAATTTGGATTGTTCACAAACATCACATCTCAAATTTTGTGTACTTTGTATTTTTAAAATAATTATCCTAGTCTGTGCATTTGCTTTTACTTGAGTATCTCTTATTTCAAGTGTTGTAGTTTAATTTACGGAATAAAAAATGTGAACCTAAACATGGATTTTAATCAGGGGGAGGAAAAAATGTGAACCATAATACCAAAATGCAGGCAGACATGAGAACTCAAAGGAGAAACAAAAACTGATTTATTAAATAATGAAAGAAAAAGCTAGAAGCTAATGTGGCAGCATAAAAGAACAATGTGGAGAAGTGAGAAAAAAATATAAAGCTGAACAGGGGCAGGAAATCTGTGGAGTGCCCCAGGGTTCAGTACTGGGACCAAAGTTATTTATTTTATATGTAAATGATTTGGTAAATGTGTCAGAATTGTTTAAATGTGTTTTATTTGCAGATGACACTACATTTTTTTGTTTTGGTAAAAATATAGAACGGATGTTGGTAATGATGCAGACAGAATTTGTTAAAATACAAACTTGATTTCAACTCAAAAAATTTATCATCAGCTTTTCTCCTAATCTTAATAGGTTGTAGATTCAATGATTCTGTTTGGTGATTCAAAAATATTTTGATAACACTAAGACAGAAAATTGATAATAAACCTGAATTCACAACTCAAGTACTTATAATACAATGATGTATCAGTGAGTGCCTATGTCAGGGTGCACCCTGTACAGGTCCATCACAAAAATACATAGAAACAACCGTCCAGAGTCACAGCAAGAAACAATTAGCGGTAAACTTACCATAAAACCAAATGACCTAGACAAAAAAATAATAAAAAATTCATCCAAACTGCACCTAGAAAAGTCCTGTGCCAGGATTTGATCCTACAACCATGACGCCCAGCAGACAAACAGCGTCTGAAAATCTTTAAAGAAAAAGTTAAAACATATATAACATTTATAATGATATCATCAGAATGTTAAAATAATAATAGTACTTGAATGAATGTCAAAATGAATCAGTTGTATTTTATTGCAGATTGATAAAAAAAAAATGGACTAACCCCCTATCCTGGTTTTGTGGAACAGCCCTCAGGTGCAAAACAAAAAACATATCTTCACAATTTTGAGCTAAAATGTGATGTAGCTGAGAATTACCACATCTCACAAGCCACCACAGTTTGGTATAAAATCATCTGAACTTATTTAAGGTTTGACTAAAACAGCTGTAACTCTTTATTATAAGATGATCTTAGTCTAAAACAATTGCATGAAAGCTGCTGGCTGATGTGCATTTATTACAGAACTGATGTGAATTTTTCATCATTGCTCTTACCAAAGAATGATTAGTTGAATGCATCAACATGGTTGAAGTAATAAAATATTTAAGCATGTATTTATTGTAAAGATTTATTTTAGTCAATGGTAATAGGCTGAGGGTGCAGTATTACATTAAAGTCACCAGAGGGAGCCATTGCATAATAAGTAAGTAAATACATTAAAGGGTGACATAACGCATCATAAAAGAGTTTTAATTGTTCATTTGGGAAATTGTGTAAAAATATACTTTCGGGAAAATGTGAACATTTTAATTCACAGGAATTTAAGACAAAAATATTGATTTGATTAATTCTTTTATGTCTTTAAATATTTTTAACATGTATTGTATATATAAATAAAATAAATCTAAATAGGTATATATTATTTTTAAATAATATGGACATTTTTTTTGTCTGAGATAATAAACAATATAATTTTGTCTATTTAAACCTTTATGTGTCAGGTGTAAAAGTTATGTATTTTTTGCCTTTTTGACATTATTTTCGTAAATACTAGGAGGTTATATAAACTCAATAAATATATTTTATAAGCCATCAGAGGGTTTGATGGTTTAAAGAATGAATAAATAAATCAAATAAAATAACCATGTGTAGCACTTTGCATGATGGGAATGTAAAGCCAGCGGAGTAAAAGAATGTGGCTCAGTTTTGTTCCAGGGATCCCCAGAGGCTTATTTTAGTCATGCTTCTGTGTGAAAACATTTGGAAAAGATTTTCAACAGCTTCTTTTTGTTTATGTTGACAATTTCTCATGACTCAACCTGAGAAAGTCCCAATGTCAGAGAGGAAACCACAGGAAAAAATGTTGCTCTGAAACCTTCTGGTGTTCTGTTCAAACTGTTCAACAAACTAAAGAATAATTTAGATTTATTTGTATTAATTACTTTTTATAAACAAGATTAATTACTTCAACATTAAACTGTTCATTTTCTGGATTCTGGGTGCGATAGTTAATGAAATAACTTGGAAGTTTTATTTAAAATATACAATATAAAGTTTGAAGAATCATTTCAGTAATAAATAAATAAAGCACAGTCAGGACCACAAATCATATTAAATTCTCAATGGAGCTGGTTTCACTGGATTTGAATTATTGCCAAAAGATTTGGGGACTTATAATAAATTTTCATTATCATCATTTTTATTAGATAAATGCCTAAGAATAATTTAGAATGCTGATTACAATGTTGTCCTCTGATGCAATATGGCAAAATGTCAGATGATCTGTTTGACCTAGAAGTACTGTGTCTGTATGAAGGAAACCCTTAATGACAACTGAGAATGTTTATGTTTTCTGCTTTTGCTGATTTCATGAGTGAATGTGGTGTTATGTGTATATCATCTTCAGGTAAACCAAAGAGTGAAACACTTTAATAAAGTGTTTAAAGACCGTTCAATCTACCCAACAACCTGAAACATGCTGTTACTGAAATGCTTAAAGGCTCCACTTTATACAACAACTGATGAATTTTCTTTCTAGCTACACAGAGAGGACCATCGAGGAAAAAACTGGACATCCTGTCTTCTAAGGACAATGGACAGTACAACCATGTTAGAGATAAAGTGGCTTCATAATGAGCCAAAAGTGCATTTTATGTGAATAAAAAGAAATGAGCCAAAGCGTCCAAATTCATTATTGGAGTGTGGATGTCTTTTCATGTGCTAAATGGAGAGATTCCATCCAAAGATCATTTTAGTATCACAGCAAGCTAGCTTGAGTTAATTCATTTGCAGTTATGGGAAAAGATGAACACTATGTAAGAAAACACTTGGTTTAAAAAATAAAAAGAATGTGAACAAATGTAGACGACTTCCACCAAGTGGCTGAACCCCTGCTGAAAGAAGACAGTTAACATAAAGGGGACTTATACAAAGTCCATTTTCTTAGTTGTTAAATATATTTGTTGTGTACTTGGAGTCTCTAGCAGTGTAGAAATGAGATATATTTAAATTCTGTTTGAAGCTGGAGGGGGGCGGGGTGTGAAGCGCTTCGTTTGGATTTAAAGAAACAGCCTCAAAACGAGTTTATCTGAGCCACACCTCAGAAGTGGGGTGAAACAGGGGCTTGTGAAGTTACAATGAGGACCGAAGTATTGCAGTCCCACTTTATATGGACCTCAACTGAAGGATTTAAATATAAAAAAAATAAATGATATGTCTACTTTGGGGGTAACAATTCATGCAATTCCCATATCTTACATTACTTTTTGATTGGCATTGCAAACATTAGTTTTTACTTTGTTAAAAAAAAAAGGTCAATTTATATTGATTTAATAGTGATGAAAAAGGTAAAGCATTAGATTATGACATGTTACATTATGTTACATTACTTTTATGTTACACTGCTTAATGTTAACTCCTGTATATTACAATATATTAAGCAGCTTTACGTCCTGTTATGTTACGTCTTGGAAGCACTAATTGATTTGTTAAGCTAATCAAGCTATCAGTACATATTCATAAAACTGCAAAATTACTTGGTTGTCATATTTTTCATATGTACTGCCTGTGATTTTATTAAAATTTTTATTTCCCTTTTCTTTCTTGACCTAATTCAGCACCGTCTGTGTGTGTTAGGGGGAAATACATCTGAGGCCTGGACCAAATGTTACACGACTTGTTTTGTTGTGGTTCATCACTCCTCCGCAGCGTGTCAACAAATAAAGCAGGCGCGTGTTGATCTCTGACGGAAAGAGTAAACACGATAACACAACACATTGACGTCACCGCTGCAGCTCGCACGGCATCTCTCTGTGGCGCTCTCGCCCGTGAAGTTACCTCTTTGACGTTGCATCTTCGCAGGGAGGCGCTTGTTTTGTGAAACAGTCACACAGTCATATCAGAGGGAGCATCTACAGCTTGTAACCCTGCAGCTCCCCCATCCACACACACACACACACACACACACACACACACCCACACACACACACACACACAAGCCACGTGGGTCACTGATAAGCAAGCAGAGACACACTGGGATCATCAGACAGAATCATTAGAAGAGCTTTGCAGCTAACAGATCTGTTATATATAAACCTCACTTCCAGAGAAAACTGCAGCTTTGGATGCTATGTTCGTGTCTGCATGTGAATCTTCTCTGTGGGGATCTATGGCCTCCAGATTCAGTTTCCTGTCTATACCCTAAGGACCAGAGTTTGTCACAAAACCCATTTGGATCCAGTCAAGTTGAAGTGTCAGAGGGATAACTGCACGCAAAGCTCAGGCTCTGAACCTTTGTTGTCTTTCAGAGGCTGCTGGCAGCACATTGATCCAGTAAACAGAGCTGGTTAGTGTGCTGCCATCAGTTCAAATCTCTTTACTGGGTCATAAAAAGACAGCAGGAGAAAGTATTTAACAGGATTTAAATCTGTTTGTACTCAGAGTATATCAGGGAATATTTCACTCTTACTACCAAACCAAACGTTTGCTCCAAATCTGTAAATTAGTCCAAGTTCTGTCGGTTTTTATATTAAACAATGTGGATTAGCTGTGAAGGCTCCAGATATTAATAAGTTGTAGATGTAAATGAAATGACTTCTGTTTGGAGAGCTCCATTAAAATCTGTCAAGTGTTTCATAAGATATTTTTCTAACAAACAAAGTATAAATTTACCTGCAGATTTATTTATTTACCGTTATTTAACCAGGTAAGTCCCGTTGAGATCCAAGATCTCTTTTTCAAGGGAGGCCTGGGCCTGAAGGCAACCTACTGTACATGTTTTTAGGAGTGGGGGAAATCCACCCATGCAAGAACAAGGAGAACATGCAAACTCCAGACAGAAAGACCCCAGGTCTGAGCTGGGGATCGAACCCAGGACCTTCTTGCTGTGAGGCGTTGGTGCTAACCACTGATCCATCATGCCGATAAAAAGATAAATGTAGCACCATGTGTTTGGAATAACTAAATCATTAAATCCTAGCTCAAAATCTGTAAAACTGGTTGAATTACTGACATTTTTGTGTTTCCAAAAGTCTCTTGGTAGTTGCGGCCATCTTGAATTAGACAAACTCCAAATGATAAGCTGTATGTATAATAAATTATTTTATTTATTATTTTTATTTTATTTAACCAGGCAAGTCCTGTTGAGATCTCAGATCTCTTTTTTAAGGGAGGCCTGGACCTGAAGGCAACCTATATTATAATCTATCACTACTACCAGTCCAACTTTTATGGAATTATCTGAAAATTTTACTAAGTTATGGATAATTTTGTGTTTGGTAAATTTCATTAGCTAAGGCAGCCATCTTGACTTAGGTTGACTTCAAAATTGATTCCACTTTAGCTGTATATGGTGACTACCTTCTGAGAGTTTTAATAAAACCCATTGACTGGTCCATAAGATATTTTGCTAACAGACAAACAATCACATACACACAAATAGAGAGGCAATTACATTATTACAGTGGGCAATAATTACCTGAAAAGCACAAAAGACAACAATAGAAAGAACATAAACATCCAGAAATGAGCGTCTGATGTGGTTGTCAGAGTGCATTTCTCACTGGCAGAAGAAGACCGGACCTCCTGTTCTGACAGATGCCCACCTGCCCTCGTTTGAACTACAGAAATGTGACTCAAATATGGACTGGGATCAAATCCTGTAGGAGACAGAAATTTAGTGGGACAGTCTGTGAATTAGACTGCTGCCATATATGAAGGAAGAAACACTGCCTGTTAATAAGAGACTAAAAGAGGGGGTATTGTGTAATAATAACCAATTCAAAACAGCACTAAACTAAACTCATTTTATATTGAGTAACAGCAGAGTTGGAGCCATTTGAGTCAAAAATTGGTCCTTTTTTAGTCATCTGTGTGTTCACTATCCTGGTTTGAGTTCATTCCAAATGTGGACAAACAACCAATGATTAGTTTATGAAAGTTTGGGTAAAATTCATCATTTCTTGCAGGGGTCATGCCCTCTATCTGACATGCAGTCTATCCTATCAGTAACTGTGGAAATGTTAAACTAAAGTCTCAGTGTGTTCTTCCAGTCAGAAGCAGATGTGTCTCTGAACACAGCTGCTTCTCTTCAGCCCACTGGACCCTGTTTGTTCTGTTCTTCAGCCCTAATGAAGGTTTATAAATTTCATTTTCACCAGTTGAATTTTTAGTTTGCTAACAAATATAGACTCCCCTTTATTGTTCATTTTGTTTTTGTGTTGTTTGAGGTTTACCTGATGTTTCCCTTTGTAGCAGCTGAAGGGAACAAGCAGCATGTTTTACTCTGCCTTTAATGAGCTCCTTGTAGAGTGTCTCTCTTTGTTGGAGCTGACGGCTCTTTTGTTGTTTCGTGTCAGCCGGCTCATTAAAGTCTGACAAGTCGCTTTTTAACTGGACGCTTGCTTTTATTTGTGGATTGCAACTTGGCTTTATAACAACAATACCAGGTGGATCAGTAATCAGTTCCTTCATTTGATTTAAGAATGATTTTTACCAAGGTTTTTTTTGTTTTTTTCTAAACAATGTTTTTTTTATCCCTGTTGGAGTGCATGCATTTGTTAGCATAATATATCTTAAATTGCTGGCCACTTTTTAATGAACATTTCAGAAAGTCATTAAAAAGTGTACGACTGATTAACATTTGGTGTCAACTCCTGGCTGTAATTCAGTCACTTTTACAGACATTTGGTTAGAATCTGGCATGGTAGTAGCTAAGAATCCTTCACAACACTTTATCTGAGTGCTACTGATTACACAAGAGTTTTACACAAATTTTAGGGATTAACTGTTCGAGTCCATCTTGTTTCATTGTTACTAAAATATGAGGGGATTTTATTGAAACTTGAAGAAAGAAGCCTTTTGTGTCACACAAAACTGTGAGTTATCATACAGTATGTGCTGTGAATCTCTCAGCTACAACTGTATATATACTGTATATACATATGTGTACATATGTATATACAGTATCCTGTAGATATATTAACTTCAAATCAGTCAATTTCTGTCAATAATTGTTGAAAGATATTTTAAACAAATAATTCTTATAGAAATACAAATTGTCTTTGCCAAATTATATTTTATATAACATTTAGAATGAACATAGAAAGACCCACCATTACTTTCCAGACCAGAAACTTGTTCAGATATATTTGATCACAATTTAGTGAATCGGATAAAAAAAAAAAACTAACTAAAAATCCAATTATTTGAATTCAATATAGGAAGATTTGTTGCTTTTTCCACAACAAAACCAAAGATTACTGAAGGCTGTCATGAGAAGAATGCACCAAATACAGCGACAAAAAGAAAAACCATAAAACTAGTTTACTTTTTTGGGGTCAGATAAAATGTTAACAAAGGTCAGATTTGGTCCCCGGGCCTTGTTTGTTTGTTTGTTTGTTTGTTTGTTTGTAAACTAAAATATGATTAGCGTCTAGAAATTATTCTGGAAAAATAATGTTTTCTTACCTGGATGGTTCTGAGGAGTTGTGCAGCACCAGATCACTTTCAGATAATATTTATCTGTGTAACCCTGTGGATATAATCAGTTTCATATATGTACAGTATTTGTAAAGTGACTGACTCATAGATGAGTTTGGGTTGACTCATTTTGACTGTCTGCTGCAGTCAACTTAAACTCGGTTGACTCCAAAGGTAGTTGTGGATGTATATTATATTATATTATATCCAGTAATTTCTTTCTGAAAATTTTATAAAAATCCATCTTGTGAGATATTTTACTAACAGACAAACAAGGTTGACTGTAACAGTTATTGCTACAATTTTAAACAAAAATCCTGCACAAATAGTAGCTCTTAGTATATCAGCTGTGACATAACAACATCAATAATTGACTGAATAATTTTTTTGTGTTTTCTAATGTCAGTCAGCAGTAGCTGTCATTTTAAATTATATTAGCTCCAATAGAAGTATTAATTATTAAAATCAGTCCAGTAATTTAGATGAAGTGTTGCTGAAAAAACAAAGTTGACTTTAAATAACTGATGGCAAAGTTTTAAATACAAACGTTGCATGATCTCTTTGTACTCAACATTTTATTAAGGGTCAGTCTCAGCTACTACCATGCTGTGTTTTATATGTTTAGTCAGCTGTGACGGTCATCTTGAATCAAGTTGATTGTAAAAGTGAATCAGCTGCAGACGTACATTAACAAACACATGGTTGAAATATTAATGATCCCCACTTTCCCTCAGCACCCCCTTTATAAAAATAAAACTCGCTCTCAGAATCTGTAGGACATCAGTGTGGAGATCTCACCCCCCCCCCCTCCCACGCAGCTCTGCAGCCTCCATCTGATAAAGATCTGACACCCACCCACTCACAATGTGACACAGAAACATGTCGGAGCGTGACGTCATGCCGCTCCTGAAGCAATATGTTGTTGTTGTATTCGCAGGAAGTGAAGGCGGGCTGAAAATAGACGCTGTGATTCAGGGATTCAGGGTCCGAACTCTGTGTGGTGCTGATGTAGAGCCAAGCCATGGAAGCCCAGAGTGGGTCACTGTCCAAGTGAAATAAACAGGATGAGTTCTGATTAGGCAACAACACACACACACACACACACACACACACACACACACACACACACACACACACACACACACAGGCATGTATATTTATAACAGAATTGTAAACAGAACAAATATTACAGCCTGTTGATGTTTTCTGTCTGTTTTCTGTTCCTGACTCACATCAGAACATGATGTCATAAATCCCACAAACAAACACTTTGACACTTTTACTGGACTGGTTCCAGAAATTGCTTCTTTTAGTATCAATACTACTCAGAGGTCTATAAAGTACTTGAAAAAAATAACTAAGTAAAAGTAAAAATATCTTAACAGAAAATGACTTTGGTAAAAATAAATATCACTGATGAGAAAACTATAGTAGTAGTAAAATTTTATTCATTTCATTTAAAAACAAATACTATACATAATAAATAATACAAATCACAAACAAAATGAAAGGTGGCAGAAAGAAGAAAAAAATCATATTAACATCTGCCCCTTTTTTCCAAAATTTAAGAAAATAAATTAAAAAATAAATAAATAAATAAAAATAATAAAAAATATAAATTGAAACAAATAATAAGAAAAACAAAAACTTCAACTCCAACTAGTAAAAGTCATAAAACTGTTCACAAAAATTGGGAAAGCAGAAGTAAAAGTAAAAGTACTTCTTGACGCTCTCTAACAAATAAACTGTTAAATTTACAGAACCAAACTGGCTCCACAA
>JARVGW010000001.1:33685115-33697080 GCA_031762495.1 Anablepsoides rubrolineatus | reverse complement strand
TAGTGTACAGCGCTTTGGGGTCCGGAAGGACTTGATAAAGCGCTATATAAGTTCAGTCCATTTACCATTTACCATAAATATTACTGATGAAATCAGACAGAAAGTGCTGTGAAGTTAATAAATGATATTTACATGTTTACATTAATTTCACTAAAGTAACAAACCAACAGGACCAGCAGTCAATACTTTCTGTAAGTAAATCATGGCTAACATCAGAATTTTTAACTTCTCCCACAAGTCAATCTGACCAATCATGGTTTTCCCAAACTCTGCCCACAACTAGGAACCTCCCACTTAGTGACTGCAAAGACCCACTTGTCTACAGCAGGTAAAACATAAACTGTTCATATTTGTTCCACAGAATCCCACTTTAAAACATCTAAACTCTTTTATTGTGCTGCATTAAGATGACTTGTTTATTTTTCATACATTGGTTAAAAATGTAGCTTTTTTTGTTACTGATAATTACCTAATTTAAAGGTTCTCTGTATACATTGTTTATTTTGACATGTTTCTGGTGTTGATGCTTTGGTTTCAGGCAGACCTCAGATTGTTTAATATACTTTGAAAGAAGAAACTTGGATGAGTTTGTTACATCAGTGAGCAGGTTTCTGTTCAATCTTTGAAAACAACTAAAAGAAGAAAAAGACAACAGGTTCTGAACAGGTCAGCATTTATTTGGAAGAAGCATCAGTGGCTTTAATGTTTGTCTTGTTTGCATAAAAGTTCCAAAACAACAAATTTTCTGTACCAGTTTTTTTAAATCACATTAATGAGGTAAAAAAAATCCAAAAATAAAACTTTCAGATTATCTGGCTACAATCTCCTCAACATTATGAGACCGAAGTGGACTTTTGTAATCTGGGTTGTTTTTTTTTAACAAGGCTTCATTTTGCTGGATCTACCTGAAACTAATTAAAGGTTAATTTGCCCCAAACTCCTGACTTTATCTCAAAATTTCCCTAAAATGAAGTTTCTATCCAATATTTACTGATATATATTTTTAGTCAATGTTTTATCAAACAGAGTTACAATCAAGGGCCAAATCTGTACAAAAAAAGCAGCAAAATCTGGATTTTAAAGGTACTTATTGCAAAGTTATGAAAAACTGTGAATACATTTATAATATCAGTAATTATTCTGCACATTATTTTTCTCAGATCAGTAATGTGTCCTTAAATAAAAACTTTTCACCGGCTGCTAACCACCAGGTTTATTTATCTATGATAAAAAGTTGATGTGACTGAAAATAAGTTAAAAACAAGGACATCCAAAAAAAAATAAAAAATAGCTGCTTGGAATGGAGAAGTGAAGCTTTCATAGATTTTCATTGAACCCTGATGACAAATAGTTTGTGATAATCCCTGTAATTTTGTGGAAACTGAAAATACAATAAATACTTTTTGTGTGTGTGTGTGTGTGTGCGTGCGTGCATGTGAGTGTGTGTGTGTGTGTGTGTGCTTTATCATGAGTTTTAAAGCTGAACAATATAATTTATTAATTTTGTAACATTAACCTTAGCATAAATGTAATTCCATGTTGCTTTTGTGTTCTAAAAATCTGTATTTGTAGACTTTTTAACGGCATTAAATATTTGTGTTATTTGCTCTTCACTGTATTGTTACGTATTTATGATCAGATTTACTGAACAAAGTCTGCAGATGAAAAGATAAAATGTAACAATGTAAAAAAGTCCTTCTGCGTTTGTCCAAGTTGACCTCCACAGAATCCATCCTGAAGAGCATCAATTGTCTCAAGCTTTTAACTGGTCTTCAGTAACATGAACCAAGTTCTTTGTTTACATTAAGTGTGTGCCCACATTTCAGAGTTTGACATCAGTAGTACATACATTTAAACAGCAACACGTGAAACAGTGCATAACCTTGATGATTTCATGTTTTACAATAAGTACCTTCAAGTATCTCTTTAGTCCAAATAGTCAAAGTTCTCCTGAAAACCAGAAATACTCTTCTGAAAATGAGTATTTCTTATCCTAATATCAATTCATCACCTTTGCAATCAACATTCTCCACACCTTCCTGATTTTTCTTTTAAAATAACGAGATTTAACGTAAAACCTGAGTAACATTCAAAAGTTGGGATTTCAGTTTTACCCAACAGTGGCTGAGGGGCCGAGCAGCAGCTTCCTGCATCATTAAATTCAGGCTTTTTCTCTCATCATTGCTGCTTTTAAATCCCTGAGGATGTGGAACCATAACGTCACTCCTGAAGAACACTGAAGTGAGTCCATGAGGCGACTGTAAACTTGAACTGAACCACATTCACACTGGACAACCAGAAGTTGAGGCTTGTGAGCTGGTATCATTCTGTTATCAAAATATATTGAACCACTCTCAGAAAACGATTAGTTCATAAATGTTCAGCTGATCAGCTTTTGTTTAAAGTACTGATGAACCACTGGTGGACCCACCTCAGAGAACCACAGTGAACCTGAAGGCACCCTGGGCCTTGAAGACAGGTTATATCTGATGTGAAGAGGGACTAAACATGAACACACCATCTACATCTGAAGGGTTCTTGCTCTAATTTACCAGCAGATTCATCTGGATTCTGAAGAACCAGATTGTGTTTCCTGATTCCACGCGTGGCCTTTTGATATTAATTCAGATTCAGGGAATGTTCAAGCCTCACAGTTTATATTCAGCAGCATAGGGGGGCGGTGTGTGTGAGTGTTTGTTTGTGTGTGTGTGTGTGTATGTGTGTGGGTGTGGGTGTGTGACAGAGGGTTGGATTAGGACGCAGACGTCTTTTTGTCCTTCTGTCTCAGGTGGATCTTCAGGTGCCTCCTCCTCTCGTCGCTGCGCGCGAACTTCCTCCCGCACTGCTCGCAGGAGAACGGCTTCTCACCGGTGTGCGTGCGGATGTGCGTGGTCAGGTGGTCGCTGCGGCTGAAGTTGCGCATGCAGATGCGGCACTGGAACGGTTTGTGGCCCGTGTGGATGCGCAGGTGCCGGCTCAGCTCGTCCGAGCGCGAGAACCGGCGGTCGCAGCTCTCCGCGGGGCACGGGTACGGCCTCTGGTGGACCGGCGTCTTGCTGGGCCGGTTCGGGTACTTCCTGGGCCTCAGGATGGGCCTGAGCGGGAGGTTCTGGTGGCTCGGGAACGCGGCGGCCATCGGACCTTCTGCTGATGGCGCCGCGAGCGTAAAGTTCCTGATGGTGTTCAGGGGTGTAAGGGGTGGGGGGACCCTGAGGGGGTCCAGGGGGTACGGGAGGGGTTTCCTCTCGGGGAACCCGCCTTGGAGCTCCCTCTGGCAGCTCTGCTGGTAATAGCCGCCGTACTCCGGCATGATGGAGAGCAGCGCGGCGCCTTCAGGCGGTTTCTGCGCGGAGCTGTAGGGCTGGTGGTGGTAGGACGCGGCGCAGGTGGAGGGACCCAGGTACCCCGCTGACGCAGACTGGTCCTGGTACATGTCTGCGCTGCAGGAGTAGGACGGGTGTGGGTGACTGGGCGCGTACATGTGGCTGATGTCGGGCGGTCCGTGCGCCATGCTGCTGCACTCTCCTCCTCCTCCTCCTGCTGCTGCGTAAATCTCAGAGGCTTCAGGTGATCCGGACACCGCCGCCGGCACCGAGGTTCCGATATCAGCGCTGACCACGTTGATGACGTCACTAGAGGTCCACGGCCCCCCTGCGGCCCTGGAGTCCACCGAGAACTTCCCGGTAAACACCACCGGCTGCGTGCGTAAAGTTTCCGCGTAAAGGTCTCCTTGGATGCAGAGCTCAGGTGAGCTCCTGACGTCAAATAGAAGATCACCTGCAGGGAAAAAAAGCAAAAAAAGGTTAACATTATGGGATGTTCTCCGACCTTTTGTTTAAAGATCTCACGAGATCCAGTCAGAGCTGAAGTTTTTCCACAAACCGACGCAGATCTTACCGCCTCCATCTTCATTTATTCTCCTCTCTTGTTCCTCCTCTCCAACAGGTTCCTCCTTAAACACAACCCTTGAAGTCAGCCCCCCCTCCCCAGTGAACATGTTGATGCTGTCCACACCAGAAACCTCAGCGGTCATTCTGCAGCTGCTTTCAGATTTCTAACAAAGCTGTCGGATAATTAAGTTTTTTAATTCCTCATCGTGTCAGTTATTAACCTCCGTGTTTTCCGCCTCTTACTTCTGTGAAACAGCTCCAGGAATGCGCGCTATGTTTATAAAGGGATTTTCTGGGTGTCCCCTGACGTCACTGACCAAACATGGACTTTGAATAAAAAAAAGAAAAAGAAGAGGGAACTCCAGAAATAGGAGCAGCGGAGGTTGACGTGATGAAACATGGAGACAAAAAGGAATAATTCTGCGACAACATTTTGTAAAAACACAAACTGATGAAACTTAAAACGGTTTTATTTGGTTATTTGGCTCGTTCCTGAAGGAAACACAAGCTCCGTGATGGTTCAGGGGTTCCGGCGTGTCCATAAATGGGTGGCTTGTCTCCGGTGGGGCGACAGGAGCTCCGGCTGCTTATATGGCTGCCATCCGGAGGAACGGCTCGTGCCAGCTGAGCCCACACACCGAACCGAACAGAACCATTTGTTATCTGCTCTGCCTGTCAGGAGCAGATGATTGCTGCTCGGCTCAGATGGATGAGGTGATTAGTGACAGAATAATCACAAGTCATCTCTTTATTCTGTTGGACAAAAATAAATAAATTATTAAATAAAAAAAGAACATTGGCACTTTGTGTTCTGGTGTGAGGAAATAGCTCCAACTTTTTCAGATATAAGTTTTGTTTTAGACTGTAAGTCAAATGAAAAAATGTTGTGTTTGAACTCAACATTTGTTTTTAACTCACAACACACACCTCATCTTAGAAATGAATTGTCGCTTTCTAATCTGGCAACCACAGCAGATCAATGTGAATGTTTTGATTTCATGTTTATTCACCAGAAAAAACTGTGAAAAAAACATAATGTGTCCAGAAGCGAAAAAATGCTACAGCAAATGTGTGCAGATAGATAGATAGATAGATAGATAGATAGATAGATAGATAGATAGATAGATAGATAGATAGATAGATAGATAGATCATTTTCAATTAAGTACACTATAAACAATAAAAACACAAATTGAACGCTAACACCACAATGGAATTGTTTTTGCTCAACATAAACACATAATTTACATTCCCATATATTCCAAACAAGTAAACAAACAAGCAAATCAGACCAGAGAATCTATATAATTATATGTCTACCAAATAGATCATTCTGATTGATGTAGAAACAAATAAAATTTTAAATCTGTTAAATCTAAACCATTTGCCAGATGGTAACAGTTCATATTGTGAGTTGAGGATGGGAGTGGTACCTCCATGCAAGCACAGATTTTAGACGGACTGCAGGGAGGAGTTATCAGTCATCATCATTTTCATTACAATTTATATCATACAAATAAGTTTAGATTTTAGTTGCACAGAGAGATAAACACACTCCAAACCTGATGATACTTTCCAATACAGCCTGATAGAATAAATGCATAAGCTTCTGGTGAACCCCAAAGACCACCGGTCTATGCACAAAATGCAGCTGTAGGTGGAAGCAGAACATATTAAGACAAATTTCCCAAATGAACAGATTATCTTGGTAAACACCAATAAGAACAGACCTGGTCATGAATTGACATATTGACTTAGTGTCAATCAGCATCTCTTCAGTTCTTCTGACATTAATGATGATGAAATCAACAATAAAATCAACACAACAGGCTGATATTTAGTGTGGTGTAAGAGTAAGACTACCACTGGTATATCTGGTCATACATTCATACTGGTATTATCTAAATCAGTAGTTCTCAACCCTCGTTCTCAAATCTCACTATCCTGCATGTTTAGATGCTTCCTTGCTTTGACAAACCTGATTATGAATGAGTGATTAGCAGATATCAGAAGAATCTGAAGACTAGAGGGACCTCAAGACTTGCATGGATGTTTTACTGAAACGTGGTGTACGATCAAATCAAGACAACAACAAATCCAGCTGTACGACACTGAAATTTGATTTATTTGTTAATTAGTTGACAAGAAGAAACAAGTAGCAGAGCCTCAGTGGAGAGTTTTCTGTACAGTAATCTAATCTAATCTCCTCCAATAAGGCTGAATTCATTCTTGTTGAAGGTATTTTTGGCCCCACTTTGTAGTGTTTTTACTGTAAATCCACTCATCTTACTGTGTTGGTTTAATAAATGTCAGAATCACCTCCAAGTGTCTTTAATGGAACCAGAACCACAGAAATGTGCGTACACACCAGCCATGGAGTTGACATGGGGCTGCACAGATTTCCACACTTATTCCAGTTTTGATTTGACATGAAATGGGTGTATGCAAGCTTTTTGTGTGTACACAACATCGATACATGAGACCCTCGCTGAAGAGCAGAGAACAACTAAAACATGCAGGATAGTGAGGTTCAAGGACCAGGATGGGGAACCACTGATTTAAAGACATCACAGACCTGTTATCTCTTAACCAATGCCAATAAAATGCCACTACTTTTATCATTTTCCCACTCATCTAATGAAGCAGAGAAGTTAGCACAAAGTGGCATCAAGCTCTCAGCTCCTGACACGCTCTGAGGACAGTGACCGGTCAGACACCTGTCACACAGTACAGGTGTCATAATAAGAGCTCAGGAGGGAAACTTTGAGAAGCTCTAGTCTACAACATGTCTGAGCAATTTTTCTTCTGTTGTTTCTCCACAAACACTTTATGTTCAAGTGCAAACATTACACATTACTGGTCAAGTCAAGTTACAAATTCATACAGAATTCTCTAGAATTACTGGGGAAAAGCTTGAATCATGTTTCCAGGACAGTTCTGTCACTTTTATTAAAAAGTTGTTTATTGAACTTGTTCAAAATTTAAGCAACATGTTTCACGTAAAGGAACTGATCCCCCTTTTGAATGCCATTCTCATTTTGACACTAAATGTCCCAACTTACTGACTCTGGTGTGAAAGAAAACATTACATAGTTAATGTCAGATACAAAACCCTGCATGACTGGATCATTTATTAAACGTTCTGTTAGGTCAGCTGGTCCTGGAGAGCCACTATCCTGCATGTTTTAGTTGTTTTCCTGCTCCTCTGTGAGTTCTCATCCATTTGACTCAGTTGTATTGAAGCAGAGAAACATTAAAACAGGACAGCTGTCCTCAAAGACCAGAAATGGACACCAATCATTTCTGGTTTATGAAAACAAACGCTTCGGTTTCTCTGCAGTTTTCTGTTCGTTTCACATCTTTTTGTCTTCTCGCATCATCTGTGTTAAATATTGAAGCTCTTTCGAGGATCAACCATTTTGGATTTGGATTTTCAGCGCGATCCGAACATATTTCAGCTGGTGTTTGATGTGCTGATGAGAGAAGCCTTCTGCTGGAGTCGAGCAGGAGGACTGCAGCTCTGCGAAGCCTTTTGAACGCCCACAGTTACAAAAATGTTGCTGTGTATTGTTGTTGTGTGGCGAGCCGCCCACCCTGTGGCAGATGGGGGTTTGGTTTGTCTTCACACACATCATACACACACACACACACACTGCTATGAATCGAGTCATGCAGGAAACACACAATCTGACGTGTAAACTCACAAACACACTCCCACACACACTCTCTCTTTGCAAAAAACAAACTCAATCCAGCTCGTTTTCCTGTTGGAGTGTGTTACCAAAAATCTCTATTTTCCCCCGTTTTATATATATACACACACATGCACACACACACACACATGCACACACACACACATGCACACACACACACACACACACACACACACACACACACACACACACACACGAATGCACAAACAGCTCCATGGGGACGGTGCCCTCCTTACACCCTTCGCCCACGCTCCTCCAGGCCGCCGAGGCTCTGGGGGGTTTTTGGTTTTGTGTTTGGTGGCTCGGGGTGTCAGCCGGGGGTCCAGCGGCTCGGCAGACCCCACCGTGCCGATTAATCATCTGTCATCCGTAGGTTTTTGTTAATATGGATCTTTGTCTTCGTCCTGGAACACGTCGAGCCTGCTCACCTCCTGCTACCCTCTTTAACACTTTTGCAAACAAAATGAGATGAAAAAAACGTCAAAAAAGACAGAAATGAGCATTTTTCTGCTTTTCATTTCAAATCACCAAATCCTCATCTGTAGGTTGGTGTTTTTATCTTCACAAGATGTTCAGGCCTTAAATAGGCTCTCTGATTTCCTGTTACCTTTATGTGAGGGCCTTTTTAAAATAGTGGGTGACTCATTTTGGAAGGAATTCCTTTTCTTGATTTATTCTGCAGCTTAAATTCGATTTAGGGTTTATTTTAAATAGAAACCAGTTCGATTTTTGTGAGAACATATCAATGTGACACTGGATTTTCATGTAACTAAATGAATAATATTGTCTCAAATGTTTCCATTCAAACATTATGATAGAAAAATTTGACTTTTTTCTCTGACATGTTGAAATAGAGCTCAGACTTTAGTGCATAAATCTGACCTGCAGCAGAAATAAGGCCTGAATGTCTGCAACCAATCTCTGAAAGATTATATTTCTTCTCCTCTCAAAGCTTTATCTCTACATTTTATGGCTGTTGTAACATGGATTTCTCTCCTCTTTGCACCTTTTTACTGTCTAATGGTGATTCTTCTGTTTAAATCACTACTTTAGGTTCACAATGCCTCATGCAGTTTTGTAAAAATCCATAAAAATGTGACAATCAGTGTACAACAAATATGAAATTTGCTGAAAACTAACATTTTCCCCACAGCCAACAAAGGGATTTTGGTGAAACGAGTTAAAAATCCACGTCACCTTTGGAGCTCTATAGATCAGACAGACTTCAACGCAGAAACATTTCAAGTGGAAACAGATCAAACAACATTAGACTTTACAGGATAATCACAGTTTAGGTGATATTTGTAGAATTTAGCACAGAAGGTTTAAATTAAAGCCTGATGATGTCACACATTTTGAGCTGTTTAAATACGCAACATTTTTAAAAACCAGCTCTTCTTATTCTCAGTTTTTAAACATCTTTTACAGTTTCTGCATTAAAATGTTTGTCTCCTGCCACTCAGTGTGTCTCTCACTTCTGTAGGACTTCAGGTTTTCTGTCAGATTCCCTCACAGTGCAGAGTTTACATCTAAACTCTCGTATCTGAATCCAGAATGTTCACTTGAAATCCTGCATTATTACTTTAATAATTTAACTTTACAAATCACTGAGGATAAATAAATAAACCATACGGCCACCAATAGTTTAACAGTTTGTCCTTTTGAAGAAAACTCAGGTTTAGATGCATAAATATAATAATTAAGCTGAATGATCTGATTGTTTCTGATCAGATTTTCCTCATCGATCTTCAGATCTTTGATTTTGTGAGGTTTGGGTGAATTGAAGCATCAACCCAAGTGATTGCATATTCATAGGAAACGTATTGACTGCTGGCTGTGGGATAATAGACAGGCCCATCAATGAGCTGCAGAGAAAAGCTTCCACACAATCTGTGAGTCCCAGAGTGACTCATCCAAAATCATCCAGAGATAATTAGAGACAAACACATGTTTACAAGATAAACACATAAATACCCTCATCCACTGAGGATGTGTTCGCACTGAAGTCATATGTTTGACTTTAAAATCACAATCTAAGGTGTAATTCTTAACATGTTAGGTTATTATTTATAAATGTAATAAATCCAAAAGACCCCCCCCAAAAAAAAAATCTAAGTAAATAAATAAAAAATAATAATTTCTCTCTTTTTTTAATTTCCTTATTTTATAATCTTTTAAAATAAAATAAACTGAACTCTCTTGAAGACATTTTTAATTAATACTTCGACTAAAACATTTTCCTTTTAAATGTTTTTTTATAGCATGTTTTATTTGTTGTTTGTTTGTATTGTGTTAGTAATAATAATAATAATAATAATAATAATGCAAACAAATCTTGTTTATAATTTCCAGTTGTTTCAATTAAGACAAAGAAACTGAATCTAATCTAATACTAATAAAAATATATTTTTGTTGAACTTTGTTTTGAACAGTTGCAACATGTTTTATAATCGAAAAATGAACTTTATTCAACAAAGGAGTCGTTATTGTTGAAAATCAAAGCTATAAGGTGCAACATTACTTGTTAGAATTGTTGATTTTCATCTTTTTCCTGGCATTTTTGTATTTAAATGTTTTAGATTCATAAACTGAATCACTGAGAACACAGAAACACTAAAACAATTTCAATGTTTTATGTTTTTATCCAGGAAAGTTCAAATCTTTTTGGTGAAATCTTTCAGATTTTAAAGAATCTAAAGGCCTCAAACTGGGAGCTTTGATTTGCTGAAACGTTTTGTTGCAGCCTTTTGAAAGAATAAATATACAAAACATCTCATTTATCACATAATAGATCAATAAAACACAAAAGTGCTTTTTTTTTGTTGACTTTTGTTTCTCTTTTAAAACAGTTTAATGGCTCAAACTCCTGCTAAAGCAGAGATATAAATAATCTTTACCTTATTTATTTGCCCCTGTTTGGACCAAACTTCAGCTGATTTAAAACAAAATAAATAAATGAAACTCACTGAGAGGAAATCTTTCTTCAGGCTTGTCCAGCGGGCCTCCTCCTCGTCCCCCTCCAGAGACCGACGCAGAGCCGGATGAAGACGAGAAACCAGAAAAAAAGGGAATCAGGAAGGTTTCTTTCTGCGTTTGGAGTGAAGTTAGTCGCTCCTCTGGATTTCTGGCTCCTTCCCAGAAAGGGTCATCGATATCCTGGGCTCTGAGTGGGCTGCTGGTCACAAAAAGACTCAGAGGAAAGTGTGTGTGTAGGGGGGGGGACAATACGACTGTTCCCACCTCACTTTGCTTCCACCCTCACAGTTAAAATTGTTATGGTAATGAAGTGTTTTTTTTGTTGGACAGCAGATTGGAGCTGAGGAGCAGCAGAGAGGAGAAAACATCAAAATATTAAAAGCTTTAACTCAAAAAGGACTCAAACTCAGTCAGTTCTACAGATGTGGAGCTAAAATTAGGTTTGGACATAACTGAGATTCTTTCACAACATGTTATATATTCTACTCTGGTTTTAGTGTAAAACTGACATGTAGAGCAGTGAGGGATATGCACTACTTCACTGAGTTCTACTGTTAGTTACCTCAGGTGGATCACTGTAAAGAACCTGAGCTAAATTACAAATGTTGTTGCGAAAGCTGTGACGTTTTTACATATATGTGACATTTTGTTTTTTAAAACAGTTTTAAAATTGTGTTTTTGCAACCAGGATAATCTTTTTGAGATCACAGATCTCTTTCACAACCTGGAGAAAATGCACTCAAACACGAGAAGAACAAACTGCAGAAAGAAAAAACACCAGGTTGAATTTATTTACTATTTCATATTGGTTATAAAGTTCCTTATTTTCTTTTAGAAAGTATTGTGAAATACCTGTTCGTACCTTGTGCTTTTTTAAGACACTATTCATGACTCCCCATGTTGCTTTTGTATCACCATTACTTTTGTTTAATAAATCACTGTAATATTCCTTCTTATGTCTTTTTATAATCCATGTCAATTTATTTTTATATTTCTTGTACCTGTCTTCTGCTTCTTTAGTTCTTAATTTCAAGAAAGATGAATATAAATCATTCTTTTTTTACAGGCATTTCTCAACCCTTTGGTTATCCATGGCTTGTTCACAACATCTTTCTTGGCAACATTTTCCAAACAATGTTTTTCATACAAAACTTCCAAAGTATTAATGAATGCATCATATGATTTGTTAACATCATTAACATATACATCTTTCTAATCTTGTTCTTTCACTTTATCCAAAGCTTTTTTTGATGTATTAAACCTCTTCTTTTTTGTTATTGCTAATAATAATAAATAAATAATAAGTTTTATAAACAGTAAAAACTGGTAGATGATCACTTACATCAGTTGTCAAAAGTCCACTCAACACTTCTCCATCTCTTACATT
>JARVGW010000001.1:33560276-33573150 GCA_031762495.1 Anablepsoides rubrolineatus | reverse complement strand
GTCAACAGCTAAGCAACCTCAGCCAACTCAACAATAATACAGTCAGTCTTACAGAGTTAGAGCTACAATTAGATGTGGTAGTAGCTAATGGTCCTCCCCAACACATAAGCTGAGTGCTAAAAGATCATGTTTTGTAATATTATTTTTTAAGATACCCAAAAAGGCTCCAACTGCCATTTCTCACCATGAAATGATTAAAACTCTGTTACTCTGAAAGACTTGCTGTGAGGATGTCTGTTTCTTCTCCTTTTCTTTGAGTTTATTTTTTAAATATTGTGCTTTCTTATCTTGTTTGTACGTATCGTAATTTGAATTTCTTGTGTTTTCAGCACAGTGTTGCTCTGCTCCTGCCTGTTAGTGTCTCTCACTGCATGCTGTGTTTCTGAGTTCGGAGCATTGTTCCATCGTTTTAATCCTGCCTGATCTTTTCTGTGGTTCCTCATGTGATTATATTGTTTAATAAATAAACAACCTTTTTACCTGAGCCTCTTGAGTCCTGTTTGCACTCTGGGTTTCAAACAGTTGTCTGTTTTTTTTTGTTGTCTACTGTGGAATCAAACCTTTGAGGGATGATAGCTGAAAGGCATCATTTCTGGAATCAGGAATTCTTCTTTCCAGTGTTGCTTCAGCTCAGGGACATTATGTTTCTGCACAGCTCTTCACCAATATGATTTACAATTTGTTTCATTTTATTAAATGCAATTTAGTTTGATCAAATTCATTTGATTCAAACAGCTGTTTTTACTTTATTTGACAAAAAAAAGTGGAAGCAAGGAAAAAAATTAAATAAATAAAACACCTCAAGTTATTTAAGACAAAAAAATGAGACCCTGACCATGTTTTCTGTTCCTTAAACTTCACGAGGTTGAACTTAATATTTCTGTTTCATGTCTTCACATCATTTCTTACTGATGTTTAGATGCTTTAAGTTCATATTAATTTTAAGTAAACAAGACGTCTTTAGGACAAGAATAAACGGTTTCACCCCTAAAAAGAGCAGGAATTAAAATACATAAAAGACAAATAAATTAAAAAAATCTCTTTCTGTGCCTTTAAATGACTTTATTCAAAGTGACTGAACATTAAATCTGTCCACGAACACATTTTTTTTCATTTTCTTATGGAAAAGTGAGAAATGCAGAGTTTCAAATTTGTTCACAAACTTTTATTTTGTGATTTATTATTTAGCTTCAGTTCTCTTCAGCTTTTAGTCCAATATATTTCTCTTTGTAAGGAAAAAAAGCAATATTGTTTGTATTCACAATTACATTAATTTTAATGTGTAAAAGTTTTATTTTCTCACATGAGAAACATCTGTCATTTCTGTGAATTTTGTCTCAAACAGTAAATTACATCCTCTCAGATTTCACTGAGCTGCAGGATAAATCTCATGTGAGATTTTTTTTTCAGCCCAATTATCTCCTCTTCCTCATCAAAGTTTCCGTTTTCATATGGAGATGATAAGATTCATCACAGCAGAGACAAAATTAACTTTAGGAGCAGCTCGTCAGGCATTAAAATGTGACATGAATAAAACAGAAAGCATTCAAATGAAAAGAAAAGGAACATGTTTTATTTATTTGTTTATTTTTAGGTAATTTTATTATAATTGAAAGAAAAAACTTTTTTATCCACTGTATAGTTTAATAATAATAATAATAATAATAATAATAATAATAATAATAATAATAATAATAATAAAATAAACTATAAATAAATAAATAAATAATTAAGGCTGTAAATTTAGAAATTAAATCACCGTGACATAATTTATTTTGTCTCAATTTAGACCAATAAAACATTTTTCTTCCAAATTAAACTCTGAATCATTTAAACATGAATTTTTTGAACAGATTTTAAATTAGCAACATTTATAGTTTGTAACTAAAGAAGATCTGTTGTTTTTTTCTCCGGAAAATCGGACTTGTTTATGATTCGCAGCAAACTGCTTCATTTTTTACTTCTTTTTCTGCAGATTATTTAATATCTGGAGCGACTTCAGACAAACAGTTTTTTTTGTGTTGATTATTTCCTTTGCACCTCTGTGTTTATGTTCCAAGTTTTTTTGTGAAGCTCAAACATGAAATTATTTTAGTTTATCTTTAGGAGAAGGATTTCCCGCAGGTCTCGGTCCGGCAGCCCGTCCTCCCTCTTCTGTTACTTTTCTTTTCTTCTTTTAAACTTTAAATTAAGTAGCAAACTATTGTTTTATATACAGGCAGTATTTACGAAATGTTTTATTAGACCCTAGCAAAATCAAAAGGATACTTTTAGGGAGAAAAAAAAACCTCTAAGTCCGACGGCCGTGTTTTTTTTTTTTTTTTTTTTGTTCCCCCCCCCCCCCAACCATGATAATACAGCTCTATTTCTGAGATTTTCGTCAGGGCACAAATGAGAGTTTCATTAAAATTAACAAATTTTGTTTGTTTTAGTCTGAGCATTACGTCACTCTTGGATGATTAAACTCTGAAGTTAAAACTTTCTAAACTTCACTCTGAGCGACTTTCAGCTTCATTTCACCTGATTCTCTTTGGATAAATTCGTTATATTCTTTTAAACCTTTTAAAAAAAAGGTTAAACATTTTAACTTTAGTTGAAGGATGAAAACCCACGTTTCTGTCAAAAACTGTTGAAATAAAGCAAATCAGATAAAACAAAAAGTTTATTAAAACTACATTAATAAAGCTATCATATTTATATTTAAATAAAAACACATAGAAGCTGAAGACAGATCTGTTTACTCTTAATATTAACTTTATAATTTCTGTGGTCAATAAATTACAGTTTTAATAAAAACTAATTATGGCCTGTTGTTAAACATGTCAAACCAACAAATAAAAATAATTAAATAACATCAATTTAAACATCAGTGAGTTATTAGTAATTTAGTCATGTAGCTGATATTAGAAAGTGTTTACAGAAATAACTGTGTGTGTGTGTAGGTGTGTATATGTGTGTGTGTGTGTGTGTGTGTGTGTGTGTGTGTATGTATGTGTGTGTGTGTGTGTGTGTGTGTGTGTGTGTGTGTGAGTTAGTTTTTAGAGGTTTTGTTTTCATTAGCTGAGGAAACAATAAAAAATAGTCTGGCAAATGTTTTTAAAAATGTGATTTCTTTAAATTATGTTTTTTTTTTGAATAAACAAAATTAAAAAATAATTATGTTTCTAATAAATTGTAAGAACATAAATGTTTTATAGATGTGCGTTTATGAGTTTATGTTTCGGTCAAACATTTAGTTAAATGAGGACAGATCTGGTTATAAGTCTTTGGTTCTCATGCTTCATAAAGTCGGAAAAAAATGTACATTTTGTTTAAAAAAGATATTTGTCCCAAAGTCTGTTATTTATTTATTTTATTTATTTATTTGTTTATTTATTTATTTATTTATTTATTTAACTAAATTTTCTACAGTTTGTTGTTTTGTTTTTAGTTCAAATCTTTATTAAAAAAGTACTATAAAGATGTTTTTTTAATGAATATACTTCAGAATATTTATATACACCTAATTTTAATAGTTTTCTTTCAGTGCAGAACCATCTTAAAACAATATAAAGTTTCAACTATATAAATAAAAATGTTAAATCAAATTTTAAAAACTTACATCAAAAAGTCTGTCAAATCTTTTTTGCAAAATGAATAAATAGTTAGTGTTACTGTGATTGAGTTCACCTCCTCTGTTGTCCACAGATCAGGTCAACATTGTAAATAATAAACTGTTTTTAATGTTTTACCTGGTGAAATAAAGGGTTAATAAAAGATCTGCATAAACCATTTAATTTTAAAGCAAACATCTTAGTTTTATGAACGTTTAGACTTCATTTACATTAATAAACTGCATTAGTACTGTTTTTATTTTTTTAAAGAACTAATAACTTTGTTTTTCAGTCATACAAACAATGAAAAACACAATTATTTTATGTATACTAAACAGGTATTAACCTGCATTAAGATCTTTCGAAATTGCTCCTTTTCTGCAAACAAACATTAACGTTCCTGTTTAAAATAGAATAAAGAGTTCTTATGTCTTTTTAAATCTACAATAATGTATAATAAAATATATTTTAAAAGGTTTATAGATGTTAATATACAAGAACCCAAACAGATAAAAGAAGAAATGAAACCAGAGAAACGCTAACGGGGTTAGCTTCATGATACGTTTACAGCTAACGTTGTTTTGTTTACGACTGTTTTTCTTTTGGCTGCAGCCGTGACCTTTGACCTCTAAGAATGGATGTTCCTTCAACCTAAAAGACTTGGCTGCTGCATTATTCAGCACGAGTTCGGCTGGGTGGGTCAGCTGATCACATGTCCTGCGGTGCGGCGGATGGCGCCCGAGACGTTTCGCTTGTCGAGGTGATTACTGGTCACGCAATGGGCCTGTGGAGGGGGGTGGGAGGGGCGTTCTCAGATCCTCATTGGATCACAGAATGTTCTTTTGTAGACTTTCATTGGTCTGTTAAAATTCCCATAAGCGCCTGGGGTGGGGGGTGGTGGTGGTGGGCTCAAGCTGATTTCACCTCCTCGCTTTTTTTTTTCTTTTTCTTTTTTAATCCTCCTGATTTTTCCTCTGGTTGTCGCTGTCTCTCCTCTTTAGTTCTCATCACGTCTGGTGCTAATCTGTCAGCCCACAAAAGCTTCGATTTCTGTTCGTTTTTTTTACAAGAACATGAAAAATGATGAAATTGGATCAAATCTGAATCCTCAGCTCTGAGTTTGTATTTCAGGACTCCAGACAGTCCAGTCCAGAACCCGTCCTCAGCCGTGCCTCTGCCTGTGAGCAGAACAGAATAGGATTTTAGGGTCTTGGTGAAAAAGACCTTCTTAAAGTAAAATCTCTGCTGGATTTGTCTGAATGAGTGCTGACATCTCAGAACACAGATCTGAGCCCGGACCATCACAGAACCAGGCTTCTGGACTTTTAGCTGACAACAATCTGGAATAATAATTATAATAAAAATAGTTTTCCCTCATCACTAACTCTGAATCTTTTAACAGTTTGATGCATTAACGTCACAACCTGATATCCACGAGTGGATTCTGGGTTCAGATCAGCTGTGAGAAATATTTTATCGTGTGTTTCCCCACACATTTCACTAATGAGTCATGGTGAATCCAACCAGATAAAACTATGATGTAAAAATAAGTCAGAATGTGGGTGTTCTTTGCTGAGGCCTTCAGGCTTGTATTACTGGGCTGCAACAGTAAAATACAACTAAAATAGTTACTGGAGAAACTATGACAGGGCTTCCAACATGTTGCCCAAAGACAGCTATAGCTGAAATTTCTAATAAATAGCTTAAAGAAGCATAAGGATCACAAGTTTGCTTAACTAAGTAGAAAAAAGAATGAAAAAAGCAACAAAAACAAGAATTTAGCTTAAAAAAAACTAACTTTAGCTAATGACATCTAAACATTAGCAAATATCTCATCTCTGTAAGTAGCTGAATAACAGAAAACAACTGTAAAAAGAATAAATAGCTCAAATTAGTAAGACTTATAAACATTTAAAGACATAATGTAACGTCTCACCATGCTCTGTTGTGGAGGAATGAACTCACAGTTTCTGAGTATGAAAGTAAGATATATGAGGGGCTTCATGTCCCCTCCTGTACACAATCATGGTGTCATTTGAGCTTTCTTTAAGGCATGGGAAATCTATAACATGTCTGAAGAATAAATATTAGAACATCATCAGCAAAAGTCATGATATTTGATTTGAATTTTTAGCTGTCAAACAGCAGTTATATTGACCACGGTTGTTTTATAATATCAATAAACAGGTAAAACATCACTGTATAGAAAGGATTTGCAGATTGAGACAGGGTCAGCAGTGATGTCACCTCAAAGCAAAAAGGTTGCAGGTTCATCTCCCGGTTGTAACCTTTATGGAGTTTGCGTGATCTGTCCATCAGTCCAAAGACATACATGTTAGGTAACTGATAACTCTTAAACTGTCCACAGGTGTAAGTGAGAGACACAAATGTGACAGACAGCCATTCACACCATGATGTAGCCCGGTGATAGACTTGTGACCTCTTCAGGGCACACCTCACCTCTCGCACCGTGGTGAAGAAGAACGTAGACAGATGATAAAACCCTAACATCACATCGCAGATGTGGTACCTCTGGCTAACATGATGCAATCATCTGTGAGCTGGTTTTCCAAATTAGCCACCATCCAGCCATTATTATCTTGCTACCCTGGAAATTTTCCTTATTTCAATAATCTTACCAAGTGCAATTATTCTTTTTTTGTTGGCAGATTATTTAAAAAATATGACAATTCAGATTCAAAGTAAGAGAAATAATCTCATAAAAATAAGAACAATCACACTAGGTAAGATTCTTGAAATAAGGAAAATGTCCAGTGTAGCAAGCCTAAATAACCTTACATTCTGCTATATTATACTTTAAAACAAGAGAAAATCATTTTGTCTGGATATATGATAAAAAAGACTTGGTTAGACACTTTTTCCAGTCAAGTAATGAGCTATTGCTCATTGGGTTGTTCCATTATGTCACTAACCCATTTGGCTGCATTTTGTTTAAATGTCCTTTTAATTAAATGTATAAAACCAACATTTCTTTCTACATTATGAAATAAATAATCTGCTCAGTAGATTAACACATTTTCTGTTATAAATTAGCTTTATGTCAGTTTGAAATGTCCAAATCTAACGCAGCAGATGGTTTAAATTAATCCTCGTGCAGATTCTGGGTCAGTTTGTGAGTCATTGTTAAACTCTTGAGTCTGATCCAACCTCAGACCGACTTCTTCCTCATGTAAAGGCTTAATATGATATTTACATGCTCTTTGTTTTATTTGATTCTTTTCATTTCTAATAAACCTCATGCTTTACCCACACCTTTACCACCTCGGACACTTCCCACCTTCACCCCCCACCTCCCACCCTTACTCTACCATCCTCCCCCTCTTCCTCACACATCCTGCTGACTCTCCTCCTCTTTATTGTTGTCCTCCATCTCCTCTGCTGTCACACCACTTTCCTGCTGCTCCGCTGTCACCATACTTTATATAATGTATGAAAGCAGGTCTGTCTGTAAAACTGGGCTGAAAACGTGTGGATGCAGCTGTTTTTGCATTAGAATAATGAGTATTTTTTAGGTTTAATAAAATAGGAAAATATGTTTTTACAAACACATGTCTTTTTCTTCAAACAGCATCCTGATTGCAGTCAAAACCTGATGGTTTTTAGCACAAAAAAACAAGTTTTTAGTGTCAACTTTATTATAAACAAGGTGACTCGAAGTTGCATTTTTTCTAAAAATATGACCCAGATGTGGTCTGTTTCAGTCAAAAAAAAAAAACTAAATCCCTTGGTTCATATTAAAATATTCAAGAGATTGCATACATGTAAATACACACAACATAAAAATTTAATAAACAAGAAAACATTGTCAACCATTCGACAGCTCATATAATGCAAAAAGTAATAAAAACACATAATCCTTGCATAGAGTCACATTTAATGAGGCACTTCAAATGAAGGAATCAATGCAATATAATCAAGATGTTAGAAAATAATATACATTTAAGCTAATATTCCTTTAAAAATGCATTATGCCTACAATCCGTCATATAAAACTTTACAAAAATATACTTGTTAGCACTCAGAATATGTGTATTTAGCTCAGAATAAGTCAAATGACTTTGTTCTGGTCATCTCAGTGGCAGTGGTCTTGAATTACTTTGACTCCAAATATTCAAACATATTCTAGTAATTTGTGTAATTTTATGAACCCCCATTGGTTTTCCATTAAAGTACTTTGTATAGAATATTGTGATTTCTTACAAGTACAAATAGCTAAAACAGAAGCTAGTGCTAGCACTTACAGTGGTAACTGAGGCACCTCCTGCAGGAGTTTTAAAAAGTCCATCCATCTTCTTACTGGAGGAGGTGGAGGAGGCAGCAGGTCTAGCGAGAAAATGAATTCCTTCAGAAACTTGTGATTCTGCCTTGGGGTCTCCTTCAGGTGGGTTGTGCCATGAAACCTGCAGAGGGATGAACCCAGAGGGCATCCTAATCGGATCCTAATCAGATGGTTGAATTACCTCAACTGACTCCTTTCATTAGGGAGGAGCAGCGGCTCTATTTCGATCATCCTCTTGGGTGACGGAGCTCTTTACCTTATCTCTAATGCTGAACCCAGTTACTCTAAACCCATGAAGCTCATTTCAGCCTTTTGTATCAAGAATCTTGTTCTTTTGGTCATGATCCACACCTTATGCCCATAAGTGATGCTGGAGAGTAAATAGACCTGTAAAACAGAAATCTGCTCGTTTTTCCACTACAACAAACCAAGGCAACGCCCTCAGTACTGTGGACAAAGCTCCCATCTGTTGGTCTATCTCCAACTAATTCCTACCATCATTTCTAAAACAACAACCTCAAAAATCTTTGAACTGGTTCTCTTGCAGCTTCTTTACATACTGTGAACCACTTCAACACAATGGCACAAAGGTCATGACCTTCATCGTCATCTGAAAAAACAGAGTTGAGATCCTCAGGTTCCCAAACTAGAAGCTGTCCTCTTAACAACTATGTTTCACGATACCATCCATGAACACCCCAAACAGGACCAGAGACCAAGGTAGTCCTGGTGGAGTCTAACCTCAATCAGGATTGCTCCTAACATTTCTATTGAATAAATTGACTGTAAGTCTCCCAATTTGGTTATTACAGGCAAAAGCATTTGGAACAACTCCCTTTCAGACAACCACAGATCATAGATGTCAGAAACAAAATGTGACTACGCTTTGAGGAAACAAATGTAAAAATCCACCAGAATACAAGCAGCATTTCAGGAGAGCAAAGAGCATCTGTTGTAATGTTAGTTCAAGACAACATGTTTGGGTAAGGTAAATTCACTAGAGGCATTGCACACATCAGAAGATTGACCACTGCGGCACGAGTGCAACGCCATATTAGAAGGGGCAGGCTGTCAATGTAAACTGTTTATTATGGAAATTTTCTGATGTGCTGACCTAAATTTACCATGTCATGGTACCCCGCCCCTCACGGTGACTGCTGGACATGGGCACCAGTGACCCCCCATGACCCTCGGATAAAGACAATCGATGGATAGATGAATGTTTACCACAGCACTGTCTGTTGAGTTATCCTCGCCCTGAACAATATGGCCACTCTCTTCGACCATGAAAAGTCACACGATGGCTCCTGGTTCCACCTTCTGACCCTGGCTGAGCCTGTTAGCTCCTCACTCTTCTACTAAAGCTTTAAATCTTGTCTGATGCTCCTCTTCAAAAGTATTAAATAGGAAAACAAATGTAAAATTTCAGAATCCTTTCTAAAACCACTGCTGTATCTGATTTGTCAGAGTTACAAAGCCTTAAATGTGCTCTGAGAGGTTCCTAACATGAGTGTCGAACTCAGTAACAGTTTTGTCAGGTCTGAACTCTGACGTCTTTTCCTCGCAGTCTCTTCAGCTCTCGCACCTGTCCGTCTTTCTGTCTGTTTGACTGACCAACTGTCCGTCTGGTTTGAAGTTTTCCTCTCGTTTCTGTCTCTTTCCTGTCCCCTCGCCGTCTGTCTGAGCTCTGTCCGGTCCATCTGTCACTCCGTCAGATTTAAATCTGGACTCACCTCTTGTGGGAACTCTGTCAGCCTCTTTGATGCCAAACATTCAGAGAAACTTTTACAGTTTTTACATTCTGAAACTTTTTGATCTGTGTATTTAGATGTGCTGATTTGTATCTCAGAAACCTCAGCTTTGTCGGTACATCTGAGTCAAACTCTCAGGCTGTTTGTCAGGTTGTGTCTGACCTTTGACCTCATGGTTGTAAAGCTCACACTGTGGAAGCTGCCTTTTTGCTCCTTTCAGGGGGGAGAAAGTGTCGGGATGGAAACATGGATTAAACCTGAACAAAAAGCAGGAGGAAGTGATTTAGAGACAGGAACGATTTTACTCCTCTGCTTTTTCTCGTTAATCAAAGGAAGCAGAAAGAAAGAGCTGTTTTGGGGGGACGTTCATCACTTTCGGCCCCCTGTTAAGCTCCATGGGGCCGACTGTCAGGAGGGAAAAGTAGGTTAAAAATGGTGGTCATCTTGTGAAGGCGACACGTCAGAAAACTGTGCAGCGGTTTTGGTGAAAAGCACATCAGAGCAGATGGTTGTAGGGAAACAGGAAGAAATGAAAGCATGAATCGGTAATAGAGCGTGAAGCCATGAGGTGAGGATGAAGAGTGGGTCGGGATGTCCCCCTTCGCTGGAGTTTCTTGTTCGGGGGGAAAAAAACGAGGAGGGAGAAGGAGGAGCCTCTGAGCGAACAGAGCGTTGAGAGTTTAGGGGGAGGGGGCAGGGGGCGGAGCTAAAAGAGGATGGGCAGCTCAACGAACCACTCGGATCGCGACGTTTCGCAGCAGATAAAAAAAAAACACGAGATCCTGGCGAAGATTGAGATCATTCTAATTAGAAGTGACTCTGCGTGCCAGTGATCCATGCAGGCTATTAGTGTTGTCACGAAACACAGCGGTCGCTACTGAGCATGCTCGGAGAGTTGGCCAGCCCCCACATCGCTGAGCTGTTTGGCGAGGGGAAGGTCACGCCGCCTGGGTGTGCAGCAGCAGCGAGCGCTCCCTCGACTCGCTCGCCGTTGCCTGGATTCTGCACGCGATCTTCAGCGGGGGGCGGGGTAGGAGCAAGCGGCGCTGCCAGCCGGGGTTGGAGCGACGGTGTTTGTTTCAAAATACTGCAGCACAGTTTTACTGCGGTTTTGGCTGCGACCGGAGCCGATGCCCTTTTACGGAGACCGGGAAGGGTTCAAGGCTGTCGGACACTGCCAACATACATCAGCTTTCATCTACAACTCATCCCAAATTTAACTGTAAAGACTAGAGCTGTAGAGGCGAAGCAAACTCAATGGATGTGTCAAAACTGCTCCAATGTGATGCCAACATGCATTTAACCTTTCTGCTTTAGGAAACACAAACCTTTAGGTTCACACATTATGGGCCCTTTAAACTTTCTGTACAAAACAAACAAGAAAACCTGGTCAAAACAAGACATGATGTCCACAAAACGGCCAAAGAGGAGACCAGAATGTCAAACATGGACAGTAAAAACTACTTTGGGTGTGGTGGTCAGATTCATCCCATTGTTTCCTACATGTAGAACACAGACATTTCATAAAATCTGACTTTTCACTAAATCATCAGGACTTCTTTCCTGCATTGACATAAAGTCTGAAGCCTGTTTTGACAGAAGAGGAAACTCTTCGTACATCAGAGCTGGAAGACAAACATGTCGTCACAAACAGAAAGTTAATAGCTGCTGCTGTATGAGGGTCACAGATCTGATACGGTGAAAGATTGTACAAATCAGATGTGACGTGCGAACAGAGAAACCACTCCCAATGTTGTAAATAAAAACTCATGTCAATAACAATATTATAGATTATTAGTTAGTTATTTTGTGTTTAATGTTCTCTTTAAATGTTCATTTATATTTACTTTTGTTCCCTTTAATGTTGTAAACCTTTATCATACATTTGAAATCTCTAATGCTTATAGTTTTTACCTCATCTTTTTTTTTTGCTATGAAAGGTAAGCAATAATATAATGTAGATGTGATTTTCTGTCTATTTTTGTTTGTCTATTAGCAAAATATGTCATGAACCACAGACTTTATTGAAACAAGTACAACTGGGAGTCAATCAGATTGAAAATGGCTGCTGGTCACTAAGCTTAGGAAACACAAAAACTCCTTTGACTTTAAAACTGGGCAAAATAGAAGCTTATAAATAAAAACATCTCTGCGTGCTGACAGAGCTTTGTTTAAAACATGACCGAGTGCTGGTGGCTAATATGTGATCCTGCAAGGAATGAAAGTTTTCTGAATGTTTTTGTTTTATCTGATATCTGATAAAGAAACTATTGCAACTTTGGGAAACTCAACCTCAGTATAAAAACTAAAGAGGAGTTTTCTGCTGATCTAAATAAGTAAAACAATAAAAAACTGAGTTTTAAAGTCCATCTAATCTGTCTAGAATCAACAAATTCAACTCATCATCTGGGGGGTTTTAGGGACAGCTGCTGGTGTTTCCATTTTTGCGATGGCGTCTGAGAGCAGACAAGTTTTTTATTTATTTATTTTTAAATGAAAGAGTAAAAATCTCTGTTTACATATTTTTTAAAAGAGGTTTGGTTTCTGTGTATCAGTCATTTGTAAAACTTCATACATTTAATAAAAAAGGAAATATCTGGAAATAACAAAAATCTATTCCATGTTTCAGGAGCGACAGTAAAAGTAAAGCAGTGCAAACATCTGATGTTAAAGTAATAAACTGAAAGATTGAAGTATTATTAGTCAGAACCAGGACTTCAGATAACTGCTTCTACTTTAACAACAAACTGGGAAAATAAACAAATCAAACCTGCCTTTTTATTCCTGTTTGTGTTTCTTGTATTTTGATAAAAGATTTATAAAATATGGGACATCATCTTGATTCAGGGTTGTGTACTGAACATGAAAGTTTACAGATTTTGTTTTATCTTTTTCCTAATGAGTCCTGATTCAATCCAATAATGAGTTAAATAAACTCAGGTCTTTGGGAGGTCAGACATGCTGGGTGTGTTTTTCTTTTCCAGCCGAGTGGAGCTCTGAGCTTATTTTCCACAGGTTCCTTTACGAAAGAAACAAACAAGTATCAAAGTTGACAGATGTTTTAAAAAAAATAAGGTTTGCGTTCTGCGTACAAATGTGTAACTAATTCTTTTTTGTGCATCTTTACGTGAAGGTGTTTTAGATTTACAACATGAACTGATTCATTTACAAAACTTTGTAAAGAAAACACATTTTAAGTTTTTAACAAACAAATCATTTAAAAACTAAAA
>JARVGW010000001.1:33290814-33312773 GCA_031762495.1 Anablepsoides rubrolineatus | reverse complement strand
GTGTGTGTGTGTGTGTGTGTGTGTGTGTGTGTGTGTGTGTGTGTGTGTGTGTGTGTGTGTGTGTGTGTGTCAGAGGGGGAATATAAAAAAGGGAAAGTTGGTGGTTTCTGCCTTCAGAGGAATAAGCTGCACATATCACACAAAGCATCAGTGTTCGGAATCTCAAATCCAGTTCCATGTCGGCCTCTGAATGGTTTTTAGATTCACACTTTGTGTCTGCTGTGTTCTAAAGCCGTCGTTCCTTGAGAATATGTTGAAGAAATTTATTTCAGCTCCATTCTAAAGAGAATTGTCTCAAAACCAGGATTTTACCACTAAAATAATGGATTATGTTCTATTTAAACCTACTGCAGTTATTCAGACCCCCCCCCACCCCCCCCGCAGTTCCCCTTCGTGTTGTGTCATGAAAATCAAGCCCTAACAAAATAAATTTGCGATTTTGTTGACAAACAGTATGAAATTAAAAGAGACCCATTTTACATTTCCTATAGAAATTAATTTATTTAATCACCTTTATTTAGCCAGATAAATCACAGATCTCTGTTTCTGGGCCTGAAGTCAGGCTATCATGTTTTGGATTATGGGAGTAAACTGCACAGAAACACCCCAGATCCAAACCGGGACCAATACTAATAACTAATCTGTATTTTCTTTATGTGAAAACATTTTTTTACTGTAAAATCACAGAGGCCTGAAATAGTTCTTGTTTTTGATTGCTTTAAAATGTATCCCAGCGTTTAATGAAAATAATGTAATACTTCCGGAAATCAGTGTTTTCTGTGTAAGCTCATCTTTTTAACTAAATCCTTTCATTAAAGACGGATTCAACTGTCCATCTCTCTGGTGTTTCTTTGTTTAACTATATAAAATCAATGAAATTATGTAGCTGCTTTTTAATAAAATCTTTTTACTGCGATAAGTTAAAATGTTGATCCAGCCACATTTTCCTTGAGCTCGATAGTGTCATATTAAAAAAAAAAAATAGAAAAAAAAACATGATGCGTTTCATGCCAACAAACCTCATAGATATCTAACTCTCAGATACCACATCAAATTACAACTCATAGGTTAATTGATAGCTTTGAATTATTAACTAGTTGCTGCAGCCATATTAATTGGCTCAAAATGTTCATCACTTTCTGAGGGTTTCTTTGGTCCAGTGGTTCATAAGATATGTTGATAATAATCATTGACTCTAGCAATAAATGCTGTTTAAAAAAATATGTTTTGCACCGATGTGAGTAACTCTCACTCCGAATTTGAACACAATATGTAAAATTAACTGATTTTTAGCCTTTTAGAAAAAAAGATAACTGCGTCAACTTTAAAATGTCTTCATCAGGTTTAAAGATTTTTTTTTTCAAAATATACTGACAGAGTTTATGTCCTGCAGAAACAGCAAAATATTTAAAACCTTTTTACTTTTTAAACCCCAACGGGGTATTGCAGCATTTGAGAGAAAACAAAACTAAATATAAAACTAAATATAAAGCTAATTTACAATACGATGTGAATAAGATAATAGCATTAATAATAATGTATTATTATTATTATAAATAACAATAATAACAACAACAATAATAGTAATAATAATAATATTTTATTATTATTATTGTTATTATTAATATTAATATTATAGAAATAATAATAATAATAATTTTAGTAGTAGTAGTAGTAGTACAAATGTTACAAATACTACTACAGCACTCAAAGCACGTTGATTTGAGTAAGTCATTGACAAGCAAAATTGTAATTCTTGTAGTTCATAACATTACTGACCCTACCATAATAATCGATAAATATGATTTAGCCTAGTTTAAACAAAAATATATTTCCATTTTAATCCTCTAAAACATCTAAAAATAAAACTTCTAAAAGTGATGAAAACTTTAATTTATTTTATTTAAGTGATCTAAACTATAATTTATAAGATTATATCAACAATCACGAAGAGGGCAAGAGATAAAACAATATAATCGGGAATATACAGAATCTGATTCAAAATGCTGCGTTCAGGGTCTAAAATCCAAACACAACGAACCTTTGAACTGTAGAACAGACCAACACTTCCACCTGCTGGAATATACGTGTTACCGCACGTTGAACCAAGTTCGTTTTAGGGTTTATTTTTATTATGTATTTATGTTTAAATAACAGAATATGTTCCTTTAAAATTCTTATTATCACCATCTTACAAGATGGGAAAACTAACAGGAATTGTAAATAATTTGTTTGAAAAATTACATATTAAAATTAAAAAGGAAATATTAGATTTTTAATGTTAACTTCAGCAGTAAATTAATTTATTTATCTTTATATATATTTATTTGTACTTTTTGTTAATACAATTTTTTTCAATTCCCTAAATAACATTTAATTTAATACTTAAATTTGAGCTTGATGCATATTTGGAATTCTTTCTATTTTTGTTACATGATAACAAAATATTTGTTTGTTTGATGGTATATGGAGTTTTATATTAGATTTTGCAACTGTCACATTTTACAATCTAAATATTTTTTTTTGCATATATGCGTGAGCATTTTTTTTCTTGCTATTTGTATAATTATGAATAAAACTGTACAAATCATAAAAATATTGTTTGCAAAAAATATGAAATGTTGCTCTACTCCAACTGCATTCAGCTTATTTTGAAAGTTAAATTAAATGACAGATTTTGTCTTTTTGTCTCTGATTTTGTCATCAAATCAACTCAGTCTGGATGTATTTCTCGGTAAAACAAAATAGGAAAATTAAGCCTTTTGTTCAGTTTGCTCCTCAAATGAACATAAATTATTATTATTATTATTATTATTATAATAATAATAATAATAATGAAAAACAACAGTATTTGATTGTAGCAGGTCGTTGTTTAAACGCTTACTCTTTAAACTATTTAAGAGTTTTTCTCGGGGGGAAAAAGCCTAAATAAAAAGAAAAGAAACTCCAAACCCTGTTTCTGAGGGAATAATCCGGATTATTCGCAGAAAGAACAGCAATAGACTCACGCGCTCCGTGCAGGTTTAACTTCCTGGGTTGTCCTCTCTGGGACAGGACCAGTCATGGTCTCATCCTCAGACAATGACTTGAACATTTTCAGAGGAGCCTTCGGGCTGTGAGGCAGGAACAGCAGAGCCCAATAAACCCATCTGTCTGGCCTAAATGACTTTATGGAAGCTTGGTCTTTGCGTCTTTGTGTCTCGAGTTGGGCGGAAAGTCACGTTTATTCTCCAAATGCGCGCTGTTGCTTTATGACCCTGCAGGAGGCTGGAGGTATATGGACGCCATAAAGGAGGGAAACTACGAGGCAAAGCACTGACTTTGACAAAAAACGAGCAGATAGAGATGTTGAAAAACTCACAAGACAAACCTGGGAGCAGCAAAGCACCTTGACAATGGAATATAATCAGATTTAAAATATAAAAATGAAAAATACTGTCCTATAATTTGAAAAGTGACGCACTATTTTAGCTTTTTTATTGTAACCGTATTAAATAAGAACAAAAAAACTATGATAATATAAAGAAAAGTCAGTTTTTGCATTGAATGCATATTGCATTCATATAACTAAAATACATCTACTGCAGTAAAAAAAAACTTTAATATTTCTTCTATAATTTAAAAAAAATTCTTTTTAAAATCTTAAAACCAAAGTTAAAAAGCATAAAAGTTGATAGATGCTCATTGAGTGTCTAAATTGTATAAATTGAATTTAAACAAAAAAAGAAGCAACACAGTGCAGAATTTACAAAATTGTGATCAATCTTTTTTTTTTTATTTCATTTAAAATAAAATAAAAATCACAGAGCAGCATATTTAAGGTATATGACAGCATCCATCCAGAACCTGCTGCCGGTCTTTGTGTTGCTTTGAGTCCATTTTGACAAAAACAAAACCCTAAAATATTCCTATAATGAAAGTTTCCTGTCATCTCGTTGTACCTTACATTCTGAACAGTTGTGCGTCGTTTGTTTCCACCTCTTCGTCCTCACAGAGAGCTCCCCTGCAGAGTGCTGCCACGCCATGTAGCTTATAGCAATGACTGGTGTGTGTGTGTGTGTGTGTGTTCACAGAGGAATATCTGCATATCAAAACCACAGTAACAACAGCAACAAGGACAACAACAACAATAACAACAATAGAAATGCCTGTGATGAGGCAACATGCACAGTTTAACAAAGAATAATAAGAATAAGGAAGTTTAAAGTCCTCTCTTATTTCAGAGGAGACCGGATGATTTTCCTTTTTTTTCCCATTTATTTTAGCTTTATTTGTCGAAGATATCACAAATTTGTATATATTTGATGGTTGAACAAACAGATTAAATCCAGTTTCAATCAAGAACCTTTTTTAAGAACTGTAACAAGAGGTTTTTATCCCACTGTTCAACCCTGCCTTCCATCAGATTACTAGATGCTGGTTCAAACAAAATATGAAGTTTTAAAAAAATAAAATGATGCAAGCAGTGAATTTTGTTTTTAAATGAGTCTATTTTGAGAGCTTGGCTTGTTCTAACCCTCTGAACTTGTAGAGATTTTGTTCTGTTTTGTACCGCTTTCAGCTGCTAAACAGATGTTCTTACAGGTAAGTTGGACCTCTACGTGTGTTGCAACAAAACCTCCAATAATCACTCATCCTCCTCTTTAGGATGCTCCGGCCATGATTTACTGAGAGCAATTTTAGATTTTAAATCTTCAGCCCACACCACATATCGATCTGATTTCTACTCTGATAGCTTTTATTTGACCAATTCATGGATGTCTTCCACTGAGCTGTGTTAGTTTTAGAGCTCAGGGATCACCCGCTGCTGCTTTTCAGCTTTTTCCTTCGAAACAAGCATTAATCTGATTCTCTCTTACAAACCATAAATAAGAAACCTCCTAATTAAATTGCTTTCAGAGAGTGGTGAAACACTCAACTTCACATATTCATCAGTGTTCCCAATCTGTTAAAACATTCACTGTAATGCTCCAAATTATTTTGTTGATGTTTGTTTTGTCTTGTTTTTTTCATTCAAAAACCCATGCCAATGTTTTTTTTTATTTCTTACGTGAGTTTCCTTAAAGATCATTTTATTTGTGTGTCTTTTTTATTGTTTAAGAATTTCAGGAACAGAACATGGACCATGAGGTTCTTTTCATGTGTGTGCAAAATCCTCCACATGGGATTTGATCAAATTTTTCCCATTCCTTATAAGGAAAGTTGTCATGGAATAAATGTGTATTTTTTAATGCAAATAGCATGTTTATCTTTTTAACAGTGGAATGCAGAACTAAATTATTTTAAAATAATAACATACTTAAAATTAAAAATATTCCAATGTTTTTTTTTAACAAAAAGCTCATATGTCCTGTTTTATGTCTTTGATGTTCCTTTTTTGTCTCTATAGTTGAAGTTTTTATTTAATATGAGTTTTTTTTAAATGATTCATTTTGTGTGTTATTTGCTAAATCATAAAACCCAAATTCATATCGACTGAAAGCAAAGACAGATAAATGAGCAAAAGCTTTGATTATTGAACCAAACATAAACAATAAGGACAATTTGGTGCATCCTGGTCTCCCCTGCTGACTTTTACTTCACTTTCCCAAACTTCACTTCATCATCGTTAACTAAATGTTCATGGAAGCTCATTTAGCTCTTTTTTTTTTATTCAGCAACAACCTCACTGCTTCTTCACCAAACCCAGAGAGAAAATAAAAAATAAAAGTGAAAATCCCCCCACCCCATCCCCACCCAGCCCCTGCAGACATCAGTCATTGATACCCCTCCTCTCCCGGATCATCAGCTTCTTCATCTTCATCCTCCGGTTCTGGAACCAGATTTTCACCTGTCTCTCTGTCAGATTTAAGAGTCCCGCCACCTCCAGACGCCGGTCCCTCGTCAGGTACATGTTATACAGGAACTCCTTCTCCAGCTCCAGGGTCTGGTGCTTGGTGTACGGACACCGCTTTTTCCGAGTCGATTTGGCGTGGATCCAACTGGCTGATGGGTTTTCTGGAATAAAAATTTAAAAATAAATATAAAAAATAAATAGGCACTCTTCACTTTTGTGTGTGTGTGTGTGTGTGTGTGTGGGTGTGTGTGTGTGTGTGTGGCCTTGTTCTTGCTGGATGATTTTTCAGGAAAATGGGGACCAAAGCTCGGTCCCCACAACTTCGGAAGCTGGTTTTGGGTGGGGGGTTTAGATTTAGGACCAAGGTGTGAATTGAGTTTAGGTTAGTTTTAGGGTCAGGTTAGCCTTATAAATGGTCAGGGATAGGCTATAAAATAAAAAAAAATGAATGGAAGTCAATAAAAGTCCCCACAAGGATAGAGACATAGTAGGTGTGTGTGTGTGTGTGTGTGTGTGTGAGTGTGTGTGTGTGTGTGTGTGTGTGTGGGTGTGTGTGTGTGTGTGTGTGAGAGAGAGAGAGAGAGAGAGAGAGAGAGAGGTGACCAATAACTTTAGGACTACACCCTTATTTGTAAAAAAAAAAAAAAAAAGTTAATAAGTTAAAATAAATCAGTCCTTAAAAATGTATATTATAGTATAGTTCTAAAATAATTCTAATCATTTTAGAAGTTGTAACATTAAAAAGTGTTTGTTGCTTTTTACCCACCTAGACTATTTTCAGCTGATATTTAGCTAAAATTAGGTATAAACCTAATTAATGCAAACAGCTAGAGCCTTAATGCGAGTTTTATTAAACTCACTCTTATAAAACTCTTCCCCATTTTCAAGACGTTTTGGCCAAAAAAAATTGTATTTTTCCTGTTATAATAAATCTCATATAACTGCAAATCAAATTTCTATTCCACGTTTCTATTTTCATTATTTGTTGCAGATGCAAAATATACGAACCCATATGTCACAAATTCATAAACTATTATTTTAATTATTCAACTGGTTAGATATTCCTAAGTTAACTTATTATTATTATTATTATTATTATTATTATTATTATTATTACAATAATTTGTAACAATTTTTACACAAACATAAAATAAACTTTCATAAGGAGCAAAATATTATTGAATGACTTAAATAAAATGGGAATAATACAGTTGAGATGCAAACACAATAATAATAACAATAATAATAACAATAATAAGCGCAAGTAAAAAAAAATCTGACAATTGTGCTAAAATTTCACAGAGATAGAGACTTATTCCAGTGTTTTTTGTTTTTTAATAATATTTTTATAGCGTTTGTTTATTATTGTTTTGTTCTCTTTTGAGAAAAAGACTAAATTAAATTGGCCTATTTTAAAAATAAAACTGTAGTTTTTGTTTCCAACTATAAAGGGGCTGACCAATGAAAATATGCTTGAAGGATGTTTGTGTAAACCAAGAATATTAAGGATAAATGATCAAGACTTGTGAAAAATGCATTCAGAACAAACTCGAAGGTTAATTTTGGATGAAAAGCAGCAGAAAAAGTCTGATCTGAAAAAAGTCACCTGCTAATCCTTTAGTGACAAATGACTAAATAACAATAGCAGCTTAATTATTCCAATGGACAATAAAGTTTTATATTTGAGGGTTTACAGGACATTTATAGGCCTATAAAAGCTACACACACACACACACACACACACACACACACTGAGCCACACCTGTGTGTCCTTAAAGCTAATAAACATTCCTGAGTTTAGGGGACATGTCAGTGGTTTTTACCCGGGTCGAGCTGCTGCGGGCTTTTTCTCTCCTCGTCCTCCTTCTTGGTCTCGGTTTTGGCCCCCAGCTCCTCCACGGTCCCCAGCCGCTCCAGGACCACCTCGGCCGGGCTGGCGAAGCTCGAGTCGTCGGCGCTGTCTTGCTGCGGAGAACTCTCGGGTTTAATCGCCTCGTAGGTCGGGCTCGGGTTGGACAGGTCCCCCTGCGTGGGGGGACACGCGGGGAAGCCGCTCGGCACTTGGGATAAAGCGGTGTCCGAGGTGGGGGTCGCGCCCTCCCAGCAGCGGACGAACCTGCTTTCGGACGCCGCCACGGGAGCGAGGTGCTCGGCGTGGCTCGGCGCCTGCGGGCCGTAGTACGGGTGGTGGTGGTGATGGTGGCTCAGGAGGTGATGCGGATGGAAGAGGCCGGGGAGGGAGGCGCCGGGGCCGGACTGCAGCTGGGGAGACACCGAGGAGGCGGTGCTCGTCCAGGGGGAGAAGCCATTGAGGTTCGGCTTGTTGGAAAAATGGGAAAAATCCGGGATGTTGGAGGCTGCGGCCCCCTCCTCCTCCTCCTCGTCCTCCGCTCCCCGGGCTGCCTTCGCGCAGGCGGCCGCCGAGCCCTGCAAGCCTCCCGGGATGAAGTGCGCGCCGTACGGCTCCTCGGTCTGCAGACCTATCATAGAATAATAATTCGTTAGCGACATGTTTATTTTATTATTTCAATAAAAAGACACTTAGAGCGCCTGTAAAACCGTAGAGGGGCTGGTATAGAGGCTTGCATCCTCCCCTAAAATGGTAGTAATTTTTTTTTTCCTGCCCTTACCGTCTTCTCGGCTGCCAATTGGTTACACTGTGGATCACATGGTTAGACTGCATAGGAATAAATCACATCGTTCTTTTGTGTTCAGAAATGCCAAATAAAACAGAGCCTTGCTGCAGATGCACCTGAACGCAACACGCTTTAATAACTATATAAAAGCACTTTAAAAGGTAGAGGCTTTTTCCAAAACATTTTATTTTAAAACTAATTTGACTTTGATCAAGTTCTTTAATAGAACTCTAAACGATTGTGTTTAGAGATTTTCATCTTGATTTGTCTCAAACTGAAAGAGTCTCTTGGTGGATGGTTTTCTGCACTTTTTATTTTTTTTTGAGCAACAAAACTCACATTTAGACAAAGTCGTAAAGAGTTTCTTTCTTTGAATAGCAGATTGATACCTCTGAGGCAACATCAGCTAAAAATATATATAAATATTCTCAGTTGCACAAATGTTCAGAGTTGTGTGATCTGTGCTCAAAGCTGCATTTTGAATGCATTAATCTAAATTAAAAACAGAGTTCTGATTCTGTAAAACACATTTTAAAATATGCTCATCCCTTATTAACAAATGTCATGATTCTGATTCAGTTTGATGAAAATGCTTGTTTGAAAAGCTTGGGAAAAAAATGGATAGAAATGGTAAGAAAAGCATGTGGACACAGGTTAACGACTTTTCTTTGTCAAGGGCAATAACCACAACATTTAAGGGGCAGAAAACACATCATATAAATGAAATGAAACAGGTTCCAAACATTTTTTTGTGTCTCAAAACTTATGGTTTGTTGCAAAATATATATATTTTTCTAATAATTAGGGGACAAAAAACAAACATTAGATTCAAGTTAATTTTGTATGTTCATAACTTATGGTTATAACATTGACATCACTCATATAGTCTCTTCAAATCAACTAATTTTGTAAATGGACAAAAGCTTAAAACACATTTATACAATATTTATTTGACTTTTTACTTTGGATGATTGAAAAGCTAAAAAATGATCCCTTGTCACACGAGCTGTTTCCAGATCTTTAAATACAGGGAGATAAATTATTTTTTTGTATTATGGTCTGAACCGCAGTTAAATTCTCTATTTTCATTGTTTTGTTTGACCTGAGACAAATGCATGAAGTCTTATAAACAGGGATCAGTATTTTGTTTTTATAGTCAAACAGGGTCTCGTATCAGATGAATGAGGCAAAAAAGAAGAAAAATTCAAAAATAGTCTGATCCTGTTAGCATCCAAATATTTGGTTGTTCCAAGTCTTATTACTTAAACAGACATCTTTGCAATAAATGCCTGAACTTTTCACCTGAAAAAAAAAAGGACAGAATGCAAACATGAATTTATTTGTGTCTCTAGTTTTGGATGCCAGACTTTGGTGCACTTTGAGCACTTTAACCTTTTTTTGGCAACAAGGTGATGAAGCACCTTTAGACGCTAACTGAGTGGAGGAAAGTGGTTGTCAGTTGTCCCAGGAAGTGAAGAAGATGAGGGTGAAGATGAAGCTGATATAAAAGGATGCTGAGTTTGTTGTGTAAATGTCTCTCTGGGGGACACGTGCAGACCCAGAAAGATTTTAAAAAATGATAAGTTAGAGGGACTAAATCATTTCTTAAATCATCTTCTGTCATTTAAAACATATTGTATTACCTGGTCATTCCATCCTATCTGCACTATTCTTACACCAGAAACACTTAATCTATACTTGTCATGACAATAGAGACACTTCTTGAACATTTAAAACACGTCACTCTATATGTCTTGACCACTTTATCACTGGTTTTTAAACTGCAACTCTGACCATAATGTTTTTCTGGTCACTTTTTTCACTGGATCTAATTGCATTACTCCAAATATATTGTCTGCTGTGATTACTGTGCTGAACTGGTGTACATATGTTTTACATTTTTTAGTATATTTTTCCTTTATCCTTTGTATTTTCTTCAATTGTTATATTTGATACCTATTGCACATTTACACCAAAGCAAATTCCTAGTTTGTGAACCCTGTTCATTGACAATGGCAATAAAACTGATACTGATTCTGATGACCATGAAGAAGGATTTAAATAAGATGTTTGCTGCACAAGTACAACAATAAGGTCTCAAGTCCTAAATCTAGACTAAATGTTTCTGTTCTCTCCAGTTAGAAGTACCGCAAACACAAATCTCAACATAAAAATGTCTCAAGTATTTCATCTGAGAATATATTTCTATTTGCAGTCAATCATTTCACCATGTTTCATCACTGTCCTCCAGTTTTTTGGAGTACTGTTGTCTTGTTGCTGCTTATTTTATCACATGTGGCAGTACAGGTGAAAAAAAAAAAAGAATTCTTTTGGTTCGGTCCAGACACATCCCTTCTTTATGTCTTCCCGTGTGAACACACACTAAAACACACCCTTGTTCTCCCACAGACTGAGTGAACGGTTCAGGACAAAGACAGAAGCGACAGACGACCCGGATTGCCCCAATAAAAGCCATCAGCTGGAGGAAGCGGTGGTTATGACAGCAGGGGTGTGTTGTGATTTGTTTGCGGTTCAAGGTTTATTTGCAGCCTTGGACTCATTGTGTTTTCTGCTGTCTGGACCCCCGTTGTTCAAAGTCAGGACCCCAAGATTGTAAGAGAGAGAGAGACACAGAGAGAGAAAGGGGCGGGAAAACTAAAAGAAAAAGAAAGGCTGAGGAGAGCCTCTTCACCTTTGTATGTTTTCTTTTCTGCAGCACTTTGACAGTTTGAGACATTACTGCAGAGGTCATAAAAAGCTGCTTGATAATTTCACTTTACAGCCTATTTAAGCGGGCCTCTGGGTGTACTTAACTTGTCGCAAAAGTGACATTAAGTTCACTTTGATACTGTTTAAAACCCCTCAAACAGCAGATCTGGAGTAGTAGTTTTATGAGGTTTGTTTACAATATCAGAAATATTTATTATTATTTATTGTTTGTTTTTACAGTCACTAAACCTTAAATGTTACTTGTTTACTTACTTGTTTTATTTTTTTTTTTGAAAATGCAAAAACTACAAAATCACATCAATTTTACACAAACAGCCCATACTCAGAGCTTTCATTTTAAAGTCAACTGTCAATGCAAATCTTCAAACACATCAGAGCAAATTTGTGAAAAATCTTTTTTTTTTAACTTTTTTAATTCTATTTTAGAAATGTAAGTCAAAGCAAAAAAGTGTTTTGAATGGATTTTCTTTTATTTCAAGTAAATCTGCTTCAATTGGAGTCAAAAACTGATTTCTCATTGTTTTATATAAATAGTGTGAAAATAAATGTGTGCATATTAAGAAAAAACATTTAAAAACAAGTCTTTTCAGTCATGTAAGAGAAAAGAATTAATTTTTGCAATTAACAACCTTATTTATTGGCAGCATACCAGAACGGCCCATGGAGTCATTAAAACCTCTGTAACTTTGCTCTAGTTTATTTTAGCAGCTTGAATCTTTTCACAGGTAATGTCCACATGCATATTCATGGTTTCTATGTGTTTTTAGCCATATTTATTATATTTTAAAAGGATTACATACTGTCTAATGCAGGAAAACTGCAGGCAACACTTTCTGTTCCATCCTCACTATCTTTGAACAACAGCTGCTTTATTTTGTAAATGCTGAGACACACTCAGTTACATTATATGTTATTTCAACCCAAACTATATAGGATATATAGTAAGTACTTTTACTTTATTACAGTACTTAAGTAATTTTTTGAGGATTTGTAATTTTATCAAGTATTTTTTTAAACATAACTTTTACTTTTATTTTGTTACATTTAAAACATAAAAATTATACTTTTACTTATTTACTTTATACCTCATTACACACTACAAATTTAAATATAACCAGAACTCATCATATGCATTCTAAAAAAAAAAACAAAGAGTTGAATTAATAAACCAAGTTATGTCAACTGGATGTCAACTGGTTCCAAGTGAACAAATGTGAAGCAATTCATACAAAAAAAAATCAAACTGCTCAATTTACACAACTCAGTTTAATAGAAATAGATTGGATAAATTCGATTTAACTTCTGAAAGTGAGTGTAAAAGTACTTTTACTTTCCCAATTATTGTGAGCATTTTTATGATTTTTACACTTTTTTTTATCAGTGAGATAAAAAATGTAAAAAGTCATTTTCTGTGGAGGTATTTTTACTTTTCCTATTTTAAATACCTCTGAAGAAAACCCCTTGGGGCTGGAGATGTTGCCCCCCAATTTTTTGTTGCACTCAAAACAATTGAGTAATTACTTCAAAAATTAATTTCGGATTTCCTTTAATTGATGGGAATGTGTGACCACAACATGTGACCACAAGGTTTTTCAACTTATTTCTGTTATTAAGATGTACTGTTTTGTTTTGTAGTGAAGTCATGTTACTTTGATTGAACTTTTTATTAATATTGTTATTTATTTTCTTTCTCTCAGACTTTATGAACAATTATTTATTTTACAGATTTTTGCTGACAGGAGTAATAAATCTGTTGTGTTCAGGAAATGCAAAAGAAAAGAACATACAGTATATTTTTTAATGCATTTCTCCTAATTATTCCAATGGTTGACCAAAAACAAAGCTGGTATTAGCTTAGAGCATCTCACTAAACATGTCTCACTTCTCTGAGATGACTGGCAGCTTTCTGCAGGCTCCTCATGTTTGAGTTTACCAGTGTTTTTCTGCAACAATATTTGCTGATTCTAAACAGCTCCTGGCAGATTATCCACTTGTACATATACCTCAGAGTTGAACTGATCACAACAAAAGATTATTCCATTTTGCTGCTTCCTCATCCAAATTGAAATTGAGGGAGTTGGTTTCTTTTACTGCTTTAAGACCAGTTTTACACAGTTTGTAAAGAAGGTATTTGTTTGTTTTAACTGATTTTGTATTCTATTTTAGTCTTACCTTTGTGGGTTTTTCTTGTTTTACTTTATTTATCTTGATGGATATATGTGGTTTTAGGATGTGGTAATGCCTGTGAGGCCATTCTTGGCCCTGTCTCTCTTGGAAAAACATATTTGAATGAGATCTACCTGGTTAAGTAAAAGGTTAAATAAACAAAATGTTCTGTTGTAATCAGCAATCCAAACAAACAACTGATGACTTTATAAAGAACAGTTTGAACTGTGATAAAAATATATATAAAAAGCTGAAAATAGCATTAACTTATGTATTTACTGCATTGTGCTCAGTAAATGTTTTATTTACTTTTATAAAATTGCCATTAATTAATTTATTTTTAGTTATTAGTCAGCATATTACATTACAAATATTGATTTAGACAGATTTTTTAGATTTTTATTTTGCTCATCCGTTGTTGTTGTTTTTCTTTTAGTTGTTCCCTTCTGCCGTTGCAACGTTGGGATGCCATGACCACTGAGCCTCTTTTTTATCCCAAATGACAATAAATAAAGTAACACATCCAGGATTTGCATGTTTCCACAGTCAGTGGCTCCATGGGCTAATACATGAATCCATGAATAATAACAAAATAAAATTAAAATCATCAACACAATAAATCTAAAAAAAAGGCTACTCTGTAGCTTAATTTGAGCAACAGAAGCTGCATATTTCTAAATCTTGACTGTTTTATTCAAGTACATTCAGACCTCTGAACACTTTGTGCTATAATATAAATTATTGTCCTTTATGTTTTTAATCATTATCAGACCTTCTGAGAACACATTGGGGAAATTCAAATATGATACAGAAACCTCAAAGATCTTTAAATGTTCTGATTGGATCATTTGATTTAGAGTTTTTTTTTTTACATCATGCTGAGTGTGCAAGTGAACACAGATGATAAAAAGCCCAGCTGGGTTTCAGGTATCATCCATGAGTCAAAATGAGACATTTAACAGACTGTCATTCTAAAGCAGGGGTTTCCAGTGTCCTGCATGTTTTAGCAGTTTCTCTGTTCCAACACCTGATTTGAAGGAAAGGGGTGGATTCATCTCTGCAGAACACGAGGAGCTAATTAAATCACTGAACCAGGGGTGTTGGAGCAGGAAACAAGTACAACATGCAGGATGATAGGGCTATCCCTCCTCAAGTCTGCAGCAGCTGATTGAACAAAATCTTGATGCTACTAATGTTGATGAAACATTTCTTATTAAAACTGGTGCAGAGAGCAGGTTTTGCTGCAGATCTCAGAGCAGTGGCTCTCTCTCTGCCTCCAGCTGTGAACTGAATCAGCTCTGACACATCTTGGACTCCTGGAAGGAGAAACGGAGGACACAGAGAACAGATGGCGAGGACAGTGCAGCAGAGGGTTGAACCATCATGAGCAGAATGTTGCTGCCTTTGAAAGGAGATGTAAATCACTGCCTGCAGGGTTGTTTTTTATTGTAAAAGTTTGTTTTGTTGTTATAAAACACCAAAAGAGACGTGTAGTTCTTGCTGGACAGAAATGCCAGGTTAAATGTTTCAAACAGAAAGAGATCATTATGGGAATATGTAAATACTCCAAACGCAGATTGCACCAGATTTTTGCTTTGGAGTTTTTGGATTCATATTTGTCTATAAGCGAAAGAAATGTATCAGAAGCCAGAGACATTTTTCAATTAAACTTTCAAACAACCAGTAATTTGACGTCCTACAAATGATCAGCTTTTGGAGTCAGTCAAGTTGGTCACCACAGCTTAGTGACTTTAGATACATGAAAATAGCTGAAATTAGGTAGTTTATAGACATTGTGCCAACATGTAACATAGTAGCTGAGAGTTATTAATTTCTCTTTGCCTTTGCTTAAAATGATATCTTAGGTTTAAATAAAACTCCCAGAACTTAATCACTGTATGCACCAACAGTTTGTTGGATGCCATGGCTGTTTGACATTGGCTGACACAAACATGGCTATAATTCAATCAGTTTTACAGACTAAAACACTCAGAGTTATTCACATCACACACTCTGAGAGGGATCTCTCACTTTTTACCTTATTTAAAAGCTTTGACTAAAACGGTTACATTTTAGTCTGAAATTCTAACATGAAAATGCAAGAACGTGCAGTAAAGAATAGGTTTTAATTTGGTATTACAATGTCATGTTTATTTGTTAGAAAGTTTTGTGGATGTTCTGAGAAGTTTGTTGGTGTTGCTGCATGATGAAGCAAAAACTCTCTGTAGATAAAATGAAAACAACCATCTGGATTATTTAGAACTGATAATTGAATATTACTGAAAAAACAGACTTCTGTCTAATTATTATTATTATTATTATTATTATTATTATTATTATTATTTAGTTTGAAGTCCCTAAAGCATATAAACAAATAACATTTGATTAACATTTTAATAATAATAAATAATCGAGGTATAAGGTTTGTTTTTTTTTCTTTTCTTTCTCTCTCTTTCTCTTGTTTGTGTACTTTTCCAAATTATTATTACACTACTAGGAAAATGTAATAAATTCATTACTAATTACTAATATTTTTTGTCCCATAAAGCAAATAACTGTTCTGTAATGATGAACAAATCATGCAATGAGTAAATAATTAACTCAAAATAAACAAAGAAATAATCAAACAAACAAACAAACAAACAAACAAACAAATAAATAAATAAATAAATAAATAAATAAATAAATAAATCATTTGGGTTTGAGTAAAAGAGTAATTAATTTAGTTTTTATTTTCTGTAGATTTGTAATCATTAGAATTTTAATTCAACATTTTACCTTTTTGTTTTTCAATATATCCTATCCGCACTGAGAAACTTGATCGCGCCAAAAGGAGATTCAATCGACACTGAAAGAGCCAGAAGCAAGAGCAATAAATTAAATATTGATTTTTCGTTTGAACCACATTTTTCTGCCCTTTTTCTTCTTCAGAGCATCATGTCAGAATGATCGAAAGGCCGAGCTGCTGCTGCACAAACACGAGTCGAGTGGAATTAAGATTCCTTCATTTCCAAAGTTAAATTGTAAAAAAGAAAAGGAAAAAATAGGAGACAAAAACCCTAGCTGCCATCCTTTATTAAATACAGACAAGAACGTGCAGCGTGGAAACTAAAAATCGTCTGATGTTTGATGATTTTTTTTCTTGTGGTTAAAATTAATCTCAGGCCCGAAAATTTATATGATCACAAATTTTCTTTAAATAGCCTAAATCTGATAAATTTCTGCAATAAAGGAACATTTACAATTCATTTACAGTCAGATGAGAAGTGGTTTTCAGGATTACACATCAGGTCTGCCGCGTGCAGCAACACCCGAGGCCCATCTGAGGTGTGTGTGTGTGTGTGTGTGTGTGTGTGTGTGTGTGTGTGTGTGTGTGTGTGTGTGTTAGTGTGGACTTTTATTAGGCCCATAAGTCTTTAGACACCAGAGGAAACTGTTCGAGCTGAAGGCCAACTCTGCAGTCTGCAGCCAAATCTGAGAGAGATAAAGGTGCAGAACAGATATGAGACCCACTGCAGCACGGTTAGTTTTCAAGAAAGAGACAAGAAAATCTGTTTGTTATACATAAGGAGCTTTTTAAGCAGATTTGTATTAAACAGATTTTCTATTGTTGACATTAAAAATCAATGATATTCACCTATAATGCGAGTTAAAAACAAACAAACAAACAAACAAACAAACATCTAAATCTTTATATTTCAGTACTTGATGGACAAAAATCACCACTAATGTTCTGATTGTTTAGGTATGATCAATTAAAATGAGCTTCAATAATATTTTCTGTATTTCACTTCTGCTCTTTTTAAAAGTGAACTCCAGCTCATTTTAAATGATTCAATTCCACCATCTAGTGGTAAGAATTTGCATTACAGCTTAAAAATAACATGCCGAGTTTGGAGTCATTTTTTAAAGGAGGAATTTTAAGCTAAACCTAATAAGCAAATGTTTATTCATTGATTGTGCATTAGATACACAATTCATTATTTGAAAATGACTACGCACATGAAACACACACACACACACACACCCACACACACACACACAGTCTATTACACAAAAACGACTGTTTTCACAAAACATTTTGACTTCAAAATTATAAGTATTGTGACTATAAAAAATATCGGCCTAATCTGGTGATTTAAAAATAAAGTACACGAAAATGTCTTATGTACAGTTTTATTCTTTTTATGTTATAATGGTTAGGCCTAAATAAACTCAAAGTGATCTAAAATATCGGCCAGATCTAATGGTAATTTTCTAAATTATTGTTTCTTTAATATAGCCTATGCATTAAAAAAAACGAAACAAAAAAATAAAAGTATCACTGACAGACTAGATTTCAGATTTGAGGGTCATTGACGACATGAAACAACAACTGAAATCCCGCTTGTATGATAAAAAAGGCTTCTAAAACAATACCGTAATACATAGTGTATGGGCGCTCAGTAAAATGTGTGTTTTTTCTGTGTGTGCGGTCGGTCCAGCCTCACCGATCTCTCTGTGTGTGTGTGTGGGGGGGGGGGGGGGGGGGGCGCTTTTCTTTTTTCGCCAAACAGGCACTCTCTCTCTGTCCCTGCTGCTGAATTTTTTGTCTGTTTTTCCACAGCAACAAATCACACAGTTTGCTGCTGCCAATTCAGTAGCTACCGATAAAACCAGAGAATCAAACAGTTTAAACAAACAATCATAACAACAAGAAGAACGCTGCCAAATTGTTCAATTTGTTGCACTATAGGCTTTCAACACGCTGCAACTTCTCCAGCTGTAAGAAAGAACTGCTGAGTTAATACAGAAAATGCTTTTTATGTTGATTAAACCAGTAAAAATTGGTTTTAATGCAATATGTAGAATAAGTCTAAAAGTCTTTTTTTAACCTGCTGTTTATCCCTGTGATTCAAACATTTGACCACTAGAGGTCAGACTTGTAATATTATGACATGATAGACATAAACTCCTTGTATTATGATTAGAAAATCTAATAAAAATGGAATATTAAAAATGCTTTTTTGGCCACAGTTCCCCTAAAGCATTAAAGCAGTAATAGGGGAACTAATTTCCTGATTAGTGCTTTAGCTCATTTTAAAATTAGTGGATTAGCACTTGCTAAATTTATAGGCAAAATTTAGAAGCACTGAGGTCTATAAATGTTATTGATCAACGTTAATGTTAACAGCTGAGGGTGAAAGCTGTCACAATTTTTGTTCATATGTGTCACTTATCCACTAGGTGACAATATATTGACAATATATGAACCCAAATAAGGCTGTGGAAACATGTGACTCATTTTAGTTTAAATTTCCACATCATGAATATTCAGTCTTACAGGATGTTTTTACCTTTCAGAGTTTAGAGAAGTTCAAGCAGCAAGTATTCAGAAGAAACTATAATGATTCATTGGGTTCATGTGTATTCTTAGCCTGTCAGCTTTTAAATTTGTTTGGTTTGGTTTATTTTGTAGCACAGGTAAAATGACTGAATATAAACAAAAAAGTTGATCTCTAAGGCAACACATTCATCTGTATCATATCTGACAATGTGGTTTGATCTTTTTCTCTCCAGGTTTGAGATGAGGAACTGATTCCACCTGGGAAAAATGAGAAAATGTATTATTATTATTATTTTATTACATAGCGCATGACAATACAATGTAACAAGTGATTGACAACCTGCTTCATTGTGTTCCTGATCAGGCTGACAGTTGTGTTAAGGAGTCATCTTCTATGTCCAGTTTTGATGGTAATTTTAGTCCAATAAAAAGTTCATTTCTTCCAGAAACATGTGCTGACTGCTCTGCAGTCTCTTCCATTTTGTGTTTTCTGCTCTCCAAATGTTTGGTCCTTGGCAGAAATCTGAACTCAAAAACCTGATTAGAGTTCAGTCTGAATTTTGTGTTTTGGCTTTTAGGGTGATGGGTTAGTGCTTAAAGGGGACCTATTATGCAAGATTCACTTTTTGCATGTTTTCATGCTTCAATTTGGGTCTGTACTGCTTCCAGAAACATTCCAAGTGCAAAAAAATCCCCCAGTTGTTTTTTGACAATATATAAATGTTTTTTTTTGTGTGTCAGCAAATGAGCTGTTTCAAAAACCTGCAGTTTGTGACATCACAATCCGGGTAACAAAGCCCAGCCCCTCACCTGGTAGCCCAAGCGGAGACTGCACCCACTTCTTTTCGACCTGTTGTTTTTACAACAGTAAGTGATGCGTTGTGTGTTTAGTGTTGCGATTTGGCATGAACGCGGTTGGTCATTTAGCACAAATTATTGTTGAACTTGCTGCCAGGATCAACTACAGAGGAGGTGAACAGCTTTGTCTTTCCCCCTCTTCCCTGGGGAAGCGACGACGACGATCTGTGCTGCTCCGGGTGCTGCCGCAGCACAGACCGCCTTTCACCCTCCGCTACGCCGGCCTGGGGAATCTATAACTTTTTTGTTCAGTTGAATCTGACTAAAACATATTTGTAAATCATTGTAGTTTGTTATTTTGTTAAATGAAGTTTGTTCTGCTGGAGGTTTCTTCATGTTAAAAGAGTTTTTCTTCTCCACTGTCGTGAATGGGCTGCTCAAGATGGGAGACTGTGATGAATCTGCTGGCTTCTTTAAATTGTTTTTTTTTTGTGTACAGTGACCTGAGACAACATATGTTATTTGGCACTATATAAATAACCTGAATTGAATTAATTAAATACTAAGCCTAATCAATGAATGAAGCAGTGTTCTGATTTATTCAAACACAAAAAGAACACAGTTTGAGTTTTTTGTTGTTGCTATTTGAAGCATTGTTATAAATGAAAGTCTGACTTAAGATCTTAATGACAAAATCTAACTTTGTGTTGTTTTTCTTTATATAATTGTTACAGATGTCCCTGAAACGTGTGTTTTTAATCATTTTACAGAAATTGAGCCCCATCTTGTGGTCAGAAATTATTCTTCAAAAATAATGTTTTTCAGTCTTCATTCTTTTTGCCTTTTGTAGAAAACTTCAATTGTTATCAGTCCTTGATAATGAAAAAATGAGCGAAGTGCAGTATCAAAGTTGTTTTGCTGTAGAGAAGACGATCCTGCTTCAAGCTGAAATGGTTTTTGATTAATTAGAATTATTTGTGGGGAAAAAAACATTCAAGGTTAACAAGTCAGTTTCTTGAGAGTGAAAAAAAGTGTTATAATCTCAGTTTTCAGAGATATGTACTTAGAGATAGGTACTTTTTCATGTCGCATTTTGACATTATGTCAAAGTGCGACATGAAAAAGTAGCTGCTCATAAAGTTTTAGTGTTTACATTTTTGTCAAAATACATATAGGTACACATTTATTTCTAAAGTTTGGTCTTTTTGCCTTAATCTGTAAAAAATATAAATAAATATAAAAGTTTATTATAATTATATGTGATCCATTTTCCTTCCAGTTTCTTAAATAATAACTAAAGGGAAGAAGCTATGAGGTAGGCCTAAAGCAAATACCCAGAGAGCACCGTACTCCCACAACACGTCACAGGACTGTGTGCGCAAAAACAAACACGCGTGTCTAAGCTAAGAGACTGGTTTTACGCTTTGAATTTAGCCAAAAGTTACCAAGGGGGTAAAAGATGCACCTCATTTGTGTCAAAACCCTCAAAACCAACAGCCACAGAGAAGCAGAGTGATTTGGTGAAGAAGGAGAATGTGTGGGAGGGTGGAGAGCCCACCGTCCCTCCCCCTTTCGACAAATGTCTCCACAGGTCCACTCCTTCATCACAGCCCAGCTCTTCTTCAGACTCGCGCGGATGTCCGAAGCGTCCAAACTGTGGAGAGTGAATCTGCTCAGGGGTGACATAATGAGAGCTGAGTAGAACTTTAACCCTTTAAACCACCGCTTTTGTTTTTATTTAGTCAAGTGTCAACTCACTCAGAGTCCCCCTTTCTCCCCACATCTATCTGAGAAAGAGAGAGACAGAGAAAAAAAAAAAAACGCGCGCCCGGCTCCATGTGTGGATGAAGCGCACTCCTCCAAGCTCTCTGCGCTGGTGATGCCGCGGAGTCACGCCGGCGGCGACGAGAGCGGCGGCTCGGGGCTCTGGGTGAAGACCTCCACTGGTGGTGCCGGTGGGAGCCGGGCGCAGCAGGGCTACCCGCTGAGGGATGTGGAGTGTGGACGCAGGGCGATGAGCAACAACGCGGCGCGCGTCGGGGACGGTCTCCTCCTGTCCTCGGCCGCGGCAGGTGCTGCTGCGGGAGCAGTTCGGAACCACCAGGGCGCCCGGCTCAGCCTGCTCGGGAAGCCGCTGACCTACAGCTCTCAGAGCGGCCGCAGGAACGCGCGCTACCGGAAGCTCCAGAATTACCTCTACAACGTGCTGGAGAGACCCAGAGAGTGGGCTTTCGTCTACCACGCTTTTGTGTGAGTACAGTGGGTCTCATATCTGTTGGTTTTTAGTCAAGAAAACATTTCTAACTTTGACAAACTGAACCACTTTGTGTTATGTGGCTCTGACCATCAAGTCCATCTGCATGAATCAGTGATGATAAACACAGCAAATTCATTTGCTTTTTTTTTCCTGCATCTGATCTTTTCCACTCTGAGATGTTGCCCCTGCTATTTGCTGAAATCATTATAT